>CM068952.1:155883428-155898687 GCA_035128595.1 Eptatretus atami
TATACAATTACCAAACCACTCGGAATTCCACCACACCACTATTTACCTTCACAAAACCACTCATACAATCACCAAACCACTCGGAATTCCACCACACCACTCATACAATCACCAAATCACTCGGAATTCCACCACACCACAATTACTTTCACAAAACCACTTATACAATTACCAACCACTCGGAATTCCACCACACACTATTACCTTCACAAAACCACTTATACAATCACCAAACCACTCGGAATTCCACCACACCACTCTTACAATCACGAAACCACTCGGAATTCCACCACACCACTATTACCTTCACAAAACCACTCATACAATCACCAAACTACTCGGAATTCCACTACACCACTCTCACCTTCACAAAACACTCAGAATTCACCCACACCACTATTACCTTCAGCAAACCACTCATACAATCACCAAACCACTTGGAATTCCACACCACTCTTACCTTCAGAAAACCATACATGCAATCACCAAACCACTCGGAATTCCACCAAACCACTCGAAATTACACCACACTACTCAGAATTCCACCACACACTCTTACCTTCCGAAAACCACTCATACAATCACCACACCACTCTTACCTTAAGAAAACCATATATGCAATCACCAACCACTCGGAATTCCACCAAACCACTCATATAATCAATCACCACACCACTCGGAATTCCACCAAACCACTCATACAATCAATCACCAAACCACTCATACACAATCACCACACCACTCATACAATCAATCACCAAACCACTCATACAATCACCACACCACTCGGAATTCCACCAAACCACTCGGAATTCCACCCTCGGAATTTGAACAATCCACCAACAATCAATCACCAAACCACTCATACAATCAATCACCACACCACTCGGAATTAATCACCAAACCACTCATACAATCAATCACCACACCACTCGGAATTCCACCATACCACTCATACAATCAATCACCAAACCACTCGGAATATCACCAAACCACTCATACAATCAATCACCATACCACTCATAGTCACCACACCACTCATACAATCAATCACCAAACCACTCGGAATATCACCAACCCACTCATAGTCACCAAACCACTCGGAATATCACCATACACTCATACAATCAATCACCATACCACAGTCACCACACCACACATACAATCAATCACCACACCATAGTCCCACACCACTCATACAATCAATCACCACACCATAGTCACCACACCACTCATACAATTCACCACACCATAGTCACCACACCACACATACAACAATCACCACACCATAGTCACCACACCACTCATACAATCAATCACCATACCACTCATAGTCACCACACACACTCATACAATCACCAACCACTCAAACGCACCACCACTCATCAATCACAAACCACTCAAACACACACCACTCGGAATTCCACCACACCACTCAGTCACCACACCACTCGAATTCCACCAAACACTCAAACAGTCACCACACCACTCGGAATTCCACCACACCACTCAGTCACCACACCACTCGGAATTCCACAAACCACTCAAACAGTCACCACACATCGGAATTCCACCACACCACTCAGTCACCACACACTCGGAATTCACCAAACCACTCATAGTCACCACACCACTCATACATCACCACACCACTCGGAATTCCACCAACCACTCATACAATCACACACCACTCGGATTCCACCACCACGCACGCTCAATCAATCGTCGTCGTCGTCGTCGTCGTCGTCGTCCCGACTCCCTAACCGATTACATCCTCATCTCTCCGCCGCGTTCAATGTCAATATCACACCAACGCCAAACACATGACCGATTTCCTGAAAATACTATAAACGATCAATAAGTATAAACAGAGAACATCGACTCACGACACCGACTACTTTGGCCGCCGATAACCTAGAACATTTTCATACAATAAACCACGGGGCCTCAATGGAGCATCAAACAACCCAACCCACCTCTATCCAGGTGAAGAGCCTCCATTGCTGTAGTCGCCATGCTCTGCCCCGCCCTCCATACGTATTTGATCGATTGGCTAAACGTCAGCGTGACGTAAAACGCATAAACAGCCCCTTCGTGATACGTTCTTCGCATAGCGCGTGTGACGTAATCGCGTAAACACTGCGTGTGACGTAATCGCGTAAACAGCCCCTTCGTGATACGTTCTTCGCATCGGCGTGTGACGTAATCGCGTAAACACTGCGTGTGACGTAAAACGCATAAACAGCCCCTTCGTGATACGTTCTTCGCATAGCGCGTGTGACGTAATCGCGTAAACACTGCGTGTGACGTAAAACGCATAAACAGCCCCTTCGTGATACGTTCTTCGCATCGCGCGTGTGACGTAATCGCGTAACACTGCGTGTGACGTAAACGCATAAACAGCCCTTCGTGATACGTTCTTCGCATAGCGCGTGTGACGTAATTCGCGTAAACACTGCGTGTGACGTAATCGCGTAAACAGCCCCTTCGTGATACGTTCTTCGCATCGCGCGTGTGACGTAATCGCGTAAACACTGCGTGTGACGTAAAACGCATAAACAGCCCCTTCGTGATACGTTCTTCGCATCGCGCGTGTGACGTAATCGCGTAAACACTGCGTGTGACGTAAAAACGCAGTGTTCTTGTGCCGCGGTGATAAACTTGCATTTGCTGTTACGAACCAGAATGTATTGCTTGGTTTTGCGCTTGAAACAATTTTATGGCGTTGTTTCACATTCAAACTGTTGTTGTTGTTGTTAGTAATACCGTCCTTGGAAACGAGACCAGTTCACACACAAGATAAAAAGATTAAAGACGTAGAGAGGCAAATTTAACATATCAAGCGGAGAGATCAAACGAAACTTCCAGATATGGACAAAGTGTAAACGCTTTCGGAACATCCCACGTGACGCAGTGTCACGTTGCAATAAAATCCCATTATAGAAAAATTATATTCAAACTACCAATGGCAAACCCCGATCTGTATTTTTAACAAAATAGAAGATCAATCCTGATTGGCTTGGCAAACCGCAAACGCCATTTTGCTACCCAGTGAGAGCGTCTCTTGTGGCCTTGTTCATCTAATACGATGTGGTTAAACGTAAGGCGCCATCTTGCTACCCCAGTGAGAGCGTCTCTTGTGGCCTTGTTCATCTAATACGATGTGGATAAACGTGAGGACGCCATCTTGCTACCCCAGTGAGAGCGTCCTTGTGGCCTTGTTCATCTAATACGATGTCGATGCGGTTATCACACGTGGGGACGCCATCTTGCTACCCCAGTGAGAGCGTCTCTTGTGGCCTTGTTCATAGCGAACGCAGTGAGCTTCATACTTAACGCGTGCACATGAGAGAATAGGAAACAACACAACAACAACAACAACAACAACAACAACCATACACCTGGATATTTGGAATCCGTGTCGTTAGCTATGACTTTTGCTTCCGGTTGTTGTAAACGCTGTGCGGTGTATAACAACGATTGGGTTTTATTTCTATCTTGTGAATATACTTAACGCGTGACAATGAGAGAATAGGAAACAACAAAAACAACACAATACCCTGGCAATTGTGAATCCGTGTCGTTGGCTATGACCATTTTGCTTCCGTTTTTTTTTTGCTCTGGTTTTTTTGTTTCGGTTTTTTGGCGTGGGAATGATGCATGCCGGGAGATAAAGGCATCTTCAGAGACATGAAAGACCCAAATAATCAGACATGGTGTTATTTTCCTCCACTGATTTTAATAAAGATATCTCCCGCATCATCTAAAAATAATTTTTAATCGTGATTTAACGTTATTTGATCGCTGATCCTGAATCCAGGCCGAAGTAACCGGAAATTGCGTATACAGTTTTGAACAAGTTATAGGTAAAGTCAGAAGCGAATGTAACAATAATACTACGTTCGCTTCTAGTATTTATTTTTTTAGATGAGATCCTGTCTAGGCGGTTAGTTGTTGTTGTGAAGGTAATGTTGAGGTAATATTAATTTTTTAGATGAGATCCTGTTCTAGGCGGTGTAGTTGTTGTTGTGAAGGTAATATAGAGGTAATATTTTTTTTTTAGATGAGATCCTGTCTAGGCGGTGTAGTTGTCGTTGTGAAGGTAATGTTGAGGTAATATTTATTTTGGCAGATGAGATCCTGTTCTAGGCGTGTTAGTTGTTGTTGTGAGGTTAGTCGAGGTAATATTTATTTTGCAGATGAGATCCTGTTCTAGGCGGTGTAGTTCTTGTTGTGAAGGTAAGTTGAGGTAATATTTTTTTGCAGATGAGATCCTGTTCTAGGCGGTGTAGTTCTTGTTGTGAAGGTAATGTTGAGGTAATATTTTATTTTGCAGATGAGATCCTGTTCTAGGCGGTGTAGTTTGTTGTGAGGTAATGTTGAGGTAATTATTTATTTCAGATGAGATCCTGTTCAGCGTGTAGTTTGTTGTGAGGTAATGTGAGTAATATTTATTTTTGCAGATGAGATCCTGTTCTAGGCGGTGTAGTTGTTGTTTTGAGGTAATGTCGAGGTATATTTATTTTGCAGATGAGATCCTGTTCTAGGCGGTGTAGTTGTTGTTGTGAGGTTAATGTCGAGGTAATATTTATTTTTTGAGATGAGATCCTGTTCTAGGCGGGTAGTTGTTGTTGTGAAGGTAATGTTAAGGTAATATTTATTTTTTTCAGATGAGATCCTGTTCTAGGCGGTGTAGTTGTTGTTGTGAAGGTAATGTCGAGGTAATATTTATTTTTGCAGATGGATCCTGTTCTAGGCGTGCGTTGTGTTGTAAAGGTAATGTCGAGGTAATATTTTTTCAGATGATGATCCTGTTCTAGGCGGTGTAGTTGTTGTTGTGAAGGTAATGTTGAGGTAATATTATTTTTTCAGATGAGATCCTGTTCTAGGCGGTGTAGTTGTTGTTGTAAAGGTAATGTCGAGGTATATTTTATTTTTGCAGATGAGATCCTGTTCTAGGCGGTGTAGTTGTTGTTGTGAAGGTAATGTTAAGGTAATATTTATTTTTTCATAGCAAAAAGACGGTTTAATTTTGATACATTTAAGAAGCGAATGTAAGAAAGAATTCTACGTTTGCTTCGAGGGCTTTGCCTATTCCATATTATAATACATACGATGGGGTTATCACCACTGATCTCTTCACCTGTATTGGTCACGTCCACAGCGATTGTATACCGAGGAGTGAAGTCACCGGAAGTTCACTTTCCGCCATCTTGTCTCCCCCAAACATCACTGCCCGCGAATATACGAAAACAGCAGACTTGGCAGTAAGAAATCTCCAAATGCAAGCAATAAACTTTGCATGTAACTCATGGAAGGTTTTTATAGTTGGTGTAATGAACTTGTGGAAATCACAGACCTCATGTGACCGTGAGAGAATGTCACTTTGCGTGGTTTAATCACCTTTTTACGTGTGTGCGCTGACAGGGATTACAGATTTACAGACCGCACCGGTAAGCTTACTAACTCAAGTCATGAACTATATGATAGTAACTTGTTCAATCATTGTCATGCTATTCTTGCATGCCGAAATTATTGAAAACTAATTGATCTTTCGGGCAAATAAATCTCTTTTTCAATTACAGGGTAAAAAAAAGTCATAATGGTCGACGTTTACGAGGGCACTCTGCAAGAACCACTTTTTGCCATTCATGTTCAGCCATCAATAAAATACAGACTTAATTGCTTAGAAACGGAAAGTGTTTCCACAGACCCCCCCCCCCCACGAAAGCTTCCACAGGAGGGGGGGTGGCATCTCACAGACAGTTGCTTCATCAGTGCAGAGCTAAAACTGTTCCCTGAGCTACATGATCACAGTTTGACACCGCAGTAGATGACAATCATGTTCACTAGTACCGGTAAAAATTGCATCATCATGTTACTCTCTAAGATAATAAGTATTCCATATAGGAAACAGAATGCTTCCACAAATACTAAATATCCATTTTGTACTTGTTTGAAACCACAGAGGAATGATAAACTCTATTGCTCATTACAATTTTATATTTGAGAATGGTCAATATTTACAGGGGATGGAAGAAATGAAAAAAAAATACAAAATTTTGCGTCCCGCCTCATGTCCGCTCAAATTTTCAGGCTCCCCCCTCTGTGTTTTCAAATTTTCTCCCCCCCCCACCCCCCCCCCCGTGTTTTTCAAAATTGTCTCCATTTAATACTTCATGTTCCAAACAAAAAATTTCAGATTCCATCCTGAAGGTTCTCCAAAGCTTGGATTCTCCCTATAATCCCCCTGCGTTATTGATTGGTCCCTTACAAAAAAAAAGATATTATCACTGCACAAAAAGAAAGTTCACACTTGTTTGAGTGTCATAATTCTTATACAATCAATTAAAGAAACTAAAATTAATATGAACATATGAAGAATATTGTTACTTGTGAAAAAACAAATTATTTGAAATCCGCTAGATCCTGACGAGTTTGTGAAGATTGGTGCAATACAAAAAGTTCCAAATTCAAATGAGATTATGCGGGGTGAAATGCTTAGCTTGGGATGTTTGCACTCGCCTGAATTAAGTGGTGACCAGCGTGTTTCATCGATCTAAAGACGCCTTCCCTTAAATGCTGAGTTTAGTGAAGGTTATAAAACGTTTTACAATATTTTTACAATGTTTTCAAAATGGTTCAAAAATCTTTGTTCATATATTGCAAAGTTGACAAAATATATTTTTATTAATATTTGACAAAAATGTTTTACACTAACATTTAGACTACATCCTTTGATAATATTTATTTTAAAACGTTTTCATAGTCTTATCTAGACTCAATATTTTATATCATTTAAACATTTTTAAAAACTCTTTGGAAAAATGTTTTGTTTGCTGGTTTCCATGTACGTATGTGGTAAAGTTTTCGAATGAATCTACATAGTGTACATGTAAATTTGTCTTTCTTTTTGATATTTGTTTGTAAGAGGTACTGCATCTTGAAAATTAAAGCAATTTAACTCATCAAGCCTTTTATGTATTTTCATCTCATTATTTACATGCATGTTTTGCATTAGGCCAATTCATTTTCTTTGAAAGTGTTCTGTAAAATGTTAAGGCAATGAAATAATATGTAAGCCTATTGGGGGGTGGGGATGGAAGTTTGGGTCGGGCAGAATAAGTTTTTTATATGTATACCTTTATGCAGAATTGGGTGAGGATTTTTTTTTTGGGGTCTCGACAGCGGGTGAAGAATTTTTTTTTACCATAAAAACTTCCATGTCCCCCTGAGAATCTAATGGTACACCTCTTATTTTGGAGAGTGACAGATTAAAACCAACAAATGAAACCCCTTTTAAGTTTGGAAATTTATTCACATATGCCTTCCCCAAAATCGCTCGCCTATGCGAAAACAAATTTTCCCCACAAAAAAAAAATTTCCCCCCGCACTCTCTTTTGTACATTAAAAGTTTGACCTCCACACTTATGTTGAACCAAAATTCCCCCCCCCCCACCATTTTTCCCTCCCTGCTACAAAAAAAAATGTCGAGGAAAACCTAACCTTAAAAAACACTAAAAACAGCAAAAAAAAAGAATTTTTTTCAATCCCTTAAAAAACATAAGAAAGTTGAAACTTTTAAAAATCCTTTAAAACATTAAGAAAACGTAGAATAACATAAAATTGCCTAAAATAACAAAACATATTTTAAATAACATTAAAAAATACATGACTTTAGTTTTGTTTTGTTATTGATAGAGTGACCGGAGCCTAATGTAAACTTGGATGTTACGCCTATGTTTTGTTTCCGATCCAACCCTGTGTCGGGCCTCATATAGCATTGATCGCCTCCTTGCAAATTGCCAAGGAGCTCCAAGGGAATTTTCTGGAATTCGATTGAGTAATAGGAACAGTAATTTACTTCAAAATCCATTAAAATATTAGACAGAAGTTGAAATATATTTGAAGAAATATATTTTGCAAAATCAGCCGGGCCCGGTTCAACGTTGCGTGTACTACAGTTCGCCCTCTTTTGGGGGAGACAAGATGGCGGACAGTGCACTTCCGGTGGCTTCAAGCACAGAGCCGTCGTGACCATTCCAGGTGTAGAGATCAGTGGTTATCACACGTGGGGACGCCATTTGAGTGGCTTAATCGGTTGTCTGACATTAAAAGGAGCTCAATCATTGAGTTCATTCATTCGTGTGCAGCATGTGTGGCCGCAGGAACTCCATTATTAAGATTGCTGGGGCTGGGACAAGATGGCGCTGCAGATGCAGCGTCACGTGTGGCATGGTGTGCCCATAAGTACTTTTACCCCTGCACGCAAAGGTTACTGGGAATCCCCAGCGGAGCACCACGGCCAAAACCAATGTTGATGAGGTTGAAATCAACTTTAATATCACTCATCACACAAACGTGCCCGACTGGGCCAAAAACCATCCTCGCCCGGAATGGCCTCTCGTAACCCGTGCCCACACAGACGCGAAGGATAGAACAACATCATGGCGCTGCACCTTTTCCTCCTGGAATATATTGAGCAGAAGAAAACAAATACATCGACTTATTTATCTATTTTAAAACTTGTCTCTCAATTTTTTTGACGCTCTTCCAATGTAAAGGGGCTCTGATTATTCATATATTGCACCATCTTCAAAAAACTCACCTGGAACAAAAAAACAAGCTCAATGAGCTAAGACTCCTCGTCCTCTTAACGATGACGTCATAAAAACGAATATGATGTCATTGTGATGTATCAGGTTTGCGATAAATTATCTGTGCTAATGCCCGGCTTGAATTCCCGCAAACAAAATTCAAACAGCTTGCCTAGTTTCGGAGATAATGGTATAGGCGATTTCCATTAGCGGCGATATTATGAACGTCAAGTTTTTTTTCTCGGAAGAATTTCCAAATCGGAGATGGTTACTGCCTGCGCGTGGGCTTTCTGCATATACATTGGCAAGTTTACGAAGATCCCGATGAAAACTCTGGGTTGTGAAACAAAAATGTAAAAAATAGGAATGACGTCATAAAAATTGATATGACGTCATAGTGATGTATCATATGTACGGTAATTCATCTCTGCTAATGCCCTGTTCGATTCCCGCAAACAGAATCAAAAAGCTTGCCTAGTTTTGGAGATAATTTTTTAGGCGATTTTCCATTAGAGAGATATATTTGACGTCATAACTTTTTTTCTAGGAGGAATTTTCCAAAAATCGGAGATGGTTACTGTCTGCGCAGGGTATTTTTTACATATATATGTGATGAAAACTGTAGGCTGTGAAACAAAAAAGTCCACAAGAAGAAGATGAAGAACAACAACGTGAGTAGAACTTAGAGATCCTCCACGAGGATCTAATAAACTGTCAACATGGGGTAAAGGTGCTTTTGGGACACCCTGGAGATTAGAACAGGAATTTGAATTTAATAGAAGGGTTGCTGGACATCGCAGTTATGATAAAACGACATTATGATTCTAAAGATAACTAGAACGGCGCATACCTCCACCAAGATGAATATTCACGTTTTGTATCCCACTGACAGGCCAAACATGCATCCAGACCTGAAACCAAAGTCTAATCGGCTTGTTCTTGTCACCCGACCAAACCCATCCACAAGTTTCGTCATAATCCGTCCATAACTTTTTGAAATATTATGCTGTACAGTACCTGTATATCATTTTTGGCCCCATCCTCAATGGTGAAGAGTCACCTCAAAAATTAGAAATTATCAGATCCGAATCCGATCTGGATCTTCACCAAAATCGATCAATTTGTCTTGTCGCACACCCAACTTGCCCACCAAATTGCGTCGGAATCCTCCATAACATTGAGATAATCCTTCCCACAGACAGACAGACAAACATACAGTCAGGGTGAAAGCATAACCTTGATCAACCCTTGTGACAGAGGTAACTCGAATTTATGATGAAAAATGAAGAAAAACTAAAAAACAGGTTTTATAAACACAAGTAATCCTGATCCCCCGGTAGTGAGAGGATTGTTTTCACAAATGTATCGTTCCCACCTGCAATACCCCCCCCCCTTCCCTCCGGCAAGGGGTCAGTGGTTCACAACTTGCACTCTTCTGAGTTTACAGAGAAGATCATGTCGTCTCCCCACTTGGGGGATTGGGAGGGGGTAGAGGGTGATTATTCAATGCCATGACCTGACCCTGGTACCAAAGCACGAATGCAAATTCAACTTTTAACTTTCCACACGGTGCAATCTTCTATATAATAATACGATCACATCTGACGGCCCCACATTAATACGGCCACCTACGCCGGGATCATTTGTCCCGTGAAATGGCTGAATGGTTTCGAATTACTGTGTTCACTTTAATCGTGCTACTCTTTATCGTTTCCCAAGGTCGTCCAAATGAGCCAAAATTGACGGCAACACGCCACAGGAGGCAGATGGATCGAACACGTTTCTTACATTTTTAAAAGGTTTATTTATGTTGAATATAGGAGAAAAGGTCGACCACACGAGCCGTTTTCGAACAGACCATGCAAATCAATAGACACGAAGATGGGAAGGGAACACGTAGACTTATCCATAGAATGAATTGATAAAGAGCAAATCCTAACTCCCACGAGGGCTCTCTCAAACTGGCTCCTTCTTCACCTCCAATCTTTCTCTACTCCTTCTCTGGCCCGGTGGGAAGAGTGCTCCTCCGGAATGTCCACCCACCAGGGACACCAATAAAAATAAAAGTCTTTCCCTGCTTTACTGGGCCCTTCGACGCATTATACCACCACGGCTTGCTCGCATACGGCTGAGAGATCGTGATGGCATTTTGAAAACTTTTTTTTTTTGTGACGGGAAGTCTCTAGCTGTCCTCGCCCGCAAAAAGAAGGTTTTTACACGCGTACAATATTACCCTGACTATCCGTGTCAATAAATTACATACGCTGCCTCTTCAGCATCACATGTAACAAAAGGACTTACTCTGACAGGTCTGTGTTACATGGCAATCTAACTACTCAAATCACATTACCTTACAAGAATCTAGAAATGGATACCCTCCTCTCCCACCATGTAACAATATGCTTTTTTTATGTTGAAGGCTCATCAATCGGAAGAAATAGTCCTCATCGAGGCCAGGCCTTAAATGAAAGAACTGCATTGACAGAAAAGTAAGGAAGAGAATAGTTTAAGAGTTTTTGAGGAAGTAAAAAAATCTGCTTTTTGAAAAGGGGAAGGTTCATAAAGTGTTTGGGAAGATGTGAAATGTAGAAGTTCCAGAGTTTGGCAGTGGAGGGGAAGAAACAGACTTCGTAACGGCCCACCCTTGAGTTGCCGATGCCACACAATAATCATGCGATGTAGTGGCTTGTCGAGTATTACTTGGTCCTCGCTAATGGTGGAGGTACATAAGCAGCAAGTTCTTGGTGAGCAGAAACCGAAGTAATATCCGTAGAAAAGAGAAAGAGAGCTACTATGCGGCGTAATTTGAGCGGGGTCGAGTTTGAGGTCACATTGGTAGAGTTGACAAGTCGAATCATTTAGATTCAGTTCTGTCCAGTAAGTATGTGGAGCTGGTTGAGTTAAGTTATTAAACTTAACTTGATTACATTTGCCCGCAATGGGATATCTTGTCCAATCCGAATTTAAAGATGTGCTGTGATGAAACGAGACGTAGATGAGTGAGGGAAGATGGGGCAGATGGGAAAGACATGGAGGAATGTAATGTTGAGTCGTCAGCATATGAATGCATTTGATTATTTTGGAAGAAAGAAGGTCATTGATAAAAAGAAGGAAGGTGTTGGGGACAGAACGGAAACCCTGAGGTACAACCGCTGTGATAGGAAGGGGGGGAGATGTTGAATCCATCAACAATTATGGAGATAGAGCGTTCGAGAGAAAGCTCATATGAGAGAGCAGAGTGAAGGCGGAAAGCCGAAAGAGGTAAGCTTGGATATCAGATACCCCGATGCCAAACTCTGTCAAAGGCTTTGAGATATCAAGGCCGACAACAAAAAGATTTCCCCATCGTTCTCTCAAAAGAAGCACGCTCAGGACCATTCGTAATGTAATAAAGGAAATTTCATCTGTAGATCTTGTCTTGCGAAA
Organism: Eptatretus atami; assembly: GCA_035128595.1. Classification (NCBI taxonomy): domain Eukaryota; kingdom Metazoa; phylum Chordata; class Myxini; order Myxiniformes; family Myxinidae; genus Eptatretus; species Eptatretus atami. The sequence continues at coordinate 155,895,452 of CM068952.1, forward strand.
ACCGTATTGGCTGGTCAGATACGAAGAATTCGTGAGATTCAAGATGCTAAGGAAATGCGGAATTGAGAAGACAAGTTCAAAGACTTTGGAACAGTAGAAGTCACGATTCAGCAGGACGGTAGTTAGAGAAGGGTTTAACGATCGCCCTCTTTAAAATAAGCTGTACTAAGACATGTTTCCAGCTAAGAGGAAAAAAGTTTGGGTTTTAAATCAAAAACGAAACAAACGCAGAAGCACGGGTGCAAGTTCTGAAGCACTTTCTCTCAAGACACCGGGGAGGAATGCCATCTGCTCATAGCCTTGCTATGCCCGTAAGCCTTGCTTGTTATTCCATCGCCTCCTGATGTAACGCCTTCTTTGCCTTTAATTGTGGACAGCTGGCCTGCTCTACCCACAAATTACTTAACCTGAATCCATACAGCCACCATTTTATGCTATAACAAAGCCAAACATCTTCAGAGCTGCTAATATTCACAGTCACCATGCGCCTCCCTATAAGTTTTCCAAATCAGGTGTAAACTAGAAAGAGCAATTTGGTAGAGCGTGTACATACCTCCACCAGGCTGATTACCTTACGTTTTGTATTCCACTGAGAGGCGCGATCTGGATTTCGGACCTGAGACTAATATTGAATTGGGCTCGTTCTTGACACCAAACGAACTCATCCACCAAGGTTTCGTCCAATCTGTCCACAACTTTTGAATATCCTGCTATAACTATGGTCGTTTTTGGCTGTATCTTTCAATCGTGAAGATTACATTATAAAAATTCCGCAGATCCAGATCCGGTTTTGGCCGAATCCATTCCACACTGTTTTGATTATCCTGCTACGTGAGTTTTTGGCCCTGTCTCTCAATGGTGAAGAATTATTTTTTAAAAATTCGTCGATCCAGACTCCGGATTCTAATCCTCAACAAATCGAAAATTCTGTCCTCCGTGACCCACACCCGAGCTCTCCACCAATCTGCGTCCGAATCCGTCCACAACTTTTTGAGATATTTTGTTCACAAACAAACAAACAAACAGACGGGTTAAAAACATAACCTCCATCCACCTTCAGTTGGCAAGAGGTATATTTATAGTATCCGGCATCCGGATTGCACGGAATCAAATCAATTTCGTCCTTGTCACAACTCAACCCTGTCCACCAAGTTCATCAGAATCCATTTCCATATCTATGTGAGATATCCTGCTCACGAGCAGACAACCAGGGATGAAAACTATCCTTCCGTCAATTAGTGTAGCGAGTAATACCACCACCGAGTAATAACCGCGGTATATGTACACATGGGGACGACAGCCATAGAAGTCCGAGTAACCCAGCAGGAAACCTGCCTGCTGAATGTGGCGGTCCAATCTGAAACTCATAACCAACAGTGCTCGTAACATGGGCAAAATTAATGATCACAACAATCAGTAAATGATTTATTCAAGTAACGAACTTGCTACGCAGAAGACATACGTGTATCCTTTGATTGTGGCCCGTGTGAAGAAACAGTCTGTTCTGAAGTTATACTCGAAATGTGACCTCGTAGTCGTATTGGTTCCATTTCACATTTTCACTCAGCCTCTCTGGATCCAATGAGGAAAATCCAATGGCCCTGGATATAAATTAAAAAATCGATTTGTTACTTATTTCAATTATTATATCCATCATGTATTTGTATCGATGTTGCTTGCATGTTTATGGGAAAACAAAATCCTTTCCAATGATGACCCATCCTAATCAAAAATAAATAATTTGAAAACAGATGAAATGCAAATAAAATGTTTTTTGTGAGTGAGAGGTATATAGGAGCTTGTGTAACATGACAGTATGGATGTAGCTTCACTCCATGGTACCGAAAGGCTATGGATTTTTGAAAAATATCATGTCAGCCCAGTACTATCATAGTTTCTGGCGCTATCTCTCAAAAGTTGAAGACTCACTTAAAATCAAATATTCCGTACCAGATCCGATCGGCCCAGAATGGCCAAACACGAGGGTTCGAGGGACGTCTCACACCATGCAGGCCCAACAGTCGCATGACTGGCGTCTTGCTCCATCACGTGGCAAATTCACAGCATGACATGAGAAATGTGTTTGTTGGATTTTGTCGTATCCAGTCGTAACCCAGCCAGCGAGACCCTTACTGATCGTGACCTCCACAACTGTCTCCTCTCCCACTCTGAACCTCAAACTTTCCTTCTTTTTGGCTTTGACACGTCACGCCCAATTAAATCATCCACTTCCGGGCGTGGTCTCGCCAACCATCACGCTTGGAGGTGGGCTTTCCCTGCCTACTTGGACGTCAGCTCAGTAGTTGTTTTTATAGGATGTGGTCCCTTTTTATTGCTGGTCCTTGAAATGCAAAAACATAGAAAAGGTCACGGGGGTATTACATACTTGGGGGGAATTATCCCTAATCCTATTTAATAACACAGCACCAACCCCCCCAGTGTGGTTGACAAGTAACACTTCCGTCACAGTTTCCTACTTAATTACATCGAGATGTTTCCTACACATTCAAATGGACGCAAGCAACTCTTACAATCCTAATTCTTTCTGATTAAATTCCCTCAATCTACCCCACAAATATAACAGTTCTGTTAAACCCGGCAGGTTTGTTTTCCGATTATGTTCAAAATGTAACATTCAATTTAATAAGTTGTTCCCTATCATAAACTGACATTTTGTAAACAGACAGACAGACGACATGAACCCATGCTTACCACCCGCTTTTTGCTTCACCATGCACAGGGTAAAAAATATGTTACCTTTGGAACCAATGCATTAAGTTCTCATTCCAAACAATTCTTCCACAATCCTGGAAAGACGGTTTTTACTTCACAAAACCACTCATACAATCACCAAACTACTCGGAATTCCACTACACCACTCTCACCTTCACAAAACCACTCAGAATTCCACCACACCACTATTACCTTCAGCAAACCACTCATACAATCACCAAACCACTTGGAATTCCACACCACTCTTACCTTCAGAAAACCATACATGCAATCACCAAACCACTCGGAATTCCACCAAACCACTCGAAATTACACCACACTACTCAGAATTCCACCACACCACTCTTACCTTCCGAAAACCACTCATACAATCACCACACCACTCTTACCTTAAGAAAACCATATATGCAATCACCAAACCACTCGGAATTCCACCAAACCACTCATATAATCAATCACCACACCACTCGGAATTCCACCAAACCACTCATACAATCAATCAC
>CM068952.1:155922011-155937784 GCA_035128595.1 Eptatretus atami
TCGGAGAGTGCAAAACCTCCGCCGCCACTACTGCTGGGTCACTCAAGTGAACCATATATCTTATTCATTAAATATTACGTCAACAGTGCTGACAGTTATAGTTCTTTTCTCCACATTTTTTTTTGGGGGTGGGGGGGGTTGGAAATCACTTAAAACATGCAGAAATGCAAAAAAAGAATCGAAATTTTGTTGAAAAAAAAGTTGCAAAAAATTTATTTTCTCTAAATTTTTTTTTTGGGGGGGGGGGGTTGGAAATCACTTTAAACATGTAGAAATGCAAAAAAAAAATTCAAATAGATTTTCAAAATGGCCGCCATAGCGGCCATATTGGATTTTGGACCAAGTCCAAAATTTAATGGCATGATCCTTGGACCATACCTAACCCCCCCACCAAGTTTCGTCGAAATCCGTCGAGGAGTTTTTCCGTAATACTGTTCACAAACAAACAAACAAGCAGTCATAGACTGGTACTTACGAAATCGTCAACTTGACCTCTGACCTTGTCTAATAAAAGCTGTCTCTAGAGAAGGTAGCGACGCAGACCAGAAGTTTCTACGATGATTCTGTACCAAACCATAAAAAATTGAATGTTTGACCTCACCGTGACCTTACCGTTGACCGATTTTGACCAAAATCTAATCAGCACTAGCCATCACCCTCCTGAATCACGTGGTGTAATTTGACATTTGTAGCTTCTTCCGTTCTCGAGTTATCTGTACCAACCATCAAAAATCGAATATTTGACCTCACTGTGACCTTGACCTTTGACCGATTTTGACCAAATCTAATCAGCACTAACCATCACCCTCCTGAATCACGTGATGTAATTTGACATTGGTAGCTTCTTCCGTTCTCGAGTTATCGTGCCTACAAACAAACAAACAAACATACAAACAAACAAACAAACATACAACAAACAAAACAAACAAGCAGTCATAGACTGGTACTTACGAAATCGTCAACTTGACCTCTGACCTTGTCTAATAAAAGCTGTCTCTGGAGAAGGTAGCGACGCAAACCAGAAGTTTCTACGATGATTCTGTACCAAACCATCAAAAATCGAATGTTTGACCTCACCGTGACTTTGACCTTTGACCGATTTTGACCAAAATCTAATCAGCATTAGCCATCACCCTCCTGAATCACGTGGTGTAATTTGACATTGGTAGCTTCTTCCGTTCTCGAGTTATCTGTACCAAACCATCAAAAATCGAATATTTGACCTCACTGTGACCTTGCTTGACCTTTGACCGATTTTGACCAAAATCTAATCAGCACTAGCCATCACCCTCCTGAATCACGTGATGTAATTTGACATTGGTAGCTTCTTCCGTTCTCGAGTTATCGTGCTACAAACAAACAAACAAACATACAAACAACAAACAAACAAGCATCATAGACTGGTACTTACGAAATCGTCAACTTGACCTCTGACCTTGTCTAATAAAAGCTGTCTCTAGAGAAGGTAGCGACGCAACCAGAAGTTTCTACGATGATTCTGTACCAAACCATCAAAAATCGAATGTTTGACCTCACCGTGACCTTGACCGTTGACCGATTTTGACCAAAATCTAATCAGCACTTGCCATCACACTCCTGAATCACGTGTGTAATTTGACATTGGTAGCTTCTTCCGTTCTCGAGTTATCTGTACCAAACCATCAAAAATCGAATATTTGACCTCACCGTGACCTTGACCGTTGACCGATTTTGACCAAAATCTAATCAGCACTAGCCATCACCCTCCTGAATCACGTGGTGTAATTTGACATTGGTAGCTTCTTCCGTTCGAGTTATCCTTACCAAACCATCAAAATCGAATGTTTGACCTCACCGTGACCTTGACCGTTGAGCGATTTTGACCAAAATCTAATCAGCACTAGCCATCACCCTCCTGAATCACGTGGTATATTTGACATTGGTAGCTTCTTCCATTCTCGAGTTATCTGTACCAACCATCAAAAATCGAATGTTTGACCTCACCGTGACCTTGACCGTTGACCGATTTTGACCAAAATCTAATCAGACTAGCCATCACCCTCCTGAATCACGTGATGTAATTTGACATTGGTAGCTTCTTCCGTTCTCGAGTTATCGTGCCTACAAACAAACAAACAAACAAACAACATACAAACAAACAAACAAACAGAAACGGAAGGCATCAATATACTTACGAAATCTTTAGATTTCGTAAGTAACAAACAACAAACAAACAAACAAACAGAAACGGTAGTCATCAATATACTTACAATCTTTAGATTTCGTAAGTAACAAACAAACAAACAAACAAACAGAAACGGTAGTCATCAATATACTTACGAATCTTCAGATTTCGTAAGTAACAAACAAACAAGCAGTCATAGACTGGTACTTACAAAATCGTCAACTTGACCTCTGACCTTGTCTAATAAAAGCTGTCTCGAGAGAAGGTAGCGACGCAAACCAGAAGTTTCTACGATGATTCTGTACCAACCATCAAACATCGAATGTTTTGGATGTTTGACCTCACTGTGACCTTGACCTTTGACCGATTTTGACCAAAATCTAATCAGCGCTAGCCACCACCCTCCTGAATCACGTGGTTAATTTGACATTCGTAGCTTCTTCCGTTCTCGAGTTATCGTGCCTACAAACAAACAAACAAACAAACAAGCAGTCATAGACTGGTACTTACGAAATCGTCAACTTGACCTCTGACCTTGTCTAATAAAAGCTGTCTCTAGAGAAGGTAGCGACGCAAACCAGAAGTTTCTTACGATGATTCTGTACCAAACCATCAAAAATCGAATGTTTGACCTCACCGTGACCTTGACCGTTGACCGATTTTGACCAAAATCTAATCAGCACTAGCCATCACCTCCTGAATCACGTGGTGTAATTTGACATCGGTAGCTTCTTCCGTTCTCGAGTTATCTGCCTACAAACAACAAACAAACAAACATACAAACAAACAAACAAACAAACAGAAACGGTAGTCATCAATATACTTACAAAATCTTTAGATTTCGTAAGTAACAAACAAGCAGTCATAGACTGGTACTTACGAAATCCTCAACTTGACCTCTGACCTTGTCTCATAAAAGCTGTCTCTAGAGAAGTAGCGACGCAAACCAGAAGTTTATACGATGATTCTGTATCAAACCATCAAAAATCGTAACGTCGACCGAAGCAAAAATTCTCATTTCTCCACGCAATTAAACCTTAACGTAACTCAACGACGCGTCTGCTCGAACGCACTGCATCATGGGACGACCTGTGACGCGTCGAGTGAAATATTTTTATACAATCTTAAAACGTCTCCAAAACATCCGATTTTGATTTCGCGAGTTTTAAGCGTCCTAAGCGATCGCAAAAACCGAAGACAAAATTAAAATCGAAGTTAAAACGAACTCGTAACGTCGAGCGAAGCAAAAATACTCCATTTCTCCACGTGAATTTACGGAATTATGTTTTACCTCACTGTGACCTTGACCTTTGACCGATTTTGACCAAATCTAATCAGCACTAGCCATCCCCTCCTGAATCACGTGGTGTAATTTGACATTGGTAGCTTCTTCCGTTCTCGAGTTATCGTGCCTACAAACAAACATACAAACAAACAAACAAACAAGCAGTCATAGACTGGTACTTACGAAATTGTCAACTTGACCTCTGACCTTGTCTAATAAAAGCTGTCTCTAGAGAAGGTAGCGACGCAAACCAGAAGTTTCTACGATGATTTTTACCAAACCATCAAAAATCGAATGTTTTGGATGTTTGACCTCACTGTGACCTTGACCTTTGACCATTTTGACCAAAATCTCATCAGCGTCCACCACCCCTTCTGAATCACATGGTGTAATTTGACTTGGTAGCTTCTTCCGTTCTCGAGTTATCATTTTTTGGATGTTTGACCTCACTGTGACCTTGAGCATTGACCGATTTTGACCAAAATCTAATCAGCACTAGCCATCACCCTCTGAATCACTTGGTGCAATTTGACATTGGTAGCTTCTTCCGTTCTCGAGTTATCTGTACCAAACCATCAAAAATCGAATATTTGACCTCACTGTGACCTTGACCTTTGACCGATTTCGACCAAAATCTAATCAGCACTTGCCATCACCCTCCTGAATCACTTGGTGTAATTTGACATTGGTAGCTTCTTCCGTTCTCGAGTTATCGTGCCTACAAACAAACAAACAAACAAACATACAAACAACAAACAAACAGAAACGGAAGTCATCAATATACTTACGAAATCACAAACAAATAAACCAATGTCACCCGTAGGGTGATCCGTATCTTGCCAAAAGGTGACCACGTGTGACTTCTTTAAGGTCACACTGAGGTGAACAGAGCTGCTATCCACCAGGAGCGACTCCTTGAGGAATATCTGCCTACGAGAGATTCCGATGAGAATCGTTTCTACAGAGTTAATCTCTCTCTTTTGTGCTCCCCCTCTAGTTTTTCATGCTTTAGGGAGATGAAGAAAGAGAGGATAATTTTTGGGGGTTTATTATTTATTAAGTAGAGGCAGCATCTCATTTATCTTCATGATTACTCAACACTGGAGTTTGGATTCCTGATAAGTCTGGTTCTAATTTTGACAAAAAGGAATTTTTGTGCCTTGCTGTGCCAATTGCAAAGCCAGTGGAATGTTGTTGGACAAAGGAATGTTAACATTTAAAAGGAGAATTCTTAATTAATGTAAATTTATTGATAAAACACCTGTCAACAATATGTTTATCAATTTCAACTTCCTCGTCTGTAGGACATCCTTCTCAGTAAGTGTCGAAGTAAAATGATACGAAAACGAGTGATGCTGCCAATCCAGTGAAAACGATTTTTTGGCATGACCCACCAAAACAAAAATAACTAGAACAGTACTTCGTAGAGTGCATACCTCCGCCAGGCTGAACAGGTTATGTTCTGTATCCCACTGATAGGGTGGATCTAGATCCGGACCTGAATCAAAATCTAATCGGCTTGCTTTTGTCAACTACACAACTCATCCACCAAGTTTTGTCGTAACCCATCCTAAACTTTTTGAAATATCATGTTGTATATCATTTTTGGCCTCATCTCTCAATGGTGAAGAATCACTTTTAAAAAAATTAAAAAATTATTGTATCCGAATTCAGATTCGGATCTTCACCAAAATCGAACCGATTCGTCCTTCTCACACACCCAACCTGTCCACAAAGTTTTGTCAGAATCCATCCACAACATTTTGAGATATCCTGTTCACAGATAAACAGACAGGAGTGAAAACATAGCCTTCGCCCACCTTCGGTGGGGAAGGTAACCAAGAACAGAACTCGATAGAGCACATACCTCTGCCAGGCTGACCAGTTTTTTTTTGTTTTTTTTGGATACATGATCGAGGCTCGTAGAAGAACTAGTACTCGTAAAGTTAACATATTAGGACATAACCGGACAAGAGGAGCAGTAAAAGAGAAGGGGGAAACACCAACAGCAGGGCCGAAGGCCAAGACAGGGGGAGGCAGACAAACAATGGGTGTGGAGAGGAATGGGGGGCATGGGCTGGACAATATAGATGCAGAAGGGAAGCCTCAAGAGAGAAAACTGGAAATTTGGAAGGAATGGAAGAGGCATTAGGATGGTGATGGGGGGCGGGGGGGGGAGGGATTAACAAAGGTAAAAAAAAGATCATGGCTTTGGAATGGGGACGATTGGAGATGATGGTGAACAGCTGTCTTGAAGACCTAGAGGGAAGAATGAGATTGAAGAGGGAATGGAGGTTGGTTCCACAGGTGGGGAAAAAGAGGAACAAATGAGTTGAGGTGAACAGTGTCCTGGATTTAGGTAGTTTCACGAGAAGAGGTTGATGGTGGACCAACCGTGTGGGCCCTACAGAAACCATGGGGAAGGGGAAGCACGGAAGAAAGGAGACAGAAGAAGACAGACCACCGACCTGTCTGCAATGGCGAAGTGATAAGCCCATAGACTCAGCTTCATCACGGGAGATTCCAATAATCTTAAAGGTTTTGGCTTCCATGGCGTCAAGCTGATCAAGGTGTGAGGGGGGGGAGCCAGCCTAGAGGGAAGAACAGTACTCCTTCAAGCTTTGGATGAAGGCCTTGTCGGTGTGCCAAGGAAGGACTTTGTATGATGGAGGATGCCCAGTCAGTAGCTGCCTTTGGAGGCCAACTTTGAAATGTGGTTTGCCCAATACCATGTTGTGGTACGTCAGCCAAGACCCTCACTTGTTCACTTATTCGATTTTAAATTACTTTTCTCCGCAACTGTTTAACCGATTGACATGAAACTTTCAACATAGGACCGCCTACCCATGGAAAATGTTTTAACAAAGTTACAGTGCCTATGGAAAGTGTACACCCCCTTTCAAAATGATCACCTTTTGTTGCCTTATAGCTTGGAATTAAATTGCATTCAATCAGACTTTTCCACCTTTATTTACACATCATAACACACAACTTCCAAGTGAAATACAAATTCTACAAATCTCACAAAAATTAATTAATAATACAAAACTACAATATCTTCATTGGATAAGTGTCCACCCCCCTGAGTTAATACATTATGGCAATCCATAAAATGATTGTGGTGTCGTATTTGTCATGATAACGGATTGTGTTGAGTTTGGATATGTTACTATAATCATGTATATATTCTCCACCAGTCGGTCCATCCCTCTGTCTGTCATTCTATCTGTCCGTCTGGATGGGGGGCTTCAAGAACAACCCCCTCACTCTTTTGCTCCATATAGGTCTGAGGTTTCATAGGCCTCTTTTGTACGGCTCGTGCTTTCTGACTCTCTCACAGCTTTATCTTAACTATAATTCAATATCTGATTTCATTTTTCAATGTCGTCCATATGCTCGCAGGATTGTTTGCAAAAAAACGGGAAGAAAATTGGACGAATATTGATGTTTTAAAAGGGAAAACACATTTTCATAGCCATTTCTGGTCAGCCGCGATGCATGGTATTATATGTGGGTGGGGGGGGAAGAGGAGAGAGTGAGAGGAGGTAGGGGGTGAGTAGGAAGGAGGGGGTGGGAAGACTGAGGGGAGGAGCGAGAGAGAGGAGAGGGGGGGGGGTGAATAGGAAGGAGGGGGTGGGAAGACTGAGGGGGAGGGCGAGAAGAGAGAAGAGGGGGAGTGAGAGGGAAAGAGCGAGGAGGAGGGAGTGAGAGGCAGATTGAGGGGGGGGGGAGTAGAGAGGTGAGAGTGGTGGGGAGGAGGAGAGGAGAGAGGGGGAAGGTGATGGGGGGGGGAGAAAGTTGGGGTTGGGGTAGAGAGAGGGGAGTAGGGGAGTGTCGGGGGTAAAGGGGAGAGTGAGTAGGAGGGAGAGGAGAGAGGAGCAGTTCGTGAGGGTGTAAGGAGAGAGAGAGAGGGAGAAGGGGAGGGGAGACTTGATGTCTTGAAGTAATTTTACATTACATGCAATTTACATAGGTCCCTGCTAGTTATCTAATAATGATCTACTTTCTCAACAATCCCCTCGGGGAAGCTCAGTCACTCAAACTGCTGCGTCTCACTATCAACTGTCACCTTTCTTGGGCAAACCACACTTCAAGGTTGGCCTCCAAAGGCAGTTGCCGACTGGACATCCTCCATCATACAAAGTCCTTCCTTGGCACACATGAACTCCTATTCACCTAAATGGCCTTCATCCACAGCTTTATGGAGTACTACTCTCCTCTCTGGGCTGGCACTCCTACCCACATATTTCTCAGATTGATGCTGTGGAAACCAAGGCCTTAAAGACTATTGGAATGTTCCACGACAAAGCTATCGGTTTATTACTTTCCCATTGCAGACATGTCAGGGGTCTCTCCGTCTTCTAACACCTTCTTTCTGGTCTTGCACCTCCTGCCCTTTCTGTGTTTTGTCCCCACCCATCCCTCACCCAGGTTTCTGCAGGGCGCATGCGGTCCACCATCAACTCCCTGCAGATGAAACTCTCAGAATCCAGGATCACTGCTCACCTGCATTCCTTTGTTCCTCTTTTTTCCCACCTCTGGACTCAACTTCCACATTCTTTTCAATCTCATTCTTCCCTACAAGTCTTCAAGACTGCTGTTCACCATCATCTAATATCATCCCCATCCAAAACCACGTGACTTCAAAAATGTGACTTCAAGAACTCAACTCTCTCTCTCCCTCTCTCCCCCTCCCTCCCTCTCTCCCCCTCACTCCTGCTCTCCCCTCCCTCCTCTCTCCCTCCCTCCTCTCTCATCCCTCCCTCTCTCTCCCCCTTCCTCCGCCCCTCACCACCTCTCTCCCCCTCCCTCCCCTCCCTTCCTCCCCCCTCCCTCCCTCCCTCCTCCCCCACCCCCCTCCTCCTTCTCCCTCTCCTCCCCCTCTCTCCTTTCCTCCTCCCTCCCCCCCTCTCCTTCCCTCCTCCTCCCTCTCCTCTCCTCTCCTCTCCCTCTCCTTCTCCCTCCTCCCCTCTCCTTCTCCTCCCCTCCTTCTCTTCCTCTCCCTCCCCTCCTTCTCCCCTCCCTCTCCTCCCCCCCTCTCTCTCCTCCTCCTCCCCCCTCTCTTCTCCCTCCTCCTCCCCCCTCTCCTTCTCCCTCCCTCCCTCTCCTCTCCTCTCTCCTCCCTCCTCCCCTCTCCTTCTCCCTCCCCCCCCCTCTCCTTCTCCTCCCTCCCCCCCTCTCCTCTCCCCTCCCTCCCCCCCTCTCCTTCTCCCTCCCTCCCCCCTCTCCTTCTCCCTCCCTCCCTCCCCCCCTCTCCTTCTCCCTCCCTCCCTCCCCCCTCTCTTCTCCCTCCTCCCTCCCCCCCTCTCCTTCTCCCTCCCTCCCTCCCTCCCCCTCTCCTTCTCCTCCCTCCCTCCCCCCCCTCTCCTTCTCCCTCCCTCCCCCCTCTCCTTCTCCTCCCTCCCTCCTCCCCTTCTCCTTCTCCCCTCCCTCCCTCCCCCCTCTCCTTCTCCTCCTCCTCCCTCCCCCCTCTCCTTCTCCCTCCCTCCCTCCCTCCCCTCTCCTTTCCCTCCTCCCTCCCCCCTCTCCTTCTCCCTCCCTCCTCCCCCCTCTCCTTCTCCCTTCCCCCCCTCTCTGCTATTGGTGTTTTTCCCCTCTCTCTACTATTAGTTTGGTCCTGTTGCATCTTCATCCATTCAGTGTTCTCGCTCTTCCACGAGCACAAAAACACACACACAAACACAAAAACAAAAACGTAAAAGAAAAGGTCGGATGATGAAACTCTCAGAATCACTTCACTCACTTCCGGTTCCGGGTTTGGCGCGTCGGCAGTTCTCCTTCAGGGCTCTGCTGACGATCTCAAAGTTAAGTTTCCGTTCGTTATCTGTCCCGTTTTAACTGTTTATTTTCTCACCTACATGTTACTGTGTGTTCCTAGTTCGGTTTTGTTTCAAAAATCGTGCTATTTTGTGAGATTTCGTCGAACTTGTCTTTCCCGGTGCTTGAGGCCTATCTTTGAGCTTGAGGCCTACCCGTTCCCCTCGGTGTACGATCGTGTTATTTGTTTTTTTCTCCCATTATCTTCAATCTCCTTCTTCCCCACTTTCCTATCGTCCCCCATCCCTCCCAATTAATCTCTATTTCTTATCTTGAATCCAAAAAACAAACAAAAAAAATGCTACCATATTCTTCTTCTTTTTCTTCTTCTTTCTTCTTCTTCTTTTTTTTTTTTTCCTTCAACACTTCCATGACCTAATCTATTGAAATCTCTCTCAAACATTAATAATAGTAACAAAAACGATGGCTAATAATGCTTCATCTTCCTCTTTCACTCGTGTGGTACTCTTTACTGTACCATAATGCACTATTCTACTATTTAAACAGACTGCTCTCAATTCGACCTTTCCTTCATTCCTTGCCTAAAAAATCCAACTGTTACAGCGTTTCTTCTCTCCATTCCCTGAATTCGCCTTTATTGCATCCATCAAGAATTGTGTTAAATCGCATCTCTGACCTAAAACTTAAAAAAACCCCAGTTTGCTATGAATGTTCGCTTTCCATTAACCATTCTTTTTTTCCAACTTCAGTGCCAACTCACCCCTCTCACCCCTCACTCTCAAAGCAACCATCCACTCTTCTCCTCCAAGCCTCCCTCTCACCTCTCTCAAAAACTCCCCCTCACCTTTCTCCCACCATTCATCCCTCTCACTCATCCTTCTCAAAGTCCCCCCCCTCCCATCAACAAAGCTGCCTCCTTCCACTGCCCTCTCACCTCCATCTCTTCACTCCACCTCCTCAAATCCTCAACTGCCTTCTTCCCCCTTCTTGTCCGCCCCTCTTCCCCAGCACCACAGAGCCTTTTCTCCTCATTCAGCCCCCTCCCAAGCTATTCTGCAATCCCCCACACTCTTTCATCAATCCTCCTTACCTCCCCCCCTCGTCCCTTGTCCTACCCTCCCTCCCCTGCACCAAAAGCCTCCTCCCCTACCTCTTCATTAAAAGTGTGGACCTCAAATATCCGGGGCCTTCGCTCAAACCTTTCAGATCTCTCCATACAGGTTGCCACTGCCAAACCAGACATAATCTGCCTAACAGAAACCTTCCTCCCCCTAGACGTGTTGACTCCCAAGTGTCTCTCCCTGGTTACTCCCTCCTCCGGTTTGACAGACCTGAGCCTCGTCCTGGTGAGGAGTTGCTCTCTTCATCAAAGACTCTATTCCTCACTCTCCATGCACTGCCCTCACTCCCCCACACCCCCAGGAATACCTCTGGCTACGGCTTCCCCTCCACTCCCACCTCTTGTTTATTGTGTACTGTACCGTCCACCTAACAGTGATGACTCCATCTACACCTCACTATCCGAAAACATGGACCAACTTCTATCTTCTCATCCAAACTCTCTCTTCCTCATATGTGGCGACTTCAATTGTCATCATGCCAGTTGGCTGGGTGTGGGTACCTCTCTCACCTGTCATGGCACCTCAGCAAAAGCTTTCTGCGACTCATTGGGACTGACTCAATCGGTCAACTTCCCGACCCGGATCTCAACCAATGGTACTCCATCTCTTCTGGATCTGATTTTGACAAATTTCCCTGACAATATCTGCTGCTCTTCCTCCGCTCCAATCGATTCTTCTGACCACATCCTTGTCAAAGTGGACATCTCTCTGGCTATTATCAGAGAACCACCTCACCGCCTCGAGTCTGGCATTTCACTCAAGCCGACTGGCAGGGTCTCCAAGCAGCCATCAAACTTATAGACTGGTCTCCTATCGCTACTTTCTCCAACATCAACTCATCCTGGGAATTATTTCAAAGAAACTTGCTCTCCCTCATGCACAGATTTATCCCCTCTCGTCTTCAGTTGTCCTACCCTTCCTCCCGCCCTTGGTTCACTGAAGCTTGTGGTGAGGCAGTTGTCCTGAAACAACTTGCTTTTCCTCATGGAAAGCAAACCCAACCCAAACCCAAAGCAATCTCAGTTCCTTCCATAAAACTCGGAACAAGTGTGTATCTACCCTCAGGAGAGCCAGAAAACAACATCTTTCTAATCTCAAGTCTGAACTCTCAAACCTCTCTCCCCCTCAAAATCCTGGTGGCGTCTAATCAAATCTGTTTCTGGTGTATGTTCCCCCTCCATCCCCTCCCTTACCTCAAATGGCCGCACTGCAGATACCGCACGTGAAAAAGCCGAATGCCTAAACTCGGTGTTTGCAGCTAAATCTTGTGTCCAAAACCCGTCACTTTCTCTACCCACCTTACCCAGTCGCACCCAACTGTTGCTTGACTCTGTGTCCTTTTCTCCTGACAAGGTGGAGAGCTTGCTGTCAAACCTCGACTCTCCTCTGCAACCGGTCCAGACGGCATCAGCCCATGTTCCTCAAAGCCTGCTCTTCTCTTCTCTGCTCACCCTCTCTCTGTTCTATTCACCTTCTCATTTGCTCAAGGTCATCTGCCATCTGCTTGGAAATCAGCAAACATCACTGCCCTGCATAAAAAAGGTGCAAAACAGATCCCTGCAACTACAGACCAATCAGCCTTCTCCCAATCATCAGCAAGGTTATGGAATCAATCATCGCTTCAGACATTAAATCCTTCCTCTTCTCCAATGGCCTGATTTCCGGTCATCAATTTGGTTTCAGACCAGGTCACTCTACACTGGATATGCTGCTTCTGCTCTCCCAACAATGGATGGAGGTCCTCAATGCCAGACAGGAAATCCGAGCCGTATCCCTGGACATATCACGTGCTTTTGACACGGTCTGGCACCCTGCCCTGCTCACCAAACTCTCTTCCTATGGTATCCAAGGCCATCTCCACTCATGGCTCGCAGATTTCCTCTCCTGTCGCAGTCAACGTGTGCCCTAAATGGAGTTCTTTCATCCCCTTTTCCTGTCCAGGCTGGAGTTCCTCAAGGTAGCGTTCTGGGCCTGTTCTTTTTCTGGTTTTCATCGATGATCTCTCCGACTCTCTGGAAAATCCTCTATATCTCTTTGCTGATGACTCCACCCTCTGCCATACCATGGGTCATCCCTCAGACCGGCAAGCAGCAGCTTCTTCGCTCACTGCAGATCTGGATAAAATCACAAACTGGTCCAACATGTGGAACATGTCTTTCAATCCGGACAAATCTCACACTCTCACTATGTCTCTTCGAAAGGACCGTTTTGAAAACCCCCCCATCCACTTTCTCAACAATCCTCTGGAAGAAGTCTTCTTTCAAGCTTCTGGGTCTCACTATCTGCCATGACCTTTCCTGGGAAAGCCACATTTCAAACTCGCCTCCAAAGCCAGTCGCCGACTTGGAATCCTCCATCGTGCAAAGTCCTTCCTCGGCCCACCTGAGCTCCTGACCACTTTCAAAGCTTTTGTCCGCAGCCTGATGGAGTACTGCTCTCCCCTCTGGGCTGGTGCTCCTGCCTCCACCTTTCTCGGCTTCACCCTGTCGAAACCAAGGCATTTCGGATCATTGGCATCTCCCGCAATGAGGCTGAGTCTGGGCCTCTCACTCAATCACCGCAGGTTGGTCGGTGGTCTTTCTGTCTCCTACCGTCTCTCTCCGCCTCACCCCCCCTGCTCTCTCTACGATTTGTCCCCACCACATTTCACAGGGCGCTGAAGGTCCGCTAACAACTCCCTTCTGGTAAAACTACCAAAATCACGAATCACTGCTCACCTTCACTCTTTCATTCCTCTTTTTTCCTCACCTTTGGAATAAACTCCCTCACTCTATTCATTCCCATTCTTCCCTCCAGACCTTCAAAACAGCTGTTCACCACCACCTCTTATCATCCCCCATTCAAATCCTCGATCTTTTCTACCCCCGATAATCCACCCAAGCCCACCTCCTTCAAATTCCCTGCTTTCCTTCCTGAAAGTCCCTGTAATGTCCATCTTCCATTCCCCATGTTCCCTGTCCCATCCCTCTCCCTTCCACAGATCTCCTAATGTCTCTGTTCCCCCCTGTTTTGTCCTTCCCACTCCCTCCCCTCTTGTCTCATGCCCCCCTTGCTGTGCGTTGTGTGTTTAGCTCTCCATGGTGCTTCGACAAGCTATACAAAAAAAATGAGGAAAACAACAACAAGAAAAAGAGCAATCAGAGATTGCAGACCCTCATCGGGACTTGTTTTGTGTGGTGTATTTTGTGTGGCATTTGTGTACTGGCAAGTTACATAATTAATGAGAGACATCATTAGAACTTCCACTTTATAACTTCTGGCAGAGATAAAAGAGTAACAAGACATCCCGCTTTGATGCAGCCCTGCTTTGATTGGACACCTGACCCTGACCCATGACGTTTTTTTTTGTTATTATTCAATTGAATTCAGAATGGGATTAAAAGAAATTCAATTCCAATCAAATGGACGACTAAATCGCAACAGTCCTGCATTGGAGTCATCAGAAGGAACCCACACAAGCAAAAAGCAAATATGAACTCAACAGGATGAACCTGGATAGGATTCGCATTTCAGCTGCTACTCCTCTACCCTCAAATCCATCCAGGCACAGCCAAGTGAGCCTTATTCAAAATAAAAAAATATAAGAACCCAGATCAAAAAATTAATCAATTCTGGCTGCCAGACCATGTGTGTCTGATCAAGTTGAAATTTAAAACATGCATTCCCCATCCATATTAGTTCATAAATGTGAAGTTTCACATTGATTAATTAAGTGGTTCCAGAGAAAACATGATTTAATATTTTTCTACAATCCAATATGGCTGCCAAACCATGTGACCGATAAAGTATTCCTTAACAAACGTGTACACCCATGGCTTGAGGAGCATTTGTGTGAAGTTTCCCCTGGACCTGTCCAGCCGTTCTGGAGAAGATTTTTACAGGTTTTCGGGTAAATCCGATATAGCTGCCAAACCATGTGACCTGTGGCATCATATTGTGAACCTTTTGTTCCTCATAGAAAGCTGGTCATACGTGTAAAGTTTTGCCTCAATTTGTTTGGTCACTTCAGTGAAGAGGATTTTTGAAGGTTTTTAAATTTTTTATTTTTTAAACAATATGGCTGCCAAATCACTTGACCGATGACGTCATCAGACTTTTTTCTGTGGACCATTTTATGCCCAGATGAGCCTCAAAATTTTTCATGTTGATCAGATGTAGCGTTCTACATATGCAATTATGACGTCATAAAAAAATCACACTTATTCCCTCCCCATGAGGAATACTTGCCATGTGCCAAGTTTCAATTTTTTCCTTGGTGCGGTTTCAGAGAGGTCCAAAGTTTTTCTTGTTTTTCCACATGGCTGCCACCACTACATGATCAATGACATCATAATTATCATTAAAACATTCTGCATGAGTAGTCGCACCAGTGGTGAAAATTTTGTCTCAATCCGACAAGCGGTTGCGGAGAAAAACACAAAAGTTCTGTTTGGACAAATAAACAAGCAAACAAACAAACAGACAGACAAATGGACCCAAGCGCAATAAATACCCTCTCCTTTGGTGCGGGTAACAACAGGGTGTGAAGGGAGATCTGAGATAGCTGATTAAACGAATACCAAAACCTGTGGTGGTGATGCGCAATCACGCTGGTTTGTGTCTCTTGGTGATGACGATGTGACAGTATTGTGGAATTGTGGTTCAATAGTCCTGTTTATCCTGGGCCCTTTTCCTTCATAAATTACGCAGACACTGGAGTTACCTTGCATCTTACGGCAGAGTTTCTCAGTTTGAGCATGCGGAAATGACATATGTGTCCATTACAGTGCTGCACCCTCTGCCCTAAAAACTCCTTAAAAGCCATAAAAAGCTCTACGATAAAACTAGAACAGCACTTGGTAGAGCGCATGCCCCCACCAGGCTGAACAATTTATCTTTTGTATCCCACTGAGAGGCCAGATCGACATCCATACCTTATTCGTTTTGTTTCATATTGTTCAAGGCCTGACAAGGCCTACCCTCGGATAGAAAGTCTGAAAATTCTTTGTGTCCGTGGTTCTCGTTTTGTTTTCTTCTTCCCAGGTCTTTTGTCTCTACCTCCTCAACATTCTCTTATTTCCTTTCCTCACTTCAAAATATCAAAACAAGCAAAAAAAAATCTTTCTTTTTCACTCCATAACGATTGTCATTTCTACTTGAATTTCCTTCTGCTTCTGGTTCTACATTTTTCCCCCACCCCTCCTTTCTCAATATCTCCAAACTGAATCTACATTAAATATAAACGCTCCTTTCTCCTATAAAAATATTTACAATTAATTTGAAAATGCATTTCAACCCTTGTATCTCCTTTAGAAATGCCACATGGGTTTTCCTTCTACACCATGATATACTGTTGTGGGGCTGGGTTTCGGTAAAGAGCACGACCACTAGGGGGAGCAGTAGAGTCGGCTCCACCGAACACACCGGAATTTAGGTCGTGACCCTC
>CM068952.1:155941828-155956491 GCA_035128595.1 Eptatretus atami
CATGATTCATGATTTTGGTAGTTTTACCAAAAGGGGGTTGCTGGCAGACCTTCAGTTACCTTTGGAAACATGTGGGGGGGGGGACATATCTCAGACAGAGCATGGGGGGGGGGCGAGGCTGGAGAGGAGATGGTTGAAGACAGAAAGACCACCGACCTGCTGCAGTGAGGGAGTGAGAGGCCCAAAGACTCATCATCGTTGCGGGAGATACCAATGATCCTCAATGCCTTGGTTTCCACATCATGAAGCTGAGAAAGGTGAGAGCAGGAGCACCAGCCTCGAAGCGGAGAGCAGTACTCCATCAGGCTGCGGACGAAAGCTTTGTATGTGGTCAGGAGCTCAGGTGGGCGAGGAAGGACTTTGCATGATGGAGGATTCCCAGTCGGCGACTGGCTTTGGAGGCCAGATTGGAAATGTGGCTTTCCCAGGAAAGATCATGGCAGATAGTGAGACCCAGAAGCTTGAATGAAAGGACTTCTTCCAGAGGATTGTTGAGAAAGTACATTGGGGGGGGGGTTCCAGACGGTCTTTTCCGAGAGACGTCGTGAGAGTGTGAGATTTGTCAGGAATTGAAAGACATGTTCCACGTGTTGGACCAGCTCGTGATTTTATCCAGATCTGCAGAGAGCGAAGAAGCTGTGGCTTGCTGGTCTGAGGGATGACAGATGGTAAGACAGAGGGTGGAGTCATCAGCAAAAATATAAGAGGATTTTCCAGAGAGTTGGAGAGGTCATTGATCAAAACCAGAAAAAGAACAGGGCCCAGCATGCTGCCTTGAGGAACTCCAGCCTGGACAGGAAGAGGGGATGAAAGAACTCCATTTAGGGCCACACGTTGGCTGCGACAGGAGAGGAAGTCTGCGAGCCGTGAGTGGAGATGGCCTTGGATACCATAGGAAGAGAGTTTGGTGAGCAGGGCAGGGTGCCAGACCGTGTCAAAAGCACGTGATATGTCCAGGGAGATGGCTCTGATCTCATGTCTGGAATTGAGTACCTCCATCCATTGTTGGGATAGCATAAGCAGCATATCCAGGGTGGAGTGACCTGGTCTGCAACCAAATTCATGATCGGAAATTAAGCCATTGGTGAAGAGGAAGGATTTCATGTCTGAAGCGATGATGGATTCCATAACCTTGCTGATGATTGGGAGAAGGCTGATTGGTCTGTTGTTGCAGGGATCTGTTTTTGCACCTTTTATGCAGAGTGGTAATGTTTGCTGATTTCCAAGCAGATAACAGATGACCTTGAGCAAATGAGAGGGTAAATAGAACAAAGAGAGGTGCTTTGAGCCCAATGCCTCAGAGGGGCGTTAAACTGGGTGTCCCGTCTGCTTGTATTAGTTGGTGGATGTCAAAAATGCTACATGGTGTCCTCCGTGAAGAGCAGGTGGGATCTCGCCGGAACCATGAACAAATTCTAAATTAATTGCACCAACCGACAGGGGGCACTGCATCAGCATCACAGGTAACCAGCATCTTTGTGCTGCTCTCTGAAATAAGATAAAGAGGAAGAAGAAGCCTAACACTTTCCTTGACCTCGACGATGTTGCCGGTGAATGTAAAGCGAATCATTACCTCCGCCGTCGAAGATGGAAGGAGATGTGATGTTTTCACCCCTTTCTGTCTGTGTCCAGGATATCTCAAAAAGTTGTGGACGGATTCGGAGGGAACCTGGTGGACAGGTTGGGTGTGAGACGAGGACAAATTGTTTCGATTTTGGTGAAAATCCGAATCCGGATCTGGATCGGAGAATTATTTAATTTTTTAAAAGGGATTCTTCGTCATTGATTGATTCGGGCCAAAAATGACACATCGTAAGATATTTCAAACATGTATTGGGCCCAATATGTTCTCATAGATCAGGTATTACGTGGCAGAAGGTAAGCTCCCTACCGAGTGCCCTTCTAGTTTTACCTGAGATTCACACAGGTGTGCGGGAAGAAAGCACCATAGAAAGGAGGAGGTTTGGGAGCTTTGGAGGAGGGAGGGGAGCAGGTGAAAACGTTTATTACTCAACATACGTACGTAATATGTAGATAGAAACCAATGTGCGGGGCGGCGCAAAACACCAAAACAACAACTTAACAAACAAAGCGTTTTCACCTCTTCCACCTTCACCTCATGAGTATCATCAAGACATTTGTATATGCAGTATATCTATCTATCTATAATTCCAGCAATCTCTGTGTGTCTGTCTGTCTGCGACCGCTGTTTCTCGACAACCACTGGTCGGTCCGATCTAATTGAAACTTGCCAGGTATATTGCTGGGGCCCTGAGTATGTGCCTTTTCAAGGTTTGATATTGATCCGATAAGTGGTTCCCAAGTTATGGACATTTATTTACCAAACCAATGACAGGACACGGTGCTATGACGTCACAATTCTTCTTCTTCGTTTGATATGACGTCACAATTGACGCTGGGGACCTGAGTATGTGCCTTTTCAAGGTTTGATATCGTTCTTCTTCATCTGTTTCAGCTGTTATGGCCATTTATTACGTTACGGCCACGCACGTACGGGCACGCACTAGTTTATTTAGAATTTAATCATGAAGGACACGTTGCTTGGCAACGGCAACGCCTGCCACGTTGTATAAGAATACAGTATATACAGTATGTGTATATATATATTCATTGTTGGTGTATTATTGTGTAAAATGTTGTTGTTTTTTTGTCGATGTCTCGTGTGTGAAATCGATTGATAATGATTGCATGTGATGACGTGTTGTTTCGGTGGCGCGTTGTCCCGAGGTTTCGATATATTAAAGCGAAGATGATGCGATATCATCATGTCGGGTTTCCCAAGTTGGAGAGCATGAGGGAGGGGATCGGCCCCAAGGGGCGGGGCGGGGTCGAGTGCAGGAGCCACGAGGGGACAACAACACAGAGTAGTAAAGTGTAAGTGCTGCATTGAGCGGCTCCATGTGGACGAGTGATCCGCGTTCTTCAGCCTCCTCTTGAACCTCGTTTGATTGATCGACCCCGGGAGATGTTTCTCAACTTTCGTAAACTTGCTCGCTCGTCCTGGCGCTGTTGGCTCGGGCGACGTTCCCTTTCCAGCTCGGCTCGGGAGGACGGGGTGAGCCACGCCAGCAAACGAGCCATGGAGAAACCTCGAGAGTTCTGGGGCGAAGCAGCCTCTGGGATCTCCTGGGAGAAGCCGTGGACCCGAGTCCTCGATGATTCCAAAACTCCTTTCACACAATGGTGAAGAAAACGCGTTTTCTTTGTGTTTATTTCGGCTTTTACATTCTCTAACCTTTTTGTTTGAAACATATTTTCCATAAACGAAGGATTAATTTGCCTGGAAATTATAATAAGCACCCAACGTGGTGGATAATTTGTTGAATTTTCTTAGAGTAAGTTCCCTATCGAACGACTCATGCCGAAGGTGAGTAATCGTTCAATGGAAGTGATTTTGAAATCGAACGGTGAAATGCTCATTACGTGAAGTCACCAAATGTTCCAATTTTAAAGTCGATTTGTCCACAGGAGTGGTTATTTATTTATTTACCCCCTTCAAGCCCCTCCCCAACCACCCCCCCTCCACCACCCAAACGCAGTATCCCACATACACAGGGTGGATTTGTAAATTTTTCAGTGGGGGGATAAAATTGAGACATCATGGGACTTTTCTTTTTTTTGTTATTTCTGACTTTTACAACTTACAACCTAACACATAACAATAGCAACATAAAGCTGAAAAGTCACATTACAATTAAAACTAGAAGACCACTCGTAGAGCGCATACCTCCGCCACGTAATACCTGATCCACGAGAATATATCGGGTCCAATACATTTTTCAGATATGCTCTATATCGGTTTTGTCCCAATCTCTCAATGGTGAAGAATCACTTAAAAAAAAAAAAACTCCAGAAGTCGGATCCGGATTCGGATCTTCACCAAAATCTAATCATTTCGTCCTTGTCACACACCCAACCTATCCACCAAGTTTCGTCTGAATCCGTCCACAATTTTTTGAGATATCCTGCACAAACAAACAGACAGACAGACAGAAAAACAAACAAGAAGACGTCATGCAGAACACGACACTTGCAAAATCCATAAAACAAATTTGACCTAAAAATAATTGGTGGTTGAATTCAATGACCAAATGTACAACTCCTCTTCAAATTTCAAGTCAATCGGATGAAAATTGACAATTTGAGAAATTCGGCCTATGTTGACCTTTTGGCCGATGTTGACCTCAAAAATAACTGGTGGTTGAATTCAGTGACCTGAAATATAAATCCTCTTCAAATTTCAAGTCAATCGGATGAAAATTGAGGATTTTAGAAATACCACCCTAGTTGTTGACCTTTGGCCTATGTTGACCTTTTGACCTCAAACAATAGGCTTCTTCCTTATGACCAACTCTCTCATGTGGTGAAGTTTTGTGAAGATCGGTTTAAAATTGTGACCTGTAAGCGAGACAGAGAGACAGCCAAAATAGACTAACCAATATACTTGAAAAATCTTCGATTTTTCAAGTAACAAACAGACAGAAAGGTGTGAAAACATTTCCTCCTTCAGCTTGGGTGGCAGACGTAAATCGCCCTGTGGGGGGCTGATGGTTATTTCCTCAACAGGCGGGGTGAAATGAGGGAATAGGGGGAAGGGGCCGTGGCCCCCTTCCTGAAGTGGTCCGGTCATGGGGAGCACAGCTTAAGTTAACTGCATGGTCCTTGTGTTTCATGAAGAGTTAGGTCTGCATCTGGCCATCAGTTTCTAAATATATTTTAAAATAAAATACCTCAATATGAGGTGAAACCCTCCTTTTCAGTCTTAGGAGCACAACTTAAGGTTAGGGCATGGTCACGATGCTGCATGGCCAGTTTGGGCTGGATCCGGTTGTCGGTTTCTGAGAAGGTTTTTGAATGAAATACCAATATTTGGTGCAATCCCCCCTTCAACTTCCATTAAATGGGTGGATCTGGATGGGGAGCACAACCTCATAAGACCTGACTGTCCTGATGCATTGTACCAAATTTGGTCTGTATCACTCAGGTAGTTAGTTGTGGGGAATAAATTTTTTCGTGAAAATGAGTGATTCAGGAAGAGGCCCGTGGCCCACTTTCTGGGAGAATACAACAATGAGGAGCACAACTTAAAGTTAGGGCATGGCCCCGATGCTTCTTTGTGAGTTTGATCTGGATTTTTTTTGCCGGTTTTTGAGATGATTATTATTGAATAAAATACCAATATTTGTGGCAAAATCCCCCTTTTATCCTCTTTATCATGGGCGCATCCAGATGGGGAGCACAACCCCATGAGACCTTGCTGTTCTGATTCATCATACCAAAT
This sequence comes from Eptatretus atami, assembly GCA_035128595.1. Classification (NCBI taxonomy): domain Eukaryota; kingdom Metazoa; phylum Chordata; class Myxini; order Myxiniformes; family Myxinidae; genus Eptatretus; species Eptatretus atami. Next base: position 155,947,131 of record CM068952.1, read on the forward strand.
TTGGTCCATAACAGTCAGGTAGTTTGTGAGGAGAAGATGATTTGGTCAAATGTTAACAGACGGATGTACGGACACCGGGACACTACAAGCTTACTTCGGAGAAATCACCTAAATATAAAACACAATGTGTATTTGTGTGTTTGTCTGTTCCCCTTCAAAAGGATGATTTAGGTAGGGCTTTAAAGGCCAATCTTTGAACACGACTGAGTGTTCACCACAGTCTATTTTTCAGGATAAAAGAAACTCGAAAAACATTTTTTATAAAAGAGAAATTGTCTCTTCTATTGGAAATGTAGACGGTGACTTGCAACAGGGCATCAACGGCGGTGTACAGAAACTTAAAAAACAACCAAAAAAATACAGGGTGCAGGGAGGTGAAATTCACTGCACATGATGTGCAACACATGCAGAGTAAAACGAGTGTTCATTTATGTGTGTAGAATGTCTAATAAATAAAGAAGATGTAAGCACACCTGACGCTAGGTCGAGGCCTCAGACTTTAGCATGTTCTCGAGGCTGTACCATCAAAATGAAAGTCCCAGAAGATAAAGAAAATATGGTCACATTTGAACATGTCGTGTTTTAAAATCACGCTTCTTGCTATGAAACATCACATCTTCCTGTCTCCTTGAATATTTCAATAAAATAATTCCAACCCATCATTTTTGACGGGCTTTTATACTCGTAACCTAAATATATTGCTAATACCTTTCTCATGCTATGCCTGGTGTTGGCTTAATGGTTAGGGTGGTGAGCTTGGGATCATAGGATCCTGAGTTCAAATCCTCCTTGTCTGTTGAATCGATACCAGGTGGGGTTGATCTTAGAACTATTTAAGCTCTTCATGTACACATTAAAAACTCATTACCCTTAAATCAAGTTTGACAGGATAATAACAGTGATATATATATATATATAATATATATAATATATATATATATATATATATATATATATATATATATATATAACCACTGATGCGCTGACTGATAATAAAGATTGGTACCTTCCAGGTGATGTACAAAGCTGAAATTTTTCGTGCTGATGGACATCGAAGCCATTACACCGGGGAAAGAAATACAGAATCATTGGAGAACATCCATAAATGAAAAAATGCGTGAGCGACCAAGACAATTGGAAGCACAGTAATTTGTGTGCTGATGGACATCGAAGCCGATACACCAGGAAAAATCACAGAACTGTCAGAAAGCATCCGTAAATGAAAATATAAATAAATGAAAAAAACAAATAAATGAAAAATGAAATGCAGGTGAGTGACTCGAGGCAATGGGGAAGCACAGTTCGAATGCTTACACAATGTGTAAGACATCTCACTAGTATATAGCCATGGCTCACAAAGTGGGATGCTGTGGTATGTTTGTGGAAATTCCACATAAAACTATTATGAGGTACTTAGACAAACCATCAATGGTCAGAAATGAAAGTGGACATTTTGGGGAACCTGTAGAAACCGGCAATATCATACTCTCCATTTCCCTGTTTATTAAAATTAATTAAAGCAACAGAATATGAGTATTGTACCTTAGAAATGTTACAGTTTGATTGGAAAATTTTATTTTTTACTGTACGTTTCTTATGTGACAGTTATTTTGAGTGTGGTGACTCAGAATGTGAACTTGGTGTCTCATGTTTGATGATGTTCTGTCTCCCTATTCGGGTTTTCTGGCATCTACCCTATCTGATGAAATAATGGATTCGTACATAACACTTCGTGTCCACTGCATCAAGAAAAATAAGGAGTCCAGTGTTGATAATGTTTCTTATGATTTTTATTTCAAATCTCCCTTAATTTCTTGGAAATATGACAACGGCAGAAAAATATAGATCAAAATTGTGATAGAAAAATAAAATTCGGACCGCAAGTAATCCCGTCTTGATTTTCGTGTCAGTCCCGTTATGTACGAATCATCATCTCTCGTCGGACGCAAATAACGCTAGCATTAGAAAATCTTGCCGTCTTGCAAACTTCCGTGATTGATGGATATAATAGGCACTTGCAAGCGTGTCAGCACATTTCCATTCGCCGTCGAGCGCAGCATTTGTCTTCGTGTCCGTGTCTTGCGAGAGCCGTAACGTACGAATCCAGCGTGAGGACGCCGAGCCGAACGAGGTGACTCGCATTTGTCTGATAATTCTTCATTTTAACCAACGCTAGAATTTTTTTGGTGCTTCGTGAGGATCCGAGAGATAAGAATTATGTTTTTCTTTTCATGTTTAAAGTGATTATTTTCAAACGTTCGAAAGAAATGGATTCGATTTCAACGTTATTTTTCGCTTACAAGTGTGGCTTTCTTTGCTACTGAACTCGTCTGTGTTTTCTTCGTATTTTATAACATCGGACTCTCTCAAAATGTGTTGTTTTTTTTCTTTTCCTGTCACATATTGAGCCTGTTTAAAAAGGCAGAGTAAAAATTATCTGTTTCTTATCCCAAAATATAATATTTACGTTGTTTTTTTCATCTGATTCCGTACATAACGCTGACGCTAAGCTCGAAATTCGAACGTGTATTTACAGTGTTGTATATATTCAGTGGTAACTTTAAAACCGACGTGCTGCAGGTCTAAAAAATTAGATTTAGCTATTTGAATACATGCAGATTAACATAATGGGTTGCATTTCATGTTTCCCTAAACTTTTTTTTTTGCCCTTTGTGTAACAGTATGTGTACCCACTTTGTGAGCCATGCACATATATTTTTTAAAGAAGATGAAGGTGCTTCCAACCAAAGGTAAAACTGGATATACTCCTCTAATTTGAGCAATAAGCAAGAGCAGACCTTGTCTCAGTCAACGTTTCACCAGCTTCACAGCCGGCTGCCTCAGTCCAATAGTGTAAGCTTCTATTGGGATGAGGAAGCCAGCTGTGAAGCTGGTGAAACGTTGTCTAAGACCAGGTCTGCTCTTGCTTATTGCTCAAATTAGCACAATAGATCTAGTTTTGCTTTTTATTGGAAGCGCCGCCTTCTTAAAAAATAAAAATAAAAATTTTGTTGTCTGAGAAATTCAGCAACCTAATGATGCTGACGGAGTCGATTTTCATCGGTTAATTTGCTGTGCTTCGTCACGTACAGTTTTGAGACATGATAATATCGGATAAGTGGAATCCCATCCGATCCACTTTATACATCCGAACAGCACGATCCGGATCCAGTGAAACCAAACTCTATTCCATTTTTAAAAAAAATCCTGTTTATCATAATATCCTGCTGATCTTGTACTGTTTGGGTAGTTAGAACCATAAGAACCTCAAAAACGATACACCGTACATTTATCATTTTTAAATTTGAGACGTTAAAATTTCACAAATTCAATCACCATTAATACAAAATCTTTTGATGGGGTTGAACTTGAAGGGGGGAAATTTACCCCCCACCCCCAACTCCCCAGCAAATTGTGCCCTGCCCATACATGTCTTTTCCCTTTCTTCCACTTCCTCCTGTCTCTTCCCAAACATTCTGCCACATTCTCCCACCTTTCTTTCTCCCCTTTCATGCTTCTTTGTCTTCCTTTTCTCAATTCAAATTTTTTTTCATTTATTTTTGGTCTGTACTCCCAATGTGTACCTAATAAATGGATGCCAATCACACCCCTGGATACTGTTTCTAAGGAGCATCTCAATAGGATTTCAAGGCAAAAGTTATTTTTACGATCAAATTCAGTAAATATTGAGAGAATTGCCAGTTTCGATGTCGCTGTTTGTGTTTAGTACCACGTTAATGTGGTTTGCACTTCATTCAGTCGTGGAAATACAGAAAGTTTTAAATTCCTCCAAACCACCAAGGGTTGTCTGCCTTCTGGTGCATCCTGTTTTGCAGCTTATTTTCAGTTGCCTTTCTACTCTTAAAGTAATTTGTAATTTGTTCAGGGTGCCGGTGATAACTCGCCTCGTGTGGGATCTTTATCGTCCACCAACTAATGCAAGGTGTTGCTGCCTATCCAGCAAAAATGACTTTTTGCATGACTCACAAAAACAAAAACAAAAACAATCTCATTGATGGATCCCTTTGATTGTTAATTATTTCATTTTTGCATTTGCACGTAAATTACCTGGGACATATTGTTACGGGCCTCGGAACGAGCATGCCGTGATGTATGAGAGGGTCGCTCGGACCCGCCGCTCGACCTCTGACCATAAAGCCGCCAGCCATGGATAACTCCGTGGCGCGACAGTTTGCTAAGCAACAGCGGACACCGGTTAATGCAATTAAATCTAACAGGGTCCCACGCCCAGTGTCATGTTACCTTATTCTATGATTTGATTACTTTAACTGGAGCACTGTGCTCTCAACATCCCACCCGTCTACTTATTAAATACAGTTGAGCGAAACCATGGGTGGGGCAGAACTTCCCATCTATTTATTATGGACACACTATGCTGAACCAATGATGGAAAAGACAATCTAGCAGGTTTGAAACATTTACCAATTATAAAGCACGTATTTACAAGGACATTATTCAACAGCACAAATTTACAAGCATGTATTCACAAAGCAATCAAAGACGCATGCGAATAGACTTACCCCTAGCACATAAAAAATAACCCTCTTAAACACTCTTACGTATCTACAATACACAACACAAGTGCATTGCATTCATCCAGGAAAAGCAGAGAGGAAGGAAAAGAAGATACAGGCAGTGCAAGGCTTAGGTACGGCCTCTGTATTACCCTCCACAAACAGGCGGGCTTATGTGGATCTCAAAATGGAGGGAATGGAAGGGAAGGACGGAAGGTGGTGTGTGTGTGTGTGTGTGTGTGTGTGTGTTGTGTGTGTGTGTGTGTGTGTGTCGTGTATGTGGCATTAGCTTTCGAGGAAACGGTGTGAGGTGTGAAACAGTGCCTCACCCACGTGGGGATGGAGGTTGATCATGATACCTCTTTCTACCATTGAGGCTCTTATTCATCTAAAATAGATGAATTATGGGTTCTTAGAGAAAGCAGGTGGAAGATGCGTTTTCATGTAAGGACACCGGAGGCGACCATCCCAAACCACCCCCATCCACAGGTTGCGGATAGTGGAATGACCCTTAGATATGAGGGTTCACTGCATTAGCAGTCGGGGACAATCTGGTAGTGATTGTTGAGGGTGAAGTTGGTTAACGGGTTGAATGGTTATCCTAACAAATCCTTTGAATAACCAATGATGCAATCACCTGGCGAGTCAGAGGCACCACAATGTTGTTAACAGTTGTAATGTGCATGCTTGGTGCTTTGCATGTGTGTTGCATGTTTAAGTTGTAGCGTGCAGGCTGTGTTTGCATGTTTAAGTTGTAACGTGCAGGCTGTGTGCTTTGCATGCGTTCATGTTTAGTTGTAATGTGCAGGCTGTGTGCTTTGCATGTTTAAGTTGTAACGTGCAGGCTGTGTGCTTTGCATGTGTGTTGCATGTTTAAGTTGTAACGTGCAGGCTGTGTGCTTGCATGTTTAGTGTAATGTGCAGGCTGTGTGCGTTGCATGTGTGTTGCATGTTTAAGTTGTAACGTGCAGGCTGTGTGCTTTGCATGTGTGTTGCATGTTTAAGTTGTAACGTGCAGGCTGTGTGCTTTGCATGTGTGTGCATGTTTTAAGTTGTAACGTGCAGGCTGTGTGCTTTGCATGTTTAAGTTGTAACGTTGTAGGGCTTGTGTGCTTTGCATGTGTGTTGCATGTTTAAGTTGTAATGTGCAGGCTGTGTGCTTTGCATGTGCGTTGCATGTTTAGTTGTAATGTGCAGGCTGTGTGCGTTGCATGTTTACGTTGTAATTTGCATGCTGTGTGCTTTGCATGTGGCTTTTTCTGTGTGCTTCCATCAATCACCAAGCCAACCATAAAACCATCCCTCCATCCAAATTCCTCATCCGTTTGCTCTTGAACCTCCATTCTCCATGCTTCCCGAAAAGCCTTCTAACCCCCCCCCCCCCACTTTCCTTTCTCCTCCCACCCAGCATCCTTCCCACAGCACAACTTAAAAATGCAACACACATGCAAAGCACACAGCCTGCACATTACAACTAAACATGCAACGCACATGCAAAGCACACAGTCTGCACATTACAACTACACATGCAAAGCACACAGCCTGCACATTACAACTACACATGCAACTACCCATGCAAAGCACACAGCCTACACTTACAACTACAGATCAAAGCACACAGCAACTACACATGCAAAGCACACAGCCTGCACATTACAATACACATGCAAAGCACACAGCCTGCACATACAACTACACATGCAAAGCACACACGCCTGCACATATACAACTAAACATGCAAAGCACACAGCCTACACATTACAACTAAACATGCAAAGCACACAGCCTGCACATGACAACTAAAATGCAAAGACACAGCCTGCACATTACAACTAAACATGCAAAGCACACAGCCTACACATTACAACTAAACATGCAAAGCACACAGCCTGCACATTACAACTAACACCTGCAAAGCACACAGCCTACACATTACAACAAAACATGCAAAGCACACAGCCTGCACATTACAACTACACATGCAAAGCACACAGCCTGCACATTACAACTAAACATGCAAAGCACACAGCCTGCACATTACAACTACACATGCAAAGCACACAGCCTGCACATTACAATACACATGCAAAGCACACAGCCTGCACATTACAACTAAACATGCAAAGCACACAGCCTGCACATACAACTACACATGCAAAGCACACAGCCTGCACATTACAACGACACATGCAAAGCACACAGCCTGCACATTACAACTAAACATGCAAACACAAAGCCTGCACATTACACTACAATGCAAAGCACACAGCCTGCACTTATAACTACACATGCAAAGCACACAGCCTGCCACAATTACAACTACACATGCAACTACCCATGCAAAGCACACAGCCTACACTTACAACTACACATGCAAAGCACACAGCAAACTACAACATGCAAAGCACACAGCCTGCACATTACAACTACACATGCAAAGCACACAGCCTGCACATTACAACTACACATGCAAAGCACACAGCCTGCACAAACAACTAAACATGCAAAGCACACAGCCTACACATTACAACTAAACTGCAAAGCACACAGCCTGCACATGACAACTAAACATGCAAAAGCACACAGCCTGCACATTACAACTAAACATGCAAAGCACACCAGCCTGTACACATTACAACTAAACATGCAAAGCACACAGCCTGCACATTACAACTAAAACATGCAAAGCACACAGCCTCACATTACAAACAAACATGCAAAGCACACAGCCTGCACATTACAACTACACATGCAAAGCACACAGCCTGCACATTACAACTAAACATGCAAAGCACACAGCCTGCACATTACAACTACACATGCAAAGCACACAGCCGCACATTACAACTACACATGCAAACACACACGCCTGCACATTACAACTAAACATGCAAAGCACACAGCCTGCACATTACAACTACACATGCAAAGCACACAGCCTACACATAACTAAACATGCAAAGCACACAGCCTGCACATTACAACTAAACATGCAAAGCCACAAAGCCTGCACATTACAACTACACATGCAAAGCACACAGCCTGCACATTAAACTACACATGCAAAGCACACAGCCTGCACATTACAACTAAACATGCAAAGCACACAGCCTGCACATTACAACTAAACATGCAAAGCACACAGCCTGCACATTACAACTAAACATGCAAAGTACACAGCCTGCACATTACAACTAAACATCCAAAGCACACAGCCTGCACATTACAACTACACATGCAAGCACACAGTCTGCACATTACAACTTAAACATGCAACGCACATGCAAAGCACACAGCCTGCACATGCAACGCACATGCAAAGCACACAGCCTGCACATTGCAACTACACATGCAAAGCACACAGCCTGCACATTACAACTAAACATGCAAACGCACATGCAAAGCACACGCCTGCACATTACAACTACACATGCAAAGCACACAGCTGCACATTACAACTAACATGCAACCACATGCAAAGCACACAGCCTGCACATTACAACTACACATTGCAAAGCACACAGCATGCAATTACAACGTAAACATGCAACGCACACAGCCTGCACATTAAACTAACATGCAACGCACATGCAAAGCACACAGCCTGCACATTACAACTAACATGCAACACCAGCAAAGCACACAGCCTGCACTTACAACTACACATGCAAAGCACACAGCCTGCACATTACAACTAAACATGCAACGCACATGCAAAGCACACAGCCTGCACATTACAACTACACATGCAACGCACCATGCAAAGCACACAAGCCTGCACATTACAACTACACATGCAAAGCACACAGCATGCAAATTACAACTAAACATGCAACGCACACAGCCTGCACATTACAACTAAACATGCAACCACATGCAAAGCACACAGCCTGCACATTACAACTTTAAACATGCAACACACATGCAAAGCACACAGCCTCACACGTTACAACTTAAAACATGCAACAACATGCAAAGCACACAGCTGCATGTTACAACTTAAACATGCAACACACATGCAAAGCACACAGCCTGCACATTACAACTTAAACATGCAACACACATGCAAAGCACACAGCCTGCACGTTACAACTAAACATGCAACACACACAGCCTGCACATTACAACTAAACATGCAACGCACACAGCCTGCACGTTACAACTTAAACATGCAACACACATGCAAAGCACACAGCCTGCACATTACAACTTAAACATGCAAAGCACACAGCCTGCAACGTTACAACTAAACATGAAACGCACATGCAAAGCACACAGCCTGCACGTTACAACTTAAACATGCAACACACAGCCTGCACGTTACAACTTAAACATGCAAACAACATGCAAAGCACCAAGCATGCACATATACAATTTTACAACATTGTGGTGCCTCTGACTCGCCAGGTGATTGCATCATTGGTTATTCAAAGGATTTGTTAGGATAACATTCAACCGTTAACCAACTTCACCCTCAACAATCACTACCAGATTGTCCCCGATGCTAATGCAGTGAACCCTCATATCTAAGGGTCATTCCACTATCCGCAACCTGTGGACGGGGTGGTGTGGGATGGTCGCCTCCGGTGTCCTTACATGAAAACGCATTCTTCCACCTGCTTTCTCTAAGAACCATAATTCATCTATTTTAGATAAATAAGACCTCCATGGTTAGAAAAAGCTATCAGATTAACCTCCATCCCCACGTGGGCGAGGCACTGTTTCACACCTCACACCGTTTCTCGAAAGCTAATGCCACATACACGACACTTCTCCCGAAACACGACACACACACACACACACACACACACACATCTCTCTCTGTT
>CM068952.1:155962512-155988693 GCA_035128595.1 Eptatretus atami
CTGTAGGTGGAGAGTTTGGAGAGCAGACAGGATGACCAATACGATATTGAAAGTCGATATATGTCGAGAGAGATGGCCCTGGTTGTGATGTTTGATAGAGAGCCCTCCAATCCATTGATGTGAAATCCTTTCTTTTCTTGCAAATGGCCTAATCTGAATTTCAAATTGATGATCTCAGTTGATGCCAATTGGAGAAAAAGTTAAGTTTCATAGCAAATGCAAAGATAGATTCCTGACCTTGTTAATGAATGGTCGTAAGCTAAGTCTGCAGTTAAGGGAAGGAGATAGAGAGTAGTGGTACAGCAGAGGACAGATTATAAACAAGGCACCAACAGGTTTTAAAGGAGGGAGACAAGTTTGAAAGGTTCAATCTTGAGGTTACAGATGTTTTCTGGCTCTCTGAGAGTGGACACAAACTTGTTGCAGGCTTGTGGAATAGCTGTAGATTGGCCTTCGAATCAGGTTGCTTTCCAGGAAGAGAAGGCAAGTTTTTTCAGAGTTACTCCCTCACCACAGGATTCCAGTTGTACCTATGAGAGAGAGAGGAGAGAGAGAGAGAGGAGAGAAGAGACGAGAGAGACGAGAGAGAGAGAGAGAGAGAGAGAGAGAGAGAGAGAGAGTTCTGTGGAAGAAATTACCTAGCGGTTGAGTCAATATCAGCGGGCAAGATATAAAGACCAGTCCTGAAAAGAGAGGTTGCCACAGTCCCTGCCAAATTCTGCCTGAAGTGAAAATGGCAGACTCGCCGAGCATGAGATAGAACGGAGAAATGCTGACTCTTCACAAGCATGTGAATCAAATCAAGCAATAGAGCAGAGGAAGAGCAGGATACATTGCGCGGGAACAGGTTGGTCTGACCAAGCTCCAGAAGGGGGATAGCCTTTGGAAGAAATCCAGGTTGGAAAGTTCACACATTGAATCAATCACCACGGAGTCATCAAAGTCCTTTGCTGTAAGTGCGATGCTGCAAGAGAGGTGTATAAAACACACAGCCAATTTACATTGTGACAAATAAATTACCACATTAATGGAAGGACATAGTTAGGTCCATGTTGTCTGAGAAGAGACAGAGAATGATTAGATGGATTGGACTTTTTGCGCAGGATGGTACAAACACAGACAAAAACAAGAGGTCGGTGCAGAGGGGGAAATTGCAGTCAGAAATACCCCTGGCCTGGGAGGTGTAAGATCAGTGCAAGGGTCGTGAGAAATTGAATCAATTAATGTAAAAGATTAATGTAAAGTGGCAACTCCGCCACTGGAAGAGGTTCAGGTCTATTGAATCAGAGGAGACAATAGCCGGGAAGAGAGACTAAGGGGGTCATGGACATCCTGTGGGAGGGAGGATTCTGTTAAACAAATGAATGTCCTGTTCATTTGCAGCAGCCTTGGATTGCAGAGATTCTGTCAGGTTGGAGCGGAGGCCTTGTGGGAGCAGGGTGAGGAGAAACATGAGGGCAATTGGGGGTTAAGGGGGAAAAAAAGGGGGCAATTTGGGAAAGGAGGGATTTTGGGGTGAGGAGGGATGAACAGAAAGGGCCAAATGAAGCTTTTTGAGGGGCGTAGGGTGGGGGAGGGCGGAAAACAGGAGGACATAGAGTGGAGGAATGAATCCAAATTCCCAAATTGGACCCTTAATTGTGAAATTCAAAACAGATCGTCAGGAAACAGTATCATTGTGCAAAATAACAGAAACAACATTTGTCATACAGGATTGACAGAATTTTAATTGTCATTTGATTTAATTATTTTATATTGTTCTTCATGAAACATGTACATTTTTTATCCAATTTGGCAATTCAAAAAGGGTGCATTCACACCCTTTTCACATTGTTCATTAAAACATATGAATTTAATTAGGCACTAATGATAGCGAAAATGATGCCACAAGTAAGTAGGAAGCATAAGGCAAATGCCTTAAATGGATAAAACAACCAGAACGGCAAATCGTTGCGCGTCACGAACGTTTGGACAGATACAGTATGCCTCTCCCATTTATTTAACATAATTATAACTGTTACCGAATCTGGAAGCAATGGAGCTCATCATACAGGTCCTATAGAACAGTTATATCAGTAAGTGATAGTTTTTAGTTAGGGTCCCCGTCCCTCGTTTAATTGGGTGAATAAATATACATGCGCTGGCGGAGTTATTTTGATAGTTAGGATTTTACATCACTTCACACAATTACTACACTCACAACAAGCTTACTACATCTACAACCACAACAAACAACGCCATCTTCGCTCTCACAAGCGACAACCCTCTGCTCCTAGCATCCTCCGGCGCCGTCGCTGGTATGCGGGTGTGTGTTCGGGGATGGAATTCCATTCCCAAATCATGGTCATTGAACCGCGTTCGCTTGGTGCGCGCTAAATAAGGGAATGCATTCGTGTTCCCACCACTTGAGAGCGGGCCACGGATGAGCGATGAATTCCATCCCAAATATGTCATGAAACCGGTTCGCTTGGCTGCACGCCCAAATTATAGGGAATACATCGTGTCCCACCCAATGAGAGCGGGGCCAGATGAGCGGACCGCGCCCGAGAGCGACCAAAAGGAAGTGGAGCAAATGATCGGGTGGATCTGCTCGATGCGCGGAGAGGAAAAATTCGTGCCCGTTTCAAAACGAACATCTCTCGCAGGCTGGGCAAAAGGCATCTCGGCGCATGGCGTTGCTCCGGTTATCGACTCGTCTCGTGGCTGCGCGTAGTTCTGTGTCTGGCCTGCCCAGCGTCCGTTTCTTGGCGGATGGTGCTCGGGAAGGTGCGGACGTCGGAGCCGCGCGCTCGCGGCCACGGTAGCCTGCCACGTTTCTCGCTTCCCTCAGCTCGACTTCCCTCCGAGCTAAGGATAATGGAAGACCATTTTGGCGTCCGCGTCTGTGTGTGGGCCCGTTCTTTAAGTAGGGAATTTGTTTAAATGCTTGTGTTGTAAGGTTATTCTCTATTAGTCGTGATAAACTTCTGCCCTACGTGCTTTCCCTCGTTTCCCCGAATTACTCGTGGAATAAATACCTCATTTGCTTAAATGTATCCGCCTTGTTTCTGTGTTTCTTCGATTGGTTAGCATGGCGTGTGTTGTGAATTGCAAAGGCCTGTTTCGCTGTAAAATGTAATATTTGCGACCGACGGGAGACTTCGGCAACCATCCGCATCGGGTTGCGCACGGGTCGGGCCACGCTAATGGCTTCGACTCGACGAGTTTGCCGTCCGAGGGTTGAATAGTCGGTAAACTCGCCACGTGGATCTCTAGGTATTTTGAAGATAAGATTTGGCAAATAACCCTGTACCCACGTGGTGGAAATTATTGCCAATTCAAGGTCCGTAAGGGACCCGCCACCCTCGGAGGTTTTCGAAAAGTATTGATCTATTATTCCGGTGCAGTGTTCGCAGAGTCGGCACTAACTGCTCCACCTAGGCAGCCGTGCTCGCAAACGATACCCGGCTCCGCAACAATACATCCTTGTACCAAGATTTATTTAAATCCTTTCAGCCTGTTCTCAAATATCACATTTTTACCTGACATGACCTTTGACCTTTCACCCCATAATCTAATTAGGTTATTGTATACATTATTTATTACATACAATGCTACCAAGTTTGACTTTAGATCCCTTCAGCCGTTCTTAGTTTATCGTGGTAAGGAAATCCTATCACTCTGACCTTTACCTCTTGATGCTGCCATCTAATCAATTCATCTTTAACCTATCATACTGCTACACTTTATACCAGTTTGGTCAAATCCCATCACTGGTTCACAAGTTAGCGCAGTAACATATTTTTAACTAACATACTCTGACCTTTGACCTTTTGATCCCAAAATCTATCATTACATCTCTACATCATTATACATACTTGTACAAAGTTTTACTTGATCCGTTCATCCGTTCTTAAGTTATTGTCAGGGGTAACGAAAACCTATCACGGACTGATGATACAGCCGGACGACAACCTTAAAACAAAATGCCTCGGGCGACTTCTTTGGCGGAGGCATAAAACAACTAGCAAGTTAATTGAACACCATTGCCGCATGCAGCCTTGATAAAAAGGACATGGAAGTTGTCTTTTAAACTCTTGCTAAAAAAGTAGAAAAATTTCAATTTGGTCGATGATGGCGTAAATGGGTAAATTTTGTCCAAGTTACTGCAAAAAACTGGAGGCTTTTGGAAGTGCCAAGAAGGCGATTTGTGTTGACAGTGTTCAATGTACTGTATTAATTCAATGAAATTAAGTAAAAGCATTTAAAAGTTTTTTTTTTGAAGTTTTACCACTGTTGGTGCAGTCTTTTACACCACCTTATGTTAACACATTACATTAGTTATTCTGCTTGTGGTTTCTCTCCTTTATGATGTCCCTAAAAACAGTAACGCTTTCCTGTTTGGAATGATTTCAATTTTGTTTGACTGCCAGACAGGCAGACAGACAGGGTAAAACAACTTACCTTACTCCTTCTGCCTGTGTTGGCAGGCGTGCCCGGATTTGAGATTCCGTATATTTGCCATTTCCAGAGGCCAAAATACTGCGAAAACTTGGCAGGCTTGTGCTCCGTTCACGTTTCTTACAGTATTCAAAATATTAAATTAACCTTATTTGCACATATTGACACATGGCACATTGGTTTGCTTTAAATTATAAATTAAATTGAAAAATAAAGGTAATTCCTCCACTATAGACGACATTCTGCAGAGAGACAGGCAGATAGAGTGAAACAATTGCTTCACTTTTCACTTCGCGCAACGGATAAACATGAAGTGAGTGTGACAGAATCCCACATTATCTTGTAACCTTCAAAAACACAGCAAGTGTTTCTCATACGATGTACAAATTGGAGGGAAGATTGTCTGTATTCAATGCCTGCGACAATCTTCCTGGCGTCTTTCCAATTTCTTAACATTCCCTTTGACAAATTACAAAATGTACATCTCAAAATAACATAAGATACTGTTGAATGAAGAACTGATAGAAAATAAATCAACATGCTATTATCGACATGACCTTTCAGTTTCCTTTTAAAGTACAGGTTCTTTGGTTTGGCTAACAAACAAAGTGGGAAATTCTTGCTCCATGTTTGAAATTGTTATCAATCACTGTACCCAAATACTTATACTAAGAAACTTTATTCGATAATATGGTCATGGAAAATCAAAGGGTCATGAATACCTACTAAGTGGAGAAAATGAAAAATCGTTTACTTGGTCTTCTTGACACCAATCGGCAAACTTCTGAACTCAGTTCATATTATTCAGTTTATCGTACATTAGGAAACCCACTGATTACGGTAATCATCAGCATATTGATCACACGTATATTTGGACTTGAAACTGCAGTAATTACTGAACACAAGAAAACAAAAATGGGGGAGCCAACACCACCGTGGTGCACCTAGATCAAACACTCTGACAGGTGATACCATTACTAATCGCACATCAACCCGTTGTGGTCATCTGGTAAGGAAACTAGTGAAATTCAATCTTGAAAGCCTGGTGTGACAATCTAATTTAGTTAACTTGTTCAATTAATATTTGTGGCTTTACAACAGTATGAAGATAACTGGAAACTCAATAAATACTGATCTTACAATGGCTTGGTAGGCATCTAACTGAATAATCTTTAGAGGTAAATAAGCATACATCCTCAATACCATGATTACTCTGACATGACATCGCAGTCCTCGACATCCCAATACTCTGATATGACATTCCCATCCTTTCAATACCCCTATTACTCTTGATATGACATCCCGATCCTCAATACCCCTATTACTCTGCTATTGACATACTATCCTCAATACCCCTATTACTTCTGCTATTGACATACTATCCTTCCAATCCCTTTATTACCTTGATATGACACACCATCCTCAATACCCCATTACTCTGATATGAACATTTCTTATCCTCAATACCCCCATTACTCTGCTATGACATACTATCCTCAATACCCTTATTACCTCTGATATGACATACCATCCTCAATACACCCATTATCTTGATATGGACATACTATCCTCAATATCCCCATTTACCTCTTGATATGACATTACTATCCTCCAATTACCCTATTCTCTGATATTGACATACTATCCTCATATACCCTTATTACTCTGATATGACAACTTTCCTCAAACCCTATTACTCTGAAATGACATACTATCCTTCAATACCCCATTTACTCTTGTATTGACCATACCATCTCGACAATTCCAAATACTTCTGATTATGACATACCATTAGGACCATGGGCCACCGTAGACCCCCATCCCCCCCCTGGGGATTTTTGTAGACTATGTTTTTTCAGATAAGCCTGAGAACTCATGCCCTAGCACAATCCGGTTGTCTGCAAAAAAAAAAATCGGTGGTGCGTGTGGTCGTGACGCCCCGCAGTAACCCACCCCCCATTCTGAAATAAGGGAATTTGGCTCTCCGTAAAATCTTCGCTATCCCTTAGGCTAGGACGCTGGAAATTTCTCATACTTTACCGTTGGGTCAAGTCTTAACTGAAAATCTAAAAAATTAAATCCAAGATGCAGCCGCTATAGTGACGTCATTTCCGGAAAAAGTCATTTTCAGGCTGTTTTTAGACCCTAATTTTGGAATTTGTCATATTTGTGATGTTTTTTCTTTAAAAACATGCATAATTTCTGTTGTTCACTAGCTCACTGCCATCATACATGTTACCTATTCACCAGATTGTTCGAATTGATGTTGATGTTTATTGATTTCTGTAATTAGTTTAGATTGCAGACTTTTCAATGGCACCAAAAGAAAGAGAAAAAACAGATGAAAACCCTTGAAATTAAAGGCCAGCTCACGGTCTAAAGCCAAACATTCGCATGAAGGCTTATCCTGTATTTATACACTATGGTGAAACACACCTCAATAAAAAGTAGGACCACTTTCAGATTTAGTTTCTCGAGATAGAAGAAAACAGTGGAACTGCGACAGAAGAGAGCTAATGCCAGTGAAAAGCTTGATGATATTTGATGACTGGGTACCGAAAACTTTCTACAAAAACGAGCACGGAGCACACAGATGGTGTTTACAAATTTCACGAACACGTCCCGCTTCCTCAAAAGAAAGGGGTCTCTGCTGAAGACGATGAAGGTACGATGTAGCGCCAAGAGACTGCAAGATCTCAGAATTTGGCTGCAATATTATTTTCCTGCCGAACAAATGTCTCTTCTGCGACAGATCACGTAAAAAAGCGTACAGGGGAAGGAAGAGAGGCTTGTGAAGTGTGTTTACAAGTAGCCGCAGAAGAGTTCAATCAAAGCAGGCCGCTGAGAAAATGAAAGATGCACAATATATGGCGAAAGTACAGGATGTTGATTTTTTAATCGCCCGTGAGGCACACTACCATCCGTCGTTGCTCGTTAAGCATTATACACGCACAGGGATCGCGCATGAAAAAAACTGATGTAGACCACTTCTTGTCGTGGAACAACAGAATGCTCATGCAAGCTGCATTTTGAGCAGTCTGCCAATATGTTGAGAACAGCATCTATCCAATGGGCTAACGTTTTTGAAAGAGTTAACAATGCTCAAGGACCGATATTTGGCAGTTTAATTTGAGCATATAGCCCCGAATTTTACAATGTCAATTACAAAACTGACAAGATAAAAGCAAAGTTGAAACAAAGGAATTTGGAAGCAAATACAGTTTTGGCAACCTTAATTACAGGAGGAACTTGTGTATTCGACGGAAGTTCCAAAAGGTCAGGCCATCGAGTCTGCATTTGAGTTGCTGCATCCGACCTGAAACGCCTTGAAGAAGCAGCCACTACTTCCTAAGAAGACGTTATTCTTGGCTCCAAAGAAGGAATCCACAGAGATGCCTTGGCCACCTTCACCGAGCTTTCTTACTTCGTGGAATTATCCACCCACCTACTCAATTGCAAGATTTTCTCACCTGGGTTGATTACTGGAAAGAAATTTGCAGATGCTCGACGAAAAAGAAGCAGATTGGTTTGATTCCTTTGCTGAAGATATTTGCCAAGCTTGACAGAGGGCAATGGACAATGCCCAAACACCTTCTTTCTGGGTATGACACAAGGCATTTGACTGGTAGTGCTGAAATAGTCACTCTATTGAATCTATATAGACACTGTGTTTCCTACTCTCGTGCTGGAAACTGGAAACGGCCATGTTGTAGAGCATAGTGGAGAGAGGAAGGCGTTATTCCACCTTCAATTCAGCCAGCCGGAATGTTGTTACTCATTCTATGCTGGGACAATTTTGACCTGAACGAAGAAACACCTTCGGGTTACTGGCACAACACACCGCCCATGTGGATTAATTGATCCAGGAGGTCTTGTAGATGCTTGCAGCAACCCTCTTGCATTCAAGTTCCCGTTCTCAACGAAACAAAGCAGCGCTCAGTGGTTTACCAATCCTCAAAGATAGAGCATGTTTTGTTCAATACCAAGACTGAACCATCCCTGTAGTATCCATCAGTGATGCCCCACAAACAGGACACAGAAACTTGGGCCCCAATGGTCTTGATACAGTGTGGGCGTATTTTGCAGGGCACTGCTGGCAGACGCGCCCAGATCGTACCTGGCATTGGGCTGGTTGGGTAACCATGACAGCGAAGAGCAAAAGATGACAAGGAATGTGTCTATCCACAGTTGACTACATGGTTCCCGTGAATGCTCTCCCCGCGTTACTGAGGAATGCCCACTGTCCAACACCTCCTGAAAACTTTTCCCAGGCAGCATCCAGAGAAGTGGGCAGCACTACCACAATCGTGAACATTTGATCTGGCTGCGGTGCAAAAAAGCATATACTCTTGTATGGCAGGAATAAACTGTTTGTTTGAAGACCTATTGTCAGGATTGGGTGTTTTTCACACTACCTGTGCATATCTTTTGGTGCCTCTTGGGAAAACGGCTTCAATCCAGTGGCTTTGAGGAAATTAGTAGTGGAAGCTGGAATCTGCGCCAGTCAGGTCCATTAACAAAAGTGATGTCCCGGTAAACATATCAAACAGAGCATTGCGTTTCACAGGCTAACACTTGAAGCCTCATAGAGCGTCTGTTGTGAGGGGTTCGAGGACATTCAGAGGGGCAGATTATTTGGAGACGAAACAAGAGGCCGCCTCAACGCTTATCACTCATTTCAAGTAAGCAGAATCTATCGGAAAACCCTGGCTAAACAAAGCTGCACACGGCTGCTGATGGCTCTACAAGTTTTCGAAGGGAAAGTTCGCAAGGGGGAGAAATGGGGAAAACCCGCTCAGTTTTGGTGGATTATATGGGGATAAGTATGGCTGGTCTTATGTTTTTCTCAAAGCAACCAAAGAGAACAATTTGATCTTTCATCTTGGGGTCTGCAAAACCTGGTTGTCGCATGTTTTCAGCTTATGACCGAACCAAATTATGCAAGATACTACAACGGTATACATTGTGACTCTCCTAAACCTCCCACAGTTCCCATCCTGGAGCTTCAAGAGCTTTGCGGTTTAAATGATTCAGTGTGAACAGATCCGAGGTACAGTCATCGAGAAATGCAGATTGATCTTACCATTGACACAAAACCTTCAATCGACATGCAAAAATTCTCACGGGCGGGAATTATGGATCAGCAGAAACTATTCTGCTTACTACAGATGGTGGTATGGAAAGACACTCACGCGGCAGGTTAATGTGTCCAAGCCACCATGGAACTGACATTGAATGGAGAGTCTAAGGATGGTTCAACACACAAGGATATAAGGACTCAGAATACTCCGCAGTGAAACCGAATTGTTCGCAAGGTTGTTTTGATGCCATCACAAGGCTTCATTAAACCCTTCGATGTCGAGGATAAAGATCCTCTATTGTCTTGCATACAGGTAGTACCATTCTCCACCCGAAGTTGAGCAGGATCTTCTGTCAGCCGGACAAATCGTGGGAACGATATTACACGAAGCATTTGTAAAAGAAAAGGCTACTCAAAGAAAAGAAAGGAGTTTCCACGAACCAATCAAGAAAACAGAACTCAAAACATTTTGCGTCACTAGCAAAGTCAGTTAAAGTTACAGGACAGACAAAAAAACTAAGGAATGTTGTTGCACAACGGAATGTGGTTTGGCAATTGATATTGCTGGTGCTTCTTAAATACAACATAAGCATGAAAAAGGTCCTCAGTTATCCATTGGGGGGCCCAATTCCATGGGCTCTAGCAACAAGCTTCAGATCCCCAACGAAACAAGACAAGGCCAAGCTCATGCATACCCTGGAAGAACGACATGTTAACTTGTCACAGCGACGACCAACGAAAGGATGAGTTACATAATCGAATGGAAATGCCTACTACAGACAACAAGTTTCCATCCAGAAACATTTGGTGAGCTGCTGAACAGTTGTAATCGCACAACTTCCTAAAGTACGACGGATAGGACTCGTGACTGATACTTACAGAGACATGTCGATCAAAAGAAGCAGAGAGAGAACACAGAGGGAGGATCATCGTCAACGCACTTAAGCAAGAGTCCGCTTATTTTTTGCGAAGATCCCACGTGACTGGAAGAAGTTTCTGCGTTAACTCAAAGAATAAAACACAACTTACCAAAACTCTTCTGCTGGAATGGGAAAACGCCAAAAGTACTCTACAAAAACTGTCGAAAGAAGAATCCTGTTTTTCTGTGAGAGGATGCACATCCATTCAACCAAGCCTCAGAGGTAAAACTACTGAATCAGAAGATGTGGAGGAGCTACATTCGACTCAAGGGAAGCAGGACACAAGGATGATATCTGCACTGCCTTACATGTCGGCTTCACATTCCTCATCTGAGTCCACAATTGTATTAGATCACCAGGAACACAGATGTATTCTTGTTGCTGCTGAAATTTGCGCAAGATATTCAACAGCGAGTGTTTCTTTGACACAGGAGTTGCAGCAAACGACGGATGATTTGACGTTCATCGTGTAATCGCAGAAGCTGGAAAAGATATCTGTTTTCAGCACTTACCAGCGTTTGCTGCATTTTCTGGTGTGCGACACAATGAGTTCATCGTTACGAAAGGGAAGCTGCTTCCTTATGAGACTCTTAAAGATCATCCGGATTTCTTGGCTACGTTCCTTCCCATTAGGAGTTCACCTGATGTGAGTGATTACTCTTTATCAGACTTTAGAGCCACTTCACATGTTTGTTGTACAGGAAGAAGTCAACATCATCTGATATCCAACAAGCTACGTACCGAGCAGTTCTGGAGAGGGTTCAAGCCAAAATCTGGATTCATTGTTGACCAAGTTTACAATGGATGACTTGAGCATTACTACCTTCCTATGCCGGGCATCACTGCGATTGCACCAACAGAGGGCTTAATTACCAATCCACTGTCTGGTGCAGGGCAGACCAGGCTATGCCAGATGTACCAACGCCAGATGGGGGCACGGTTGGTGCATAGTAAGATGCGAATTGGATTTCCAGTGACGGAGGGAGATTTGATTGCCGGAAAGAGCTTGTGATTGTACATGAACCGGAAAGATGAGGATGAAGAGGAAGAGGACCTTTCCAGAAGTTGAGAGTTTTTGAAGATGTCATTTTTGGAAGATACAGAGAATAATTTTCCATGTTTTGCCTTCGTGCTAGTCCGTATATATTAGCCAGTACATTGGAACTTATAGAGAACACTGCCACGAGTTTCACCACATGAACGGTTGTTAGTTGTTAGTTGGTTAAGACTCTACTGTACCATTTGCAAATATTACCAATGTCACCAAGTTTTAAAACTTGTTCTTGATAGCTTTAGAGAAACCTGGACAACATATATATTGGTGGATTTATTGTTTATCAAAGATATGCTTTCAATTAATCCTTGATGTTTGTCACTAATGCTAAGATTGCTAATTGGAAACGAATATTGGCACATGCAAAATTAAAAAACGTTTATTCAATTTCAATTTGATTTGCAGTCCATTTATAGCGATGGTAATGATAATATGACAAGTGATTGATCATATCCGTTGTGATAATAATGAGAGCACTGATATTAATTCTGCTAGTAATAATTCAACATGTCGTAAGGATGATTGTAGAAAAATGCTCAAAAAAATATCATTTTCTTTATGACGTCACTGTGACGTCATTAATCTTTGGGTCAATTAAATAATTCTTTCATGTTTTTATAAAGTAACAGCGTTTTCTAATACAGCAGGTGAAATTCAGACATGGGATTAACTCAAAAGTAAACAAGAAATAGCAAAAATCTCACCCACCCCCCATTCCATAAAATATCAAAATTGCGTCAGCAAGGTACAGTTAAACTAGCCTATACTTTTATTCCACCAAACTTGCTGCAGACAAGCAGATTTCCAAAAAGACATATAACAGCTATTCAAAAATGATATAGTCTGCAAAATTCCCCAGGGGGGGGGGGTTGCGTTTCGGAACTATTGGCCCATGGTCTTACACTCAATACCCCTATTACTCTGATATACCATCCTCATACCGCTATTACTCTGATATGCCAAATTGAGATTGGTCAAAACAACTCCCTACTTCACTGCTCAAAAATTTTTCAACAAAAATCTTTCAAAAAACCAACATCATTACATAAGATGTCAAGGATACTGGTACGAGGGCACGGTAATCATTCAACTAAACTGGTCTTTTTAAACTTTTCGATTACTGGAATGATAATTGAAGTTTCCCCAATTTTGGAACACGACACCATTTATCAAGATTGATTGATAGATACATGTAACACCCGAGGCCAAGTTGTTTACTGTCAGTTTCAAAAAACCCTTACTAGGAAATATATCTGACCAGTGGCTTTGTTTACAGTCTTAGCAAATGAACATTGGCATTACGAAACCTCACACACTATTCACGACAAGACTCTCATCCGAGTCTGAATCTTATACTTTACATTTTCCACAATACATAATTCTTCAAGTTTTGAATCATGAACCTCAAATCAACAGCAAAAATCATTCAATTATGAAAAAAATCTTTAGTACAATTCTTGAAGAACCTCTTTATTGTCCTTGTATCCAATCATAGGTCTGCATTTTCTATTTCACAGCACACAAATCAATTCTGTTCTTAACTTCTGTGTTTAATCTGCCTCAGGACTTTGTAACTTGCGCATATTGATATTATATATTATTCCTTCATGAATATCTTTTGCTGGTGCTACATCTCCATCTAAAAAGTCGCCCTCTTTTGCTTAGCAAGGTCCTTTCAGCTCATTGGTAATATACGGCTTGTATTATTACTCTGTCACGAAAAGGTTATGTTTCTACCTGTGTTTGTCTGTTTGTTTGTGTTACAGGAATATCTCAAAACTTGGGACAAAGACCCAGATGAATTTCCTGAGAACAGTTCGGTGTGTGACACAGACCGAACTGATTAGATTTTGGTTGAAGATCTGGATCCGCGATCCGACTACGAGAATTTTTAAAGTGATCCTTCACCACTTGAGTGATGCGGAAAAACCGATAATTATAGCAGGATTATCTCAAAAAGTTTGGACGGATCGGATGCGAAACTTTGGCAGGGACCACTTTGGGTGTTGTGACAAGCGATGGAATTTAATTCGATTTTGGTGAAGATCAAATCCAGATCTGCGATCCGATAATTTTTGAATTTTAAAAGTGATTCTTTCACCATTGACCGATTCGGGGTAAAAAACGATATAATAGCATAGT
Organism: Eptatretus atami; assembly: GCA_035128595.1. Classification (NCBI taxonomy): domain Eukaryota; kingdom Metazoa; phylum Chordata; class Myxini; order Myxiniformes; family Myxinidae; genus Eptatretus; species Eptatretus atami. The sequence continues at coordinate 155,976,149 of CM068952.1, forward strand.
TATCAAACTTTATTGGCCCAATATGTTCGACTGGATCAGGTATTTCTCATAGTGGCTATGCACTCGGACTGAGTTGGCCTTCTAGTTCGGATTATGTTTGAACAACTTTACAAGGGATGACAGAATCAACACAGAACTCATTGTACTTGGAGATAACTGTCACCATCTCATTCCACTAGATCAGATGAATTCACTCCAATCTGATTTACAATCAAAACAAGGCTGGGTATTGGCTTAATGGTTAGAGTGGTGGGTTGAGGATCCTAGTGATCCTGAGTTCATATCCCACTCCAAGCTGTGAATTAGTAATACCAGGTTGGGGTTGACTCTGCCTGTCATCCTTCTTGAGGTCGGCCAAAATGAGTGCCCAGCATTGCTGGTTATACTGTGTCGGAAGAATGACGACCCCATCCAGGATGTGCTCCAATAGCCAAGGAGGACTATTTAGGGCAGCACCAATACTCTGACAGGTATTGGTCCCAATGGATGGATGCTATGTATCAGTGGCAACTAGCCTACGCCCCAGGAAAAAGGCACCAGCAGCCAACAGCTAGCTGCATCAAAACAAGTCTTGCAGCTCCTTGGTGGTATCCATGCTCCAAATATCCGTTCCTTAGTAACCACCTTGCACTTGTGATCTTCTGCTTCATATGATGGAAGCAAACATAATTGTAATGTGGTCGGATGTTCCCAGCAAGGACACAAGCCTTTGATGAATATGCATGAGAATGCGGAGGGAGTAGCATGAATCCAGTGTTGTATCATTCCTTGTATTTGCTGTTAAATGTTTCATCAAATGTCGGTTAATATGGTGTTCAATTTGCAGTGATTAAAAATCTCCCAGGATAATTTTGCCTGAACCAGGTTGATAAAGACCTCGAGATCATTGGACGTGGAAAATGTGTTCACTTGTGCTGTACGTGACTCGTGGGTTGGAATTAGTTGAGCATCCGTTATGATTTTAGTAGAGGGCAGTTTGTTTTCTGCTACTCTGTTCCTCTGTTGCATACGAAACCAGAACGTTTTTACATCCTCCATTTTTCCTCTGAGCCACGTATTCTTTACGACCCACAATTTAACCTTTGATTGTTGGTTTTCATTGGTAAATTATATTGTTAATTTAATTAATCCCCATTTGTAGCTGGTCTGCAAATTCCAACAAAGATCCTACTTGTCAACTTTGCCTATCTGGACGTCTATATATTGCCGGCGTTGATTAACGCTGATAAACGTTTTGTCTGTCAAAAAATGCCCGAAGTGAAAGAATGTCCTTCAACTCAAGAATGGTTGATAAGAACAGTGATTTCGTAACAAAAAGCAGAAAGAGCAAACCTCACACATTCTGTAACCTGTTCAGCTTGTGATATCGAATATCAGCAGCTAAGGACAGAGAGCAGCCAAGACATCAGCACTTTTGTCAGAAAAGCCAAATCTGAAAGCTCAAAGTGCAGTATGGTCTAGTCTTTGAGATCTTTTTATTTATTTTTTCCAAATTCTTCAGTGTTGACACGACGATAAAGTTACTGCTACTGAAACTTTGCAAATTAATTAAAAAATAATTCATCCCTGGGGCACTGAATTTCAACTGCCTCTTATTTATTTGAGGTCCCTCGATGGACACCCTAGTGGAATGTAGGACGGACCCAGGTAAAAATTAAACAACAAAAAAAAAAACATCCATTTAGTTTTCCCTTGGTAAAATAAAAGGAGTTGAAACCTACAACAAGCAATTTGTAATCTGGCGTACATACCCTTGTCCGTCACTGACCAGTTATTACACCAACATCCAGTTGATGTATCATTAGAGTACATACACCACATGTCCATGTATCGTCCAGAAGCCTTCTGGTTATGTCTCCTCTCACAATTTAATGTTTCTCCAGATTCATTGCACGATCTTGGCATTCCAGAAAGAAGTCAGGCCTAACGTGAAAACATACAAGGCCATGCTTCTCTTGTACTCATGCAGGGAACTGGACATGTTGCAGTGATTCATCATTTTGTTCTAAAAAATTAACAAATTATTTCCCACAACGATGATCTGGCAATCCATGGCTTGAATCGACCGCTCCCCTGACATTCTGATATGATGAAGACCGCCTCTCTTGCCCCTTTTCCTCAGTCAAAATTCTCATGGAAAGTTCTCATAGCCATTCAGTTTGCACACACACCTGAGGTCGAGAGCTCAGCAATTCCGGAATGTGTATACCAATTATGCTGTGGTAGTTATTGAGTAACGGCGTGATTGATAACCAATGCCGGACAAGGGGTAAAAGAATAGTAATAGGATCAGTGATGTATTTGGCAAAGAAGACAACATAGTAACGATGAAAAAAGACAACGAATATAACAAAAAATATGAAAAACGATCGTGAAGGAATGTGGTTCCTCCAATTCATGACGCATTCCAACTCGTCTTGTTGTTCTAAATTCATTGTGTGGACCCGTCATCTGAAGTAAAATAATAAGAATGCCAACCTTTACCATTTATACCCATGGAACGTATCAAAAAAATCACCTGAAAACGGGAATGGAACAAATATCATTATCCTTTACATTATAAAAATCCTTACTTTGGACAACATAATTTGGTGAAATTCATTAGGATGTCAGCAAGCAGCAGCCACAGTTCATCAAGTCTTACAAATTCTCTGGAAAAACTGAGAATGAGCAGCTCTTGCCATAGGAAAATCATTGGTCAATGCACCGGGCCATTTTATTTGCACTCTCAGGCCCTCCAACCCTCTCCAACAACTCGAGGATGCGTGTTCCTGAGAAAACCCCCTCCTGGTTTAAAGTTACAAAATTGAAGCTGAAATCAAAACTCGGATGCTTTATTTTTAGCCTCTCCCATCTCTGAACCACCTTCGAGACACGCTGCTGTCCCACACTTCCCTCCACGCGCTTTCAAACAGCAGTGTACCACAATGTCATAGCATGCCCATATTTATCCACAATCTGTCGAATGAGTTGATATTGGAAAATGTAAAACACCTTTGCTTGTAAGATTTAACCCTACCAAACAGTACAACAGCACGTCTCGTGAAAAATCCAACAGCCCACACACTAGATCTTCACAATATACAGACAAACTAGCAAATGACATTCTTTCAAAATTTTTTTTTTTTTAGGTGCTTTCGAAGATGAGCGTGGAGGAAGAGAGGAGAGAAATCAAGACATTGATGAAAGGAGTGAATTGGGAATTATAAGCACACAAGGAAAGGGAAAGGATCTGCCACTTCATCCAGGAAGAGGAATAGAGCAGGGATAGGAAATATATGACTAATAGGAGATGTATCTGTCTGTGTGTGTTGTCAGACAGTAGGAGTACCCATAGGTTTTCAGATCTGCCCCTTTCTTAAGCAAATATATTCCTGCACATATAATGAGTCTGATTGGGGTCCAGAACATGTTTCAGGAAATGAACTTAACAACTGCGGCGAACGTGTGGAAACATCTTTAGCATTCATTTGAGCATTTATTAAGCAATTAATGATGGATTTGTATTGAAACAGCTTTATTGATATATATAATATATATCAAAAATAACTCGAATTTTAAAAGAAACCAAACACACTTCAGTTTCTTTTTTTCAGAATTTACAAATCAATATCAATTACTAATAAATTTCACACCAAATCATTTGATAAACAAATTGCTCTTCCATTCCACATTGTACGAATGCTCTTTCTTAACAGCAATATTCCCAAATAGAAGGGGCACTTGGTAGACCGCATACCCTCCACCACCACAAATGCCTGATCCAGTTAGAACACGAGGGCCAAGAATTATTTGAAAATATCATGCTATATCGGTTTAGACCTATCTTTCAATTGGTGAATAATTCACTGCAAAAAAAATATTTAAATATTCTCGTATCCGGATTCTTCATCAAAATGTAATCAATTCTCCTTGTCACACACAACTAACCTGTCCAAATCCAGTTGTAGCTTTGACTGTTGTGCTTTGGGTCATTGTCATGCTGAAAGGTGAACTTCCGTCCCAATTTCAGCTTTTCTAGCAGAGGGCAGCATGATTTGTCCTCTCGGATATTTCTGTATGTTACTCCATCCAATTCCTCTCTATCCTTGACAAGTGCCCCAGTCCCATCTGATGGAAACATCCCCATAACCATGATACTGGCACCACCATGCTTCACAGTAGGGATGGTGTTCTTTGAGTGATGTCCTGTGTTGGGTTTGTGCCAAACGTTAACGTTTTGCATTTAGGCCAAAATGTTCCAATCTTGGTTTCGTCAGACCACAAAAATTTTGCACGATGGCTTCAGATCTCCGAGTGGTTTTTTGCATTTACCTCTAATCATAGAGTCTTAATGGGACTCCAGGTGGGGGTTTTTTTAGTAATGGCTTTCCTTCTGACACCCTACTGTACAGGACAGATTCGTGGAAAACTTGGGAATATTCGTTTTCACATTCACACAGTGACCAAGTCTGTCATAAAGGCTGTAGCTCTTTCCAAGTGCCATTGGCCTCTTGGTGGCCTCTCTGAATCAGTCTCCTTTGCTTGTCAATCCAGTTTGGAGGGATGCGCAGATTCTTAAGCAGGGTCTTTGTGTCTAATACATCCTTCCACTTCTTTCATGGATTATTTTTGACTTGTGCTCCCAAGAAGATATTCAAGGCCTTGAAATATTTTATACCCATCCCATGTATCTGTTTGCCTTTCCAAAACTTTATCCTGCGAGGTCTTTGTGAAAGATTCCTTGGTTTCTCATGGTCGAGTCTTTGGTTGTATTCACTACCCAGCCAGAGAAAAACCTACAGGAAAAACAGCTGATTGTTTATTCTGTTATATAATCAGAATCACTCCAATTTAACACAGGTGCGAGGCCAATTAACTTTTTTTCTTTAATACTTCCACTTCTTGGTGTGGCATGATTTCATGCTTTCAACCGGCTATGAAGAATGGTGCATCCACATCTAATGACCAGTTACACACGTACTCATTTCACCGACCTCAGAAGGATGACAGGTGAGTCAACCCACCTAGTGTTATATTCAGTGTATGACACAAGGTTCGGAACTCAGGACCCAAAGATCCAAGCCACCACCCTAACCACTAAGCCAAACACCAGGCTTTGGCAATTAACTTGGTGTGTGATTTTTTAAAGGTGATTCATTGACACCTGAGCAAATATTACAATTTCTATCTAAGAGTGGGGGGGGGGGGTGGACACTTATCCACCCAAGATATTCTAGTTTTACATTATTTATAATTTTCTGAAATTTGTATAATTTTTTTTTCATGTGTAAGTTGTTGTTACGATGTGTAATAAAAGGTAGAAAAAAGTCTGATTTTATTGCAATTTAATTCCAGGCTATAAGGCAACAAAAGGTGAAAATTTTTGAAAGGTGTGTACACTTTCTATAGGCACTGTATATATGTGTATGTGTATGTGTGTGTATATATATATATAATATATATATATATATATATATATATAACACATCAGCAGGGTGTGCTTACACATTGTGTAAGCATTTAAACCAAGCTTTCCCATTGTCTCGGGTCGCTCACTGCATTTAATCTTTTAATTTATATATTTTCTATTTATTTTTTACTATGTTAAATTTTCATTTACGGATGCTTTCCGAAGGTTCTGTGTGTCTCCTGGTGTATCGGCTTCAATGTCCATCGCACACAAAATTACAATGCTTCTCATTGTCTCGGATCGCTCACTGCATTTTTTAATCTATTTATATTTTCATTTATGGATGTTATCTGATGATTCTGTGAATTTTCTGGTGTACTGACTTCAATATACCTTCGGCACACAAAAATTTCAGCTTTCTACGTCACCCGGAAGTACGATCTTTATATAGTCAGTGAGTCATTAAGATCATTCAATGAGTCAGTCAGTGGTAAGAAGAGCATTTATAATCTATATATAAAATTACCCCATGCGCGGAGTGACGGTCATTCTCTGCGAGAAAATATACTATGCCTCCTGAAGGGTGGCAAGTTTTTGCAAACTTTGAAGTCCATGTGACGCGGAAACGAAAGCGAATATGCGATAAAATCCGGCTGACAAAAATTTAAGATATTGTTCCCATGAGATTCATAGGCCACACATCAAATTCAGATGCTTGAGGATGTAGGAGGAGATAGATTTTGAAAATGTCATTTTCGCATGACAAATGTGCATTTTCGCATTTTTTGCAACTTTGAAGTCACGAGAACGAAAAGAAAGCGATATTGAAAATCCGTGCCAGACCAAATTTAGATTTATTGTCCCATATTTAAGATTCTATGCACAATTAAATTCCAGATTGATTGGAATGTTGAGGAGATAGAGTTTTGAAAATCGTCATTTTCGATTTTTGCCAACTTTGAAGTCAGTGATAACGAAAGGGGTAATTTTATATATAGATAAAGCTCTTTCTTACCACTGACTGACTCATTGAATGACTTAATGACTCACTGACTGATATTAAAGATCGGTACCTTCCGGGTGACGTAGAAAGCTGAAATTTTGTGTGCCGAAGGATATTGAAGTCAGTACACCAGAAAATTCACAGAATCATCAGATAACAAACATCCATAAATGAAAATATAAATAGATTAAAAAAATGCAGGTGAGCGATCCGAGACAATGGAGAAGCATTGTAATTTTGTGTGCCGATGGACATCGAAGCCGATACACCAGGAGACACACAGAACCTTCGGAAAGCATCGCGTAAATGAAAATTTAACATAGTAAAAAATAATAGAAAATATATAAATTAAAGATTAAATGCAGGTGAGGACCCGAGACAATGGGGAAGCTTGGTTTATATGCTTACAATGTGTAAGCACACCCTGCTGATGTGTTATATATATATATATATAATATATATATATATATATATATACACACACATACACATACACATATATTACAGTGCCTATAGAAAGTGTACACCACCTTTCAAAATTTTCACCTTTTGTTGCCTTATAGCTGGAATTAAATTGCATAAAATCAGACTTTTTTACCTTTTTATTTACACATCGTAACCAACAACTTACACATGAAAAACAAATTATACAAATTTCAGAAAATTAATAAATAATGTAAAACTAGAATATCTTGGTGGATAAGTGTCCACCCCCCCCCCCCCCCCTTAGAATAGAAATTGTAAATTTGCTCAGGTGTCAATGAATCACCTTTTAAAATCACACACCAAGTTATTGCCAAAGCCTGGTGTTGGCTTAGTGGTTAGGGTGGTGGGCTTGGGATCTTTGGGTCCTGAGTTCGAACCTTGTGTCATACACTGAATTAACACTAGGTGGGGTTGACTCAGCCTGTCATCCTTCTGAGGTCGGTGAAATGAGTACGTGTGAACTGGTCATAGGTGTGATGCACCATTCTTCATAGCCAGTTGAAAGCATGAAATCATGCCACACCAAGAAGTGGAAGTATTAAAGAAAAAAAGTTAATTGGCCTCCACCTGTGTTAAATTGGAGTGATTCTGATTATATCAGAATACAATCAGCTGTTCCTGTAGGTTTTCTCTGCTGGGTAGTGCATTTCACAGCAAAGACTCAACCATGAGAACCAAGGAACTTTCAAAAGACCTCCAGGATAAAGTTGTGGAAAGGCACAGATCATGGGATGGGTATAAAAATATTTCAAAGGCCTTGAATATCTCTTGGAGCACAGTCAAAATAATCATGAAGAAGTGGAAGGATGTATTAGACCCTGCTTAGACCACAAAGACCCTGCTTAGATCTGGCCATCCCTCCAAACTGGATGACCAAGCAAGGAGGAGACTGATCAGAGAGGCCACCAAGAGGCCAATGGCAACTTGGAAAGAGCTACAGGCCTTTATGACAGACTGGTCACTGTGTGAATGTGAAAACGATATCCCAAGTTGTCCACAAGTCTGTCCTGTACAGTAGGGTGTCAAGAAGGAAGCCATTACTTAAAAAACCCCCACCTTGAGTCCCATTAGACTATGATTAGAGGTAAGCAAAAAACCACTCCGGAGATTCTGAAGCCATGTGGCAAAATTTTTGTGGTCTGACGAAACCAAGATGGAACATTTTGGCCTAAATGCAAAACGTTACGTTTGGCACAAACCCAACACAGCACATCACTCAAAGAACACCATCCCTACTGTGAAGCATGGTGGTGCCAGTATCATGTTATGGGGATGTTTCTCATCAGATGGGACGGGGGCACTTGTCAGGATAGAAGGAAAATGGATGGAGCAACATACAGAAATATCCGAGAGGAAAACATGCTGCCCTCTGCTAGAAAGCTGAAATTGGGACGGAAGTTCACCTTTCAGCATGACAATGACCCAAAGCACACAGTCAAAGCTACACTGGATTTGGACAGGTTAGTTGTGTGACAAGGATGAATTGATTACATTTTGATGAAGATCCGGATACGAGAATTTTAAATATTTTTTGCAGTGATTATTCACCATTGAAAGATAGGTCTAAACCGATATAGCATGATATTTCAAATAATTCTTGGCCCCATCGTGTTCTACTGGATCAGGCATTGTGTGGTGGAGGTATGCGGTCTACCAAGTGCCCTTCTATTTGGGAATATTGCTGTCTAAGAAAGGCATTCGTACAATGTGGAATGGAAGAGCAATTTGTTTATCAAATGATTTGGTGTGAAATTTATTAGTATTGATATCGATTTGTAATTCTAAAAAAGAAACTGAAGTGTGAGTTTGGTTTTCCTTTTAAAATTCGAGTTATTTTGGATATATATATATATATCATAAAGCTGTTCAAATACAAATCCATCATTAATTGCTAATAAATCATCAATGAATCTAAAGATGTTTCCACACGTTCGCGCAGTTGTTAGTTCATTCCTGAACATGTTCTGGACCCCAATCAGACTCTTATATGTGCAGGAATATATTTGCTAAGAAAGGGGCCAGATCTGAACCTATGGGTACTCCTACTGTCTGACACACACACACAGACAGATACATCTCCTATTAGTCATATATTTCCTATCCCTGCTCTATCCTCTTCCTGATGAAGTGGCAGATCCCTTTCCCTTTCCTTGTGTGCTTATAATCCCAATTCACTCCTTTTCATCAATGTCTGATTTCTCTCCTCTTCTTCCTCCACCTCATCTTCGAAGCACCTAAAAAAAAAAAAAATTGAAAGATGTCATTTGCTAGTTTGTCTGTATATTGTGAGATCTCGTGTGTGGGCTGTTGGATTTTTCACGAGACGTGCCTGTTGTACTGTCTTGTAGGGTTAAATGCTTACAAGCAAGGTGTTTACATTTTCCATATCAACTCATTCGACAGATTGTGGATAAATATGGGGCATGCTATGACATTGTGGTACACTGCCTGTTTGAAGCCGTGGAGGGAAGTGTGGGACAGCACAGTGTCTCGAAGGTGGTTCCAGAGATGGGAGAGGCTAAAAATAAAAGCATCGAGGTTTGATTTCAGCTTCAATTTTGTAACTTAAACCAGGAGGGGGTTTCTCAAGGAACACGCATCCTCGAGTTGTTGGCGAGGGTTGGAGGGCTGAGAGTGCAAATAAATGGCCCGGTGCATTGACCATATTTCTATGCAGAGCTGCTAATTCTCAGTTTTCCAGAGAATGTAAGACTTGATGAACTGTGCTGCTGCTTGCTGACATCCTAATGATTTCACCAAATTATGTTGTCACAGTAAGGATTTTTAATGTAAAGGAATGATATTTGTTCCATTCCCTTTTTAGGTGATTTTTGATCGTCTCCATGGGTATAATGGTAAAGGTTGGCATTCTTATTTTTACTTCATGATGACGGTCCACACAATTGATTTAGAAACAACAAGACGAGTTGGAATCGTCATGATGGAGGAACCCATTCCTTCACGATCGTTTTTCATATTTTTGTTCATATTCGTTGTCTTTTTCATCGTTACTATGTTGTCTTCTTTGCCAAATACATCACTGATCCTATTACTACTCCTTTTAACCTTGTCCCGGCTTTTTATCACGGCCGACTCAATAACCTACAGCATATTGTATACACATTCGGAATTGCTGAGCTCTCGACCTCAGGTGTGTGCCAAACTGAATGGCTATGAGAACTTTCCATGAGAATTTTGACTGAGGAAAAGGGGCAAGAGAGGTGGTCTTCATCATATCAGAATGTCAGGAAGCGGTGATTCAAGCCATGATTGCCGACCATCGTTGTGGGAAAAATTTGTTAATTTTTAGAACAAAATGGATGAACTACCTGCACATGTCCAGTTTCTGCATGAGTACAGAGAAGCATGCCTTGTATGTTTCACGGAGGCCTGACTTCTTTCTGGAATGCCAGATCGTGCAATGAATCTGGAGAAACATTAAATTGTGAGAGGAGACATAACAGAGGCTTCTGGACGATACCATGGACATGTGGTGTATGTACTCTATGTACATCAACTGGAGTTGGTGTAATAACTGGTCAGTGACGGACAAGGTATGTACGCCAGATTACAAATTGCTTGTTGTTAGGTTTCAACCCTTTTATTTACCAAGGGAACTAAATGGAATGTTTTTTTTTTGTTTGTTTATTTTTACTGGTCGTCTACATTCCACCTAGGGTGTCCATCGAGGGACCTCAATAATAGAGGGCAGTTGAATTCAGTGCCCAGGGATGATTATTTTTAAATTAAATTTGGCAAAGTTCAGTAACTTTATCGTCGTGAGGCAACACTGAGAATTTGAAAAAATAAAATAAAAAAGAGCTCAAAGATGACATACCTGCACTTTGAGCATTCAGTTTGTGCTTTTCTGACAAAATGTGCTGATGTCTTGGCTGCTCTCTGTCCTTAGCTGCTGATATTGATATCACATCTGAACAGGTGACAGAATGTGTGAGGTTTGCTCTTTCTGCTTTTTGTTACGAAATCATGTTCTTTCAACCATTCTGAGTTGAAGGACGTCTTTCACTTCGGCATTTTTGGCAAGACAAACGTTTATCAGCGTTAATCAACAGCCGCAATATATAGACGTCGATAGGAAAGTTGACAAGTAGGATCTTTGTTGGAATTTGCAGGACCACTACAAATGGGGGATTAATTAAATTACAAATATATTTACCAATGAAAACCAACAATCAAAGGTTAAATTGTGGGTCGAAAGAATACGTGGCTCAAGAGGAAAATGGAGGATGTAAAAACGTCTGGTTTCGTATCAACAGAGGACAGAGTAGCAGAAAACAAGACTGCCCTCTATAAAATCATACGGATGGCCACCCTAATTCCACCACGAGTCAACGTAACAGCAAGTGAACACATCTTTCCACGTGCATGATCTCGAGGCTTTATCACCTGGTTCAGGCAAAATTATCCTGGGAGATTTTAATCACTGCAAATTGAACACCATATTACCGACATTTGATGAACATTTACAGCAACATACAAGGAATGATACAACACTGGATTCATGCTACTCCACTCCGCATTCCTCATGCATATTCATCAAAGGCTTGTCCTTGGCTGGGAACTCCGACCACATTAACATTATTTTGCTTCCATCATATAAGCAGAAGCTCACAAGGTGCAAGGTGGTTACTAAGGAACGGCATATTTGGAGCATGGATACCACCAAGGAGCTGCAGACTTGTTTTGATTGCAGCTAGCTGTGGCTGCTGGTTGCCTTATTTTCTGGGGGCGTGGCTGTGCCACTGATACATGCATCCATCCATTGGGACCATACTCTGTGCAGAGTATTGGTGCTGCCTAAATAGTCTCCTTGGCTATTGGACACAATCCTGGATGGGTCGTCACTCCGACACAGTATACCAGCATGCTGGGCACTCATTTTGCCGACCTCAGAAGGATGACAGGCAGAGTCAACCCCACCTGGACAGCTGAGTGGGATTTGAACTCAGGATCCTAGGATCCCAAGCCCACCACTCTAACCATTAAGCCAATACCAGCCTTGTTTTGATTGTACAGATTGGAGTGATTCATCTGATTCAGTGGATGAGATGGTGACAGTTATCTCCAAGTACATGAAGTTCTGTGTTGATTCTGTCATCCCTTGTAAAGTTGTTCAAACATATCCGAACTAGAAGGCCACTCAGTCGAGTGCATACCACTATGACGCAATACCTGATCCAGTCGAACATATTGGGCCCAATAAAGTTTTGATAACTCATGCTATATATCGTTTTTAGCCCGATCGGTCAATGGTGAAGAATCACTTTTAAAATTCAAAAATTATCGGATCCAGATCTGGATTTGGATCTTCACCAAAATCGAATAAATTCATCCTTGTCACACACCCAAAGTGTCCCTCCAAGTTTCATCCGAATCCGTCCACAACTTTTTGAGATATCCTGCTATATATCGGTTTTGCCCCATCCCTCAATGGTGAAGGATCACTTTAAAAATTCTCGTAGTCGGATCCGGATCCAGATCTTCACCAAAATCTAATCAGTTCGTCTGTGTCACACACCGAACCTGTCCAGGAAATTTCATCTGGGTCTGTCCACAACGTTTTGAGATATCCTGTACACAAACAAACAGACAAACACAGGTGAAAACATAACCTTTCGTGACAGAGGTAATAACAAGCCGTAT
>CM068952.1:155997173-156011090 GCA_035128595.1 Eptatretus atami
AAACTTACTGTTTTTAGGGACATCATAAAGGAGAGAAACAACAAGCAGAATAACTAATGTAATGTGTTAAATAAGGTGGTGTAAAAGACTGCACCAACAGTGGTAAACTTTCAAAAAAAAAAACTTTTAAATCTTTACTTTATTTCATTTGAATTATATACAGTACTTGAACACTGTCAAACACAAATCGCCTTCTTGGCACTTCCAAAAGCCTCCAGTTTTGCAGTACTTGGACAAAATATTACGCCATTTTACGCCATCTCGACCAATGAAATTTTCTACTTTTTTAGCAAGAGTTTAAAAGACACTTCCCATGTCCTTTTTATCAAGGCTGCATGCGGCAAGGTGTTCAATTAACTTGCTAGTTGTTTTTATGCCTCCGCCAAAGAAGTCGCCCGAGGCATTTTGTTTTAAGGTTGTCCGTCCGGCTGTCCATCCATCAGTCCGTGATAGGTTTTCGTTACCACAATAACTTAAGAACGGATGAACGGATCCAAGTAAAACTTTGTACAAGTATGTATAATGATGTAGAGATGTAATGATTAGATTTTGGGATCAAAAGGTCAAAGGTCAGAGGTTATGTTAGGTTAAAAATATGTTACTGCGCTAACTTGTGAACCAGTGATGGGATTTTGACCAAACTTGGTATAAGTGTACAGTATGATGTAAAGATGAATTGATTAGATGGCAGCATCAAGAGGTCAAAGGTCAGAGTGATAGGATTTCCTTACCACGATAACTTAAGAACGGCTGAAGGGATCTAAGTCAAACTTGGTACATGTATGTATAATAATGTATACATAAACCTATTAGATTATGGGGTGAAAGGTCAAAGGTCATGTCAGGTAAAAATGTGATATTTGAGAACAGCTGAAAGGATTTAAATAAATCTTGGTACAAGGATGTATTGTTGCGGAGCCGGGTATCGGTTGCGAGCACGGCTGCTAGGTGGAGCAGTAGTGCCGACTCTGCCGAACACCCGGAATATAGATCATACTTTTCGGAAAACTCCGAGGGTGCGGGTCCCTTACCGGACCTTGAATTGGCAATAATTCCACCACGTGGTACAGGGTTATTTGCCAATCTTCAAAATACCTAGAGATCCACGTGGCGAGTTCCGACTTTCACCCTCGACGCACTCCGTTCGAGTCGAGCCATTGCCGTGCCCGACCCGTGCGCAACCCGAGCGGATGGTTGCCGAAGTCCCGTCGGTCCAAATATACATTTACAGCGGAAACAGCCTTTGCAATTCACCAACACACGCCATGCTAAGCCAATCGAAGAAACACAGAAACAAGCGGATACATTTAACAAATGAGGTATTTATTCACAGTAATCGGGGAAACGAGGGAAGCACGTAAGGGCAGAGTTATCACGACTAATAGAGAATGAAACTTTACACACAAGCATTTAAACAATTCCTACTTAAAGACGGGCCCACACACAGACGCGGACCCAAAATGGTCTTCATTATCCCTTCAGCTCGGAGGGAAGTCGAGCTGAGGGACGAGAACGTGGCAGGCTACCTGGCCGCGAGCGCGCGGCTCGACGTCCGCACCTTCCCGGAGCACCAGTCGGCCAAGAACGGACCTGGGCAGCCAGACACAGACTACGCCAGCCACGAGACGAGTCGATAACCGGAGCACGCCAGCGCCGAGATGCCTTTTGCCCAGCCTCGAGAGATGCGTTTTGAACGGGCACGAATTCTTCCTCTCCGTGCTCGAGCAGATCCACCCGATCATTTGCTCTCCCTTCCTTTTGTCGCTCTCGGGCGCGGTCCGCTCATCCTGGCCCGCTCTCATTGGGTGGGACACGATGTATTCCCTTATTTGGCGTGCAGCCAAGCGAACCGGTTCATGACCATATTTGGGAATGGAATTCAATCCGCTCATCGTGGCCCGCTCTCAGTGGGTGGGACACGATGCATTCCCTTATTTAGCGCGCAACCAAGCGAACCGGTTCATGACCATATTTGGGAATGGAATTCCATCCCCGAACACACCCGCATACCAGCGAGCGCGCGGAGGATGCTAGGAGCAGAGGGTTGTCGCTGTGAGAGCGAAGATGGCGTTGTTGTTGTGGTTGTAGATGTAGTAGCTTGTTGTGAGTGTAGTAATTGTTGTGAGTGATGTAAAAATCCTAACTATCAAAATAACTCGCAGCGCATGTATATTTATTCACCCATTAAACGAGGGACGGGGACCCTAACTAAAAAAACATATACTTACTGATATAACTGTTCTATAGGACCTGTATGATGAGTGCTCATGGCTTCCAGATTCGTAACAGTATAATTATGTAATAATATGGGCAGAGGCATACTGTATCTGTCAACGTCGTGACGCCAACGATTGCCGTTCTGGTTGTTTTAATCATTTAGGCATTTGCCTTCATGCTCCACTTACCTTGTGCCATCATTTTCGGCTATCATTAGTGCCTAATTAAATTCATATGTTTAATGCCAATGTGAAAAGGGTGTGATGCACCCTTTTTGAATTGCCAATGGATAAAAAAATGTACATGTTTCATGAAGACAATATAAATAATTAAATCAAATGAAATTTAAATTCTGTCAAATCCTGATGACAAATGTTGTTCTGTTATTGAACAATGATACTGTTTCCTGACGATCTGTTGATATTCACAATTAAGGGTCCAATTTGGGAATTTGGATTCATTCCTCCACTTCATGTCCCCTGTTTCCGCCTCCCCCACCCTACCCCCTCAAAGCTTCATGGCCCCCTTTCTGCATCCCTCCTCACCCCATCCTCTCAATGCTTCCCCTTACCCATGCCCTCAATGTTTCTCCCTCACCCTGCTCCCACAAGGCCTCCGCTCCAACCTGACAGATCTCTCAATCCAAGCTGCTGCAAATGAACAGGACATCATTTGTTTAACAGAATCCTCCCTCCCACAGGATGTCCATGACCCCTTAGTCTCTCTTCCCGGCTATTGTCTCCTCTGATTCAATAGACCTGAACCTCTCCTCAGTGGCGGAGTTGCACTTTACATTAATCTTTACATTAATGATTCAATTTCTCACGACCCTTGCACTGATCTTACACCTCCCAAGGCCAGGGGTATTTCTGACTGCAATTTCCCCTCTGCACCGACCTCTTGTTTGTCTGTGTTTTGTACCATCCTCCAAACAGTCACAACTCCATCTACATGTCTCTGTCTCTCTCTCAGACAACATGGACCAACTATGTCTTCCTTATATGTGGTAATTTAATTTGTCACAATGTAAATTGGCTGTGTGTTTATACCTCTCTTGCCAGCCATCGCACTTCAGCAAAGGACTTTGATGACTCCGTGTGATTGATTCAATGTGTGAACTTTCCAACCTGGATTTCTTCCAAAGGCTAATCCCCCCTTCTGGACTTGGTCATGACCAACTGTCCCGCAAATGTATCCTGCTCTTCCTCTGCTCCTATTGCTTGATTTGATCACATGCTTGTGAGAGTCAGCATTTCTCTGGCTATTCTCAATGCTGGCGAGTCTGCCATTTCACTCAGGCAGATTGGCAGGGACTGTGGGCAACCATCTCTTTTCAGGACTGGTCTTCTATCTTGCCCCTGATATTGACTCAACCTAGTAATTCTTCCACAGAAACTCTCTCTCTCTCTCTCTCTCTCTCTCTCTCTCTCTCTCTCTCTCTCTCTCTCTCTCTCTCTCTCTCTCTCTCTCTCTCTCTCTCTCTCTCTCTCTCTCTCATATGGTACACTGAATCCTGTGGTGAGGGAGTAACTCTGAAACAACTTGCCTTCTCTTCCTGGAAAGCAAACCTGATCGAAGGCAATCTCAGCTCATTCCACAAAGCCTGCAACAAGTTTGTGTCCACTCTCAGGAGAGCCAGAAAACATCTGTCCAACCTCAAGATTGAACTTTCAAACTTGTCTCCCTCCTTTAAAACCTGGTGGTGCCTTGTTAAATCTGTCTCTGCTGTACACTACTCCTCTATCCCTTCCCCTTAACTGCAGACTTAGCTTACGACCATTCATTAACAAGGTCAAGGAATCTATCATTGCAGTTGCTATGAAATCCTTACTTTTCTCCAATTGCATCAACTGAGATCATCAATTTGAATTCAGATTAGGCCATTGCAGAAAAGAAAGGATTTCACATCAATGGATGGAGGCTCTCTATCAAACATCACAACAGGGCCATCTCTCTCGACATATATCGAGCTTTCAATATCGTTTGGCATCCTGTCTTGCTCTCCAAACTCTCCACCTACAGCCTCCAAGACCAACTCCACTCTTGGGTTGCTGACTTCTACTCTCATCTTGAAAATGTGGCTATCAACAGATACCTTTCCTCTCATCTTCCTGTCAAGAATGAAGTGCTCAAAGGCTTTCATCCGCAGCCTAATGGAGTACTGATCTCCCCTCTGGGTTAGTGCTCCTGCCACACACCTAGCTCAGCTTCACGCTGTGGAATCCAAGGCTTTTAGGATCATCGGTATCTCCAACAATAAAGCTGAGTCCTTGGGTCTCTCACTTTCTCATGGCAGGTAGGTCAGTGGTGTTTCTCTCTTCCTCCATCTTCTCTCTGGCCTTGCTCCCCCCTCCCCCACTCTGTCTGTGCTCTGGCCCTCTATATTTCTGCAGGGTGCTCAAGGTCCACCAGCAACCCTCTTCTGGTGAGAAACTACCAAAATCAAGAATCACTGCTCACCTTCACTCTTTTTCCCTCTTTTTTTTTCCTGCCTCTGGAATGAACTCCCACACTCTCTGCTATCCCACTCCTCCCTCCAGATCTTCAAAACAGCTGTTCACCACCACCTCTTATCTTCCCCCATCCAAAAACTTCGATCTTTTCTACCCCCGTTAATCCACACCAAAACACACGTCCTTCAAATTCCCTGCTTTCCTTCCTGAAAGTTCCTGTAATGTCCATCTTATATACCCCATGTTCCCCACCCCATCCCTCTCCCTTCCACAGATCTTCTAAAGTCTCTGTTCCCCACTGTTTTGTCCTTCCCTCTCCCACCCCTCTTGTCTCCTGCTCCCTATGTTATATGTTCTGTGTGCTGGCTCTCATACATGCCTCGACAATGTATACCAAAAAAAAAAGTGTCTGTGGTTGACGATTATCATCAACAAGGATTTTTCGGCAGGTCCGACGAGTTTTGGCAACAGTTGTGCATTGGTGTGTAGTTTGCGGTGGTCTACATTGATTGCCGATGCGGCGCAATGTATTGACCAATGAAATGTATTACGTATGAACCAGCGATCCTTACCTTATACACTGGTTGAGAAAATAAAGAGTTCTGTGCAGGCAGTTTTTGTCCTCACCCCAGGTGATTGGACTAATTGGGGAGAGACTGTTGTTCAGAGGGGCGTTTGAACCAGCGATTCTTCGTCTATACATCACCCAGATAAATGGCATCTTCGACACCCCGGGTCCGTGATTGGCGGACTGAAGGTGCTGATTCCTGGAATTTAAACAAGCATCGATATACACCACCAAGCATACACTAACGATATACACTAATGATTGATTGTGATGATAAAACACTGGGGGCAACATTATTTTGTATCTCCCTCCAAGACTCTCAGGGCAATTCCCTGGCATTGTCAGTGAAACCCTCCCTCATAAAATAAACTACTGTGGGAACAATTTACTTGATGACAATCATGGTAATGACGTAATGACATAAATGAGCACACAAAAAAATTGAAGTGGGCCCGGATGAAGGGGGCCCTCCACTTAGTCTTGCCCTGGGGCCTATTCTGGTTCTTGGCGGCCCTGGTTTGTGGCAGTCTACGACAAAACAGGATTGTAGAAGATTCGTCGCCGATGGTCTTTTTTGTTTCATCAGAACATTGGCTCGTGTGTGGTGTGCTTAATATCTAATATGTAGTGTAAAGAAAGAGTCTAATGGGAGGTCATTTGGATTCCAGCACTGATGACGACGGTCAGTGTTGAAATACCACTCTGGACCAGAGGCTAACTGAAAGCGATTAATGCTAATCATCATCATGGGGTTGATCAGAATCGGACATGACAGACAATCTTCTACATTGTTCTCTTCTCACCATTGCTTCAGGGAGATCACGTCTGTTGATTTTGGTGTCGCGTTACAGTGTATCGACGTAGGCAATCGCGGGATGTCCTCTTGAGCGGTGACGATGAGAAGGTTCTCAGAAGAGTCCCATCTTTGCCATCTCTTGGTTGCTTCTCCAGCAGTCTACTGAACCTGAGACATTTCTAGTGCAATGACTCCAATCCTCTGGGGATATTTCCATGTTGCTGATCCTTAATCCAGTGTGCTTTCAATGAAACGTTGAGTGACACCCTCAGGAATCGGGTATATACACCGTCGAGCCATTTGGACAGTCTGTTGGTCTTCGTCCAAGTTTCTCCTCCCTCTTGACTGTAGCGCGGAAGAAGTGTTCCTTCAGTTCTCTGCATAGGTCACCACTCCAAACAACATTCATCTTTGCCGATGCTGCCCAGGCTTTTGCAATCTGGACCTCCATGTCCTTCGCAATTATGTCAACGTATAACCCCAAATATTGGAAATCTGGGACACACTTCAATTTGGTTATTCTGAGAGAGATGAGATCACCAATGTTGCCAAATGACATGAACTCGGTCTTTTGGTCAGTGATGATGAGACTGACTTCTGCAGATACACACTCAACCCTGTGTAGTAGTTGTTGCGCTTCAACTAGCATGTCGGAGAGAAGGCTGATATAATCAGCGAAATTGGCGTCTGTGATGGAGGTATCTGGGTAATGACTGCTGCGCCTCTCATTTGTGGTGAATCCTAGCTGCTCACACCCATTGACTGCTGATCCTAGAGCAAAGTCAAGAGTGATGATGAAGAGGTCGTGGGCGAGGATGTCCAATTGGAGGACTCCGGCTAGTATCTGAAAGAAGTCAGCTTCGCTGTCGGGTGAGTGCACACGAACTGCTGTATCCCTATATGTTATACCTATGGCGTTCACGAGTGCTTGAGAAATGCCATATGCAATCAGGGTCTCAAGCATTTTTTGCGATGTATAGAATCAAATCCTTGCGAAAATCGATGAAAGTCAATATCGCAGATAGATTCTTTGCTTTTATCCCTGCAAAGAAAAGAATCTACCTGTGATATTGACTTTCATCGATTTTCGCAAGTCGTTTGATTCTATCTATTCTGTTGATGCTAAAGCATCATCTATTGTTTCAAAACCATTGTTGCATTGATTCATTGAAATTGTGGAGTCCTCCCATCTTTGGTCTGGGCTCCACACTCATAGCGTGGGGCAGAGTTCTGAGACCAGCGAGTGGGGTGCAGATTTTTAATCATGTATGCTGTTTATGTGATGGCATTATTGAAAAACAGGTTATATATAACAAAACATTTTGATTACATGCCATGTGGAGGCAGCATACAATAACTCATAAATCTATCATTATCAAACGCATAAGATATTCAAAGACTTTCTGGCAATTATTACGACATTCCATGTGAGGGCGGTACAGGATAACCAATAAATCTGTCACTAATTTAGTTGTTCTGACAACCTCTTTTAATTTTTGGACCTCAAACATCTGAGGTCTCCGCTCCAACCGGACAGTTCTCTCAATGCGGGCAGTTGCTGATGAACCGGACATCATCCTTTAAACAGAATACTTCCTCCCACAGGATCTCCTTGACTCCTTAGTCTTTCCCCAGCTCTTGTCTCCTCCAATTTGATAGGCCTGAACCCAGCTCAGGTGACTGAATTTCACTTTACATAGCATCACTAACTCAATTTCTCACAGCCCTTGGACTGATCTTACACCTCCCAACCCCCAGGAGTACCTTTGGCTGTGACTTCCCTTCTGCTCCCACCTCTTCTTTTTCTGTGTGTTGTGCCATCCTCCAAACAGTGATTACTGCATCTGCATCAGTTCAGACAACATGGACCAACTCTCTCTTCCTCATACGTGGCGATTTCAATTGTAATCATGCTAATTGGCGAGGTGTTGGTACAGTACCTCTCTCACCAGCCATCACATTTCAGCAAAGGACTTATTTGACTCCATGGGACTGATTCAATCTGTGAACTTTCCAACCCAGACTTTCTCCTCATGGGAAATCCTCCCTTCTGGACTTCCTGATGACAAACTTCCCTGCAAATGTCTCCTGCTCTTCCTCTACTGAAATAGTTTCATCTGCTCATATGTTTGTGAACGTCAACATCTCTCTGACAATTCTCAGAGAGCTGCCTGAGTGCCGGTGAATCTGGCAGTTCAGTCCACCAGATTGGCAGGGACTACAATAAGTAATCTCTCTTCAGGACTGGTCCCCGATATCTGCTGCCCCTGAAATTAACCCAGCCTGGAAATTCCTCCATAGAAACCTGCTCTCTCTTCTGCACAGAAACATCTCATATTGTTTTCAGTTATCCTTCCCACCTCCCCACTCATGGTACACTGAATCCTGTGGTGAGGCAGTTGCTCTGAAGCAACGTACTTGCTTTCTTTTCCTGGAAAGCAAACTTTTTGAAGGAAATCTCAGCTCATTCCATAAAGCTCACAACAACTCCCAGGAGAGCCAGAAAACAACATCTGTCTCGCCTCAATATTGAATTTTCAAACTTGTCTCTGTCTCTCTCCTCTAAAACTTGGCACTGCCTTGTTAAGTCTGTTTCTGGAGTATGCTGCCACTCCATCCCGTCCCTCTCTTTAAATACCACCACAGCTGATTCTACTCGTGAGAAGGCTGAATGCTTCAATGCTTCAATTATTTTATTGATTGCGGTAGCCGGGTAAGGACAGTTTACCGCTCGATACTGCCGCTTCCTTCCAAATATTGTGTCCACAACCACACACTCTCTGTACCCATTCCTACCCAGTCACATGCAACTGCTCTTGACCCTGTGTCTATTGCACCTGAGAAAGTTGAGAAGTTTCTGGGAACCCTTGACTCTAATTCTGCAAATGGGACGGCATCAGCTCATGTGTCCTAAAAACATGTTCTACTGCTCTTGCACATCCTCTTTCTGTTATTTTCACCCTATCATTTTCCCGAGGTTATATTCCATCTGTTTGGAAATCTACCAACATCACTGCATTTCATAAAAGATGCAAAAACAGATCCCCTGAACTACAAACCTATCAGCTTACTTCCAATCATCAGCAAGGTCATGGAATCCATCATCGCAGTTGATATGAGAAATCCTTCCTTTTCTCTAACAACCTCATCTCAGATCACCAATTTGGTTTCAGACCAGGTCACTCCACCTTGGACAGGCTGCTCCTATTCTCCCAACAATGGATGGAGGCCGTCAATGTCAGACTTGTCGATAGAGATGGCCCTTATCTCATATCTCGTGCTTTTGATGCAGTCTGGCGATCGTCTTGTTCTCCAAACTCTCTGCCTATGGCATCCAATGCCAACTCCACACATGGCTCACTGACTTAATTTACTCTCGTAGCCAACATGCGGCACTCAACAGAATGTCAACGCTGGTGTGCCTCAAGGCAGAGATCTGGACCCAGTCGTATTCCTGATCTTCATCAATGATTTCTGACTCTCTGGAAAATTATCTTTATCTATTTGCTGATGACTCCACCGTTTGCCGTGACATCTTTCTTTCTCTGGCACACCGACACACCGTTTGCATGATATCTTCTTATTTTTCTTTATTTTTAGCTCACCTGGACTTAATTCCGGTGAGCTTATGTGATCGAGCAGTGTCCATAGGTAAGCCAATCAGTAGGTCGGTCAGCCATTCAGTCAGTGAGTCTGTAAACACTTCAGTCATTGTCACTTGAACCAAACTCACCATTTTGATGAAACTTGGCCACAAGCTTCATATCCGTTGCCTAACGAAGGTGTATTGACCGCATCAAAATCTGCGCTTATTATCGGGTTGAAATCAGGCCTAAAACACTAAAACAATGCTTGCCCTAACCAACAAGGGGCATTACTTCAGCAGCACAGCCATGCCCTCAGCCAAAAACATTACGTGTAACCTGTAAAAACATGTTTTTTATTGGTTTAATCAGCATTGAGAAGGCTTCCATTCAACCAATCACGTGACCAGATTCTGCGCATGAGCAAAATTTTGATATTTTATGACGTCATTGACTGTTGCTCCTGATCCAGATGAGCTTCAGGATCTGTGATCCTATTTTTTTAATATAGAATTTACAATTCTTTTTCAATCTCCTTCGCAAGAAAAACACTGGGATGCTTTGGCTGCCTACATAATCTATATATTTTTTATTTTTTGTTCTATGGAGCTAGGTGACGAAGGGTAAAAAATAACGAGGATGAACTGAGAGTGGGACAGTGGGCAATAGTTGTATATAATAAGCAAGGGAATGAATGAACAGGGAAAGAGGCGAGGAGGAAGCAGTAACTTGCAAGTACCAGGGTTGGGTTGTGTTAGGTGGGGTTAATGAAGGTAGAAAATATGGCAGGTAGGGATGGAGGATGACAGGAGATGGTGGTGTGCTGACTGTTTAAAGCCCTACAGAGAAGATTGGGATTGAACAATGAACAGCCTGAGGATGGCAGTTCCATAGATGGGAGAAGTGAGGAATAAAAGAGTTGAGGTGTACAGGGAGTCTGGATATTTGGAGATTAACCAGGATGGAGTTGCTTCAAGAATAAATGCATCTTGGAGTTAGTTGTTGAGGAGTGTCAGAGGGCTGAGAGAGCAGAGGGAGTTAGACCAGAGGAGAGGCGATAATAAATGGAGTGGCCATTGACCTTTTGCTTTGGTCTCACTGCATGAGATGCCAAAAATGTTGGGAGCTTTAGATTCCACAGTTTCAAGGAGAGACAGATCTGATGCTAGAGTGTCAGTCCATTGAGGAGAGCAGGACTCTATTCAGCTACCAACAAAGGCCTTCCTTATATGTTGTCAGCACAGTCCTACATCATAGCTGATGTTTAGAAGTTCAAGAGACTGGACCTCTTTACATTGGCTGACCATGCAATTGATATATGGGTTTATTTGAATCCCTCTGGAGCCAAAAGGTTGATACGATATCAAAATATACTTATTTCAAAAATATAATTTTTTTACAGATACCTGTATATATTGGGAGGTTTTCAATGCATTTAATTAAGCTCTTGTGCCTCTAATGGACATTGATATGGCACACTCTCTCTCCCTCTCTGATGTACCATACTCTTCATAGAGCGTCGGAGCCGCCGAAGCAGCTTCCTGAGCAAGGATGAAACTGAGTGGTTTTCCATTGCCTTCCTAGCAGTCGTTAGGGCAGGAATTTGTAATTTCTTCAGGGTGCTAGTGATAACTCACCTACTCTTCACAAAGAACACCACGGGATCTTTAACATCCACCATCTAATGTTGGCAGACAGGATGCCAGTTTAACGTCCATCTAAGGGACAGCACACCCATTGAAGAATCACTCTGCCTGTGAACCACCGGGATTACAGTTTATAGCTGGGTTGGGATTCGAACCCAGGCTAGACAGCTTAGGAGCGAATGTGCACACCTTTAGGTCATCCTACCAGCCCACATGAATATGACTATATATTTATTTAATATGACATTGACAAGCGTGTCCCTTCTAGACAAAGACAAGTTGCAATTAGGAATCTTAGGCAGTCCATATTAGCCTGGTATTTCCTTCCATCCACAAAAACACAGTTCAAGAAGACTGTGCACACAAAGCATTCGTTCTGTATTTGCATCAAAAATATAGCAATCTTGATTCATCATCTTTTCTTTAATCACCATTCTTCTCCGATCTTATTCCCATTTCTATCCCACACCTCATATTAGTCCCCTACCGGTTTCACCGGATGGGACTATAGGTTTGCTCTCCTTCTGTCCATCAGTCCTTCCATCCCACCTGTGGTTTTTCAGACTCCCCCCCCCCATACCCTTTAACATATTCAACTGAAACTTGGTACACGGCTTTATTATGATAAGTTACAGAACAAGTTCGAGTTTAAGGACCTTTCGTCAATTTTTCAGTTATGCCCTTTTTAGACTTGGAAAATATCAACATTATACATGGGTCAGTGATCAGTTGCCCTGACTCCACCTCACTGCTTTACACCCATTGGCTGGACAGCTGGCCTGACTCCACCCCAATAAAATAATGTGCCACCATTGTATGAAGCAGCACAGATTGCCAGGCCTCAGGCCTTAGGCCCGAGTGTTGATCCATGGCCCCCTCAATTGGAATGATTCCACGTATATAACCACAATGTTTTATATATGCACATAAACCGTACGCATCTTTTTGCTTCATGTATGTACACAGGTTGTTACATCCGCCACCAAAGGTGAAGGAGGTTATGTTTTTACCCCTTTCTGTCAGTTTGGCTGTGTGCAGGATATCTCAATAAAATTGTGGACGGATTCGGATGAAATTTTGTGGACAGCTTTGGTGTGTGACGAGGACGAACGGATTCGATTTTGGTGAAGATCCGAATCCGGATCTGGATGCGAGAATTATTTAATTTATAAACTGATTCTTCACCATTGAGAGATTGGGCCAAAAACGATACATAGCACGATATCTCAAAAATGTATTGGTTGTGCCTGATATGTTCTCGTGGATCAGGCATTACGTGGTGGAGGTATGCCCTGTACCGAGTGCCCTTCGAGATTTTAATATGAAATAGGCAAAACTGAAACACGAAAACATTGTGAGTTAGAGTTTCTTCTTGATTTTTGTTACGGTTATCGGTTCAGGCGTGGGTTTAAGCAAACTAATTTTTTTTTTTAATCTCCCGAACATTCATTGGTACCGGTAAGGGGACATGCATTGCAAAGCAATTGTCACTCTTGTTTTCACTTCTATTCTTCAGGCTGTTTTGGACACTAATAACTTGTCAACTAACTACAACAATAATAACTCATGTTCTCCATCCCATGCCTTCTGATAACTGGTCTCGATACTTCTGAACAAGTATTTTTCTGCTGGATGTTTTCCATCTGTTTGTGGAGTGAAAAATGTTATGCCATTTCATAAGAAGGTCAAAATTTAAGCTATCAATAACAAATGTGTCAATCTCTCACACAACATTGCTGGCATTGTCAAAAAGGATGGATCTTTTAAAAAATTCAAACCCAGGCTAGACGGCTCAGACATATGTGTGCATATGCATACCTTTAGGTAGCCCCACCAATCCCGGCAGCCTCACCCCTGGTAGTTAAAAGTGTGGGGAGATGCATCACTGTGTGCATCATCCATCGGACAGTCATGCTCCCTCCCAGCAAATATGCAAACCAGCATGCACATGCCACACATGAATGAATTAATACATTAATTAATATCATACCAGTTGACTTCTGTTCTAGTCATTCAAGGCTAGATTATCTAATTCTACTTTCACTACATGGTATAGATGAGTTATCGTTGCCTTCACCTGAAATGAGAGGTTATCTCTATTTCTTTAGCTATCCCTCTTGCTTTTACACATCCCCTGGCTACTTTACCTGCTGAGCTTTTAGCCAATGGCATTCGTTCTTGATCGACTGCTTTTGATGGGGCATGAGGGTAGCATCGGCATTGTGTTGCGGTCAATTGTCTCTGCGTTGGTTTGAGGTTTCTTGATGTTTACAATGAATTAAATGGCATGTTGTGATGTTTGTGCAGGTTCTTAGGAGGGCAGTTGAATATGTGCTACAATGCGCTGGATCGACATGTCGAGGCAGGGAGAGGTGATCAAATAGCCATCATCCATGACAGCCCTGTGACAGGATCCATTGAGAGAATCAGCTACAAACATGCACTGCACGAGGTAATGCCTCCTTGGTGGATTTGTGCACTGTTGTGTTCAATCATACGAGAATTGACCGCGATATTGTATTGTTGCTAAAAGCAGGTTATTTTGAATTTCGAGGTTTCCTTTTGATCTGTAATAATAATTTGTTGCAGTCAGGATCAGCTGCTGCAGTCAGCATGTTTTTACACACACACATATATATATAAATATATATAT
>CM068952.1:156020335-156030450 GCA_035128595.1 Eptatretus atami
TCCTCGATGCGACAGGGCCATCTTTTCTTTGAAAGTACCTATTTATTTTCGACATCTGAAACTACCTGTGGACTTATCTGTTCTATGTAACGGGACACTGGTTTATGGAATCAATCAAATGTGTTCCCAAAAGTTCTGACTGTGGATTTTCAAAGCATGTTGGGTTGATCTGATCTGATCTCAGGTTATGGACTTTTGTTTGAATGGCAACTTTTTCAGTGACTATCACATTCTTAAGTTCAGCGACCTATTGTTGAGTAATTTGTTTGCTCTTTGTATCACTTGCTTTGAGTAAATACACCTTTGTCCCTTCACCTCACCACTTATTTGAATAATTCATTGCGTTGCATTTAGCCGCTTAGTCCTCTTATTGTTTCAACTATCACGAAGCTTTCCACACATTTGCCTTTTCCATCATCGGCTTATCAGATGAATCAACAACTTGACATCACATTGACGTTCAAAAGGAAGAAATAAGCCTGCTCATTGAATAGTTACTCGACCCAGATCATTGCCAAAGCATTGGCTTACACTTTAGACAGGACACAGCACTCATCCCCATGGATTCGTTGAACTGAGGTTTGACTACCTGCCGAAGTCTCTTTTTTTAAATTTTTTCTAAGGCGCACGCTCGCGGCAACTGTACACATTTAACACCTGCAATATCTCCTTCCCGTGAGGAAATATCGCTTGTGGAAGTTCATTTTCGGATTCAGCGCATCAAAATCGAGAGGAATCATTAATTTTCATGGATTTCCTGAGTTGGTAGCACAGTAGTCTTTTTAAAGCTGTTTCCAGACCGATAGATTGCGGTCGACTTGAGTAGTTCACAAAGTCGTGTGGCTAAAAAGAGTGAATGGAATACTCAACGCCACAGATAAACTACAAGGGCACTCGGTAGAGCGCATACCTCCACCACATAAGGCCTGATCCACGAGAACATATTGGGCCCAATACATTTTTGAAATATCAGGCTATATATCGTTTTTGGCCCGATCTCTCACTGGGGAAGAATCACTTTAAAAATTAAATAATTCTCGTATCCAGATTTGGATCTTCACCAAAATCGAATTGATTCTTCCTTGTAACACACCCAACCTGTCCAAAAATTTTCATCCGAATCCATCCACAACTTTTTGAGATATCCTGTACACAAACAAACAGAAAGGGGTGAAAACATTACCTCCTTCACCTTCGGTGGTGGAGGTAATAACCTATGGAGGTACACTTTAAAAGATAACTAGCACTCATAAGAAATGGAAAGATGCATCATAAAAAATATTACAACAACAGAAGCAAGAATACTGGTGATGTATGGTAGGTAATGGTCAGTTGTGAAGAGAGCATAGAGAGAACAAAAGTTTATATTTTGAACTCGATGTCTGTTTCTGTTTTCAATGTTGCAACTAATACATCATATATATATATATACATTGCGAACCATGGTGTTTGTCCGTGCGATTGTCTGTCTCTCGTTTACGGCAGCTGCATCACACACTGCGTTTGAAAAGCTGCTGATTGGTTGTTTTGCATTTTCATTTCACTTTTCTTGACCCAAGTCAGTCACTTTATTGTCACTTCCAGAAATCTTTAAAATGAACATGAACATCTGCATTAAAGTAGATTTGATGTAGATCTTCATGGAGTAACACAATTGAAAATAGCCATATTTTGCCGTCTTTTAACACAAATTGAACGTCCACCACTCAATGTTTCACTTCCACCAAGAGTGCAACACAATTAACCTTTTTAAAGTCCATGAAATAATTTAAATTGATAGATTAACTTAAACTTTTCCCATCACTGAGGACGGGTACTTTTGTTAGTTTTGGAAAAAAATTCATTACCTCCGCCACCGAAGGTGGATGGAGGTTATGTTTTCATCCTGATTTGTCTGTCTTGTTTGTTTGTAAGTAGGATATCGCAAAAAAGTTATGAACGGATTCAGATGAAACTTTGTGGAGACGTTGTGTGTCTGTTACAAGGGTGAATTGATTAGGTCTTGGTATGGATCCAGATCTGGATAGGAGAATTTTTAAAGCGATTCTTCACAATGGAGAGATTGCGCCAAAAACGATATGTAGCATGATATTTCAAAAAGTTATGGACGGGTTATGACAATACTTGGTGAATGAGTTGGTTAGATGACGAGAACAAGCCGATTAGATTTTGGTGCAGGTCCGGATGCAGATCCAGCCTATCAATGGGATACAAAACATAAACTGTTCAGCCTGGCAAGGGGATGTGCTCCACCGAGTGCCGTTCTAGTTTGAAAAGTTTTATTGGGGAAATTCATTGATGCATTGTAGTTGACATGCCTGGTGTTGGCTTCATAGTTTGGGTGGTGGGCTTGGGATCCTAGGGTCCTGAGTTCAAATCCCACTTGGCTGTTGAATTAATACCAGGTGGGGTTGACTCAGCCTGTCATCCTTCCGAGGTCGGCAAAATGAGTACCAGCTTGCTGGTATCCTGTGTCGGAGTGGCTCCCTGTCCAGGATTGTGTGCAATAGCCAAGGAGACTGCTTAGGCAGCATCAACGCTCTGCACAGATTATGGTCCCAATGGATGGATGAATTGATTGTAGTTGATAGAGGGACAAATTATGGATTGACAGGTGGGTAGGACGACCACTCTGAAACCATCATGCGAGCAGGACAAGGTAATTAAATGTACCCAACTATGAAGCTGCACTGGGCCTCACTGTTGATCCAAATTCAAATAAACAGCTTCTGGACCTGCAAAGGCAAAACATATGTGAATGGAGCAATTTGTTTGTAGACATTTAATACCACTTACATCATTCCAAACTCTAAACCAAAAAAACTTGCACTGTTCTTTCTTCATGAATGCCGGTCCTTTCTGTTAAAATTTATTGAATCAGAAACGGTCGCTCCCGACTGGAGTGGTCAGCGGAGGCAACTTTATTTCGTGTTATCGTGTATTATGATATTATATATATTGTTACGGATATGGCTTTGGGGTAATTGAGTTTCGATGATACTAGTTTGTGCGTGTTTAACACATATGTGTACGTAATATATGTATGACAGGCAGTGGTTGAGTTTGTTTTCATGAAGTTCCCTTTGTCTTCCCTCCCAGCCTGTGCGCGTGTTTACACACCCATATCCCTGCCTACCTTGACGTTTATTGTGGTTTTCCCCATTGTAATGTATTTTCCTTTAATAACAAATAACAGCACCAAAGCTCCACATGGCTCAGATAAGAGAGCAGCACCGATGGCCATGTGGATCAGGCAACAGGAGGGGTGGTAGGATCCATGTGGCCCCAGTGGGACTCCCACGAGGCTGCATGAGGTGAGAGCCCTTTCTCCCACAGTGTGGGCCACTGAGCGCACGAGAGGGGGGCTGAGCGCCGCCCTGTGGGGGACTACATAAAAGGCCGCGATGATTTTTTTTGTTTTCTAGGAAGTTTACTGGGAAGTTTTCTCAGGAGTTTACTGATTCCTTTCTTGCACCATTTCTGAATGTTCCCAATGAAGTACTATCTACCTGTTTCTGGCCTGATTCAGCATTGAATTGCACATTATTATTGGTTCATCCACCCGTGTAACAGGAGACGTGTGCGTGCGTGCGTGCGTGCGTCTGTCCAGGCCATAATGTGTTTTACCATTCCAGCATTTGTCATCAAATTTTCAACAAACCATTATTATAAGAGCATGGAGAAGACTAATTAATAATTGGGTCAAGAGGTCAAGGTTGCCCGAAATCGTTATTTTTCATCAGATAGACTTTAAATTTGAATAGAGTTTGCATATTGGTTCACTAATCAAAAACTAGGATCCTATTGTTTTTTTTTTAATGTCAAAGGTCAAGGTTGCATAAAATCGTCAGTTTTCATCTGATTGACTTGAAATTTGAACAGGATTTGCACATTGTATCACTGAATTGGTTCACCAATCAAAAAACTAGAAGCCTATTCAATTTTGATGTCAAAAGATCAAAGGTCAAGGTCACATAAAATCATCAATTTTCATCCGATTAACTTGAAATTTAAACAGGATTTGCGTATTGGATCACTGAAGCCTATCGCTTTAAAGGTCAAAGGTCAAGGTCACAAAAAATCGTCAATTTTCATCTGATTGACTTTAAATTTGAACAGAATTTGCATGTTGGCTCACTGAATTGGTTCACCAATCCAACGCTATGGAAGCCTGGATTGTTTTTAAGGTCTGAAGGTCAGGGTCGCAGTGACTGATTTTACCTGTACCGGTGTATGGCTGCTTTTTGTCTCTATCTGTCTGTCTGTCCAGGCAATAACTCTTTTACCATTAAAGCTTCATCATCAAATTTTCAACAAACCTTTTGTTTTTCTGAGAATATGGAGAACACAAATTAATAAATTTAACATTTCTTTTAGCTGTTGTGTTTGTCCATGTTAGTTCGCGTACAAAGCGGATGTGGATGGCCTTTGCATTTTGGGATGCTTTCTCATTACTCCTGTATTCACCCCTGTTTGTCTGTTTGTTTTTGAGCAGTTCCGAGAATTTTTGAAGTGATTCTTTTTATAACAACTTTTTCTTTTTTAAAGTGAAGAGAAATAGGGCCAAAAACTGTATATGGCATGACATTTCAAAAACGTTGTAGATGGGTTATGACAAAACTTGATGGCGAGGTGGGTAGGTGACAAGACCAAGCTGATTTTGGTTCAGGTCCGGATGCAGATCCAGCCTGTCAGTGGGATACAAAACGTAAACTGCTAATCCTGGCGGAGGTATGCGCTCTACAGAGTCTCTTTCTAGTTACTAAGTTGTAATTGCCTGGATGCACAAATGATGGTAAGATATCCCTGGATGCATGGTTGTGGGTGAGCTGAGCTCAGGTCCAATTTTCTCATGCTCTGCAGGTGTCGAGACTTGCACACGTCCTTCGGCGGCACGGTGTGGAGAAAGGGGATCGTGTTGCCATCTACATGCCCATGATTCCGCAAGCCATGTACACAATGCTAGCATGCTCACGCATCGGGGCAATACACAGCCTTGTGTTCGGAGGCTTTGCCTCACGTGAGCTTGCTAGTCGCATCAATCATGCCAAGGTCTGTGGCCCAGAATATTTATCTTGACAGCATTCTGAAGACATCTTAAATCTGAGGAAATTATATAAATGGAAATAACAGAAAATGTTAAACTTCACATTCCAGTCTGTCTTTGAATCTCCAGTCTTTTCCTTATGCTTTTACTTGGTGATAGAGCCTCACTTATTTGAGAAGATTCAAAATATTTATGTCGTGTGCTAAGTTTATGTTTAATCTATTTATTCTTCATGATAATGTAATTGTGGATTGTAGTTTACTTTGTTGTTTTATGTATTTGATACCAGAGATTTTTTGGTGTCCTTTGAGTAGTTTTTCTCTCTCGACAATAATGGTAATTTTGAATTTTAATTAAACATATATGAAGTTGAATGGTTGTGCGACACCAATCATTATTCCTATCAGAGAAGCCAACCCAACGTCCATGATCACAAACGACAAAATTTGTCAAATTTATTTTTGCTTGAAATTTTTTCAGTACAAAACTCAAAACAAAAATGTGCCGTGAAACATAAATTTTTGTTTTATTTTCAGTAACCAAGGGATACTCCAAAGATTTGGATGTTATGTGGGCGTTCAAAATGTTGTACGAATAAGATACTCCTGTACCAAAAAGTAGTTAGAGGCCAAAGAAACCCCCAACAAAACAAGATAAAGAGCAATCAGAGATTGCAGACTCTTGCCAGGACTTGTTTTGTGTGGTGTTTGTGTACTGCTGTGTTACATAATTATAACTGCCACTTTATCATTGCTGGCAGTGATGACCGGGTACCAAGATGTCCCACTTTGATGCAACCCCACTTTGATCGGACACCTGACAAGGAAGAGATAGTTTTGCGTGATAGATAAGTGGTTCCAGAGAAAACGATATTTAATATTGTTCTTGAATCCAACATGGCTGCCAAACATGTGACCTATCAATTAGAAATTAACAAACTTATGTTCCCTACTCGTGTGCAATACGTATGTTAAGTTTCCCCTTAATCTGACCGGCCGTTCTGGAGAGAAGATGTTTGAAGGTTTTAGGGTAAATTCAAAATGGCCAACAAACCGTGTGACCTATCGATTAGAAATTAACAAACTTGTGAAAGGATGTCTTGGGGAAAGTATGTGTGAATTTTTGCGTCAATCTGTCCAGCTGTTCTGGAGAAGAAGATTAAAAAATTTATTAATTTTCAATCCAAGATGGCTGACGAACCATGTGACCTATGACATCACAAATTTATATTCTGCTTCAAACCGTGTATTGGAACACATCTGTGAAGTTTAGTGTAAATGGAAAAGGTGCGTTTTTCAATCCAAGATGGCCACCACACAATGTGTGACTTGTGACGTCATAATTTTTAGCATGTCTTATTTTAGCACTTCATTATTTACTCTTCTTGATATTTTACTCTTATTCATCATTTTTTACTCTTCTTCTTCATTTTATGACTCTTCTTCATTTTATTACTTTCTTCTTCCATTTTATTACTCTTCTTCTTTTATTACTCTTCTTCTCATGTAATTACTCTTCGTCTTCTTCATTTTGTTACTCTTCTTCTTCATTTTATTACTCTTCTTCATTTTATTACTCTTCTTCTTCTTTTTATTTCTCTTCTTCTTCATTTTATTACTCTTCTTCATTTTATTACTCTTCTTCTTCATTTTATTACTCTTCTTCATTTTGTTACTCTCTTCTCTTCATTTTGTTACTCTTCTCTTCATTTTAATACTCTTCTTCTTCATTTTAATACTCTTCTTCTTTTCATTTTTACTCTTCTTCTTTTTCATTTTTTACTCTTCTTCTTCTTCATTTTTTACTCTTCTTCTTCTTTATTACTCTTCTTCTTCATTATTCTCTCTTCATTTTTTACTCTTCTTCTTCATTATTTACTCTTTTTCTTCTAAATTAAAATTAAGAGAGCTCGGTGTTGTTGTTGTTGTTGTTCTTCTTCTTTCTGGTGAAGTCAAATCCTTTAGGACTCGACTCTTTCATATACAGGATCCGGATCTCCTTAAATACTAAACACTTGTACACATCCTCGCATTGCGGGTGCCTTTTGAGAGCATCTATCATGAACTTTTAAATATATTCGGACATTTGGTTTAAAGTTTCGAAAAGTTCACGTTACTATTTAAAGATTATTCCATTTAATGTATTGTAATTTCGTAAATACACTATTTTTCTTGTCATGAACGACGATCGTCCATGACGGGTCTCGCTATTGGCTCCGTCACGGCACGTGATGAAATATCGGAAGTTTTTTTTTCTTCTTCTTCTTCTTCTTAAGTTCTTGTTCTTCTTCTTCTGGTGAAGACAAAACCTTTAGGACACGGCTCTTGGACACATTTGTCCTTGTTAACATATGTGCAGGCATGGGCTAGATTATAGTAGCCAAGTCTTGCTTCGATAGGTTATGTGGTTCCAGAGAAAACATTATTTAATATAATTCTTGAATCAACATGGCCGCCAAACCATGTGACCTATCAATTAGAAATTAACAAAGTTATATTCACTACTCGTGTGCACTACCCAGACCTCGGCCTTTGATACATGAGATACATGAGATGACAAAAAATTTATATTCTGCTTTCAACTGTGTAGTGGAACATGTCTGTGAAGTTTCGTGTTAATCGGAAAAGGTGCGTTTTTTCTATCCGAGATGGCCGCCAAACTATGTGACTTGTGACGTCATAATTTCTAACATGTATGCAGACATCATGGGGGATGACAGTTGCAAATTTTCGCTTCGATAGGTTAAGCCGTTCCAGAGAAAACATTATTTAATATTTTTCTTAAATCCAACATGGCCGCCAAACCATGTGACTTGTGACGTCATAATTTTTACCATGTATGCAGAATTGATGGAGGATGGATTTGCAAATTCTCGCTTCGATACGTTAAGCGGTTCCATCGAAAACATATTTAATATTTTTCTTAAATCCAAAATGGCTGCCAAACGATGTGACCTATCAATTAGAATTAACAAACTTGTATTCCCTACTCATGTGCAATAGGTATGTGAAGTTTCCCCTTGATCAGATCAGCCGTTCTGGAGAAGAAGATGTTTGAAGGTGTTAGGGTAATTCAACATGGCCGCCAACCGTATGACCGATCAATAAGAAATTAACAAACTTGATAAAGGACCTCATGGGGAATGTGTGTGTAAAGTTTCGCCTCAATCTGTTTAGCCGTTCTGGAGAAGAAGATTTTTAAAATTTATTAATTTTCAATCCAAGATGGCTGACGAACCATATGACTTATGACATCATAAGTTTACATCCTGCCTCCTATCCCGTAGTGGAATACGTGTGTGAAGTTTCGTGTTAATCGGATAAGATGCGTTTTTCCCTCCAAGATGGCCGCCAAACCCTGTGACTTGTGAGTCATAATTTTTACTATGAATGCAGACATCATGGAGGATGATAGTTGCAAATTTTCGCTTCGATAGGTTATGTGATTCCAGAGAAAACATTATTTAATATTTTTCATGAATACACATGGCTGTCAAACATGTGACCTATCAATTAGAAATTAACAAACTTATATTCCCTACTCGTGGGCAATAGGTTTGTGAAGTTTCCCCTTGATCTTACGAGCCGTTCTGGAGAAGAAGATGTTTGAAGGTTTTGGGTAAATTCAAGATGGCCGCCAAACCGTATGACCGATCAATAAGAAATTAACAAACTTGATAAAGGACATCATGGGAATGTGTATGTAAAGTTTCGCCTAATCTGTTTAGCCGTTCTGGAGAAGAGATTTTTTTTTTAAAAATTCCCAAAACAAGATGGCTGCCGAACCAAGTGACCTATGACGTCATAATATATTTTTTCTACGGTCAATTGTTGTGCAGATGAGGCTCAAGAAATTTCAGATTTTTCCGATGCAGCGTTGTACCTAACGAATTTTGACCGGCACACCTCTTGACCGATGACCTCACGAAAAATCACCCTCTGTTCCCCTTGAGGAGCTTATTCAAATGTATGAAGCGAAAAAATTTTCCATCGCACCGTTTCAGAGATACAGAGGTCCAAAGTTTTTCGGTTTTTTCAAGATGGCGCCCGTACCACGTGACCTATGACGTCACAATTACCAATTAAGTTTGCTATCAAAAAAGATACATACTATGGTGAAAATTTCGTGTCGATCGGACTTACCGTCTGAGAAAATGATTTTTAAAGCGAAAGAACCCGCAAATTGCCGGCGGAAAAAGAATAAATAATAAATAATAAGGAAATAAACAGAAGAAAAACAATAGGGTTCCCTGTCAGAATGACAGGGTACCCTAATAAGGAAATAAACAGAAGAAAAACAATAGGTTCCCTGTCAGAATGACAGGGTACCCTAATAATAAATAAATAACCACACAGGCCGTTTCTTCGCTCTCACGTGCCCGTACGTGCGTGGCCCGGAAGTTCGATATTATTCGCAGTTACGATTATTCGCAATTTAGTTTTAATCCCAATTATTCAATTAGCGCCAACGTATTTTACCTTTTCGCAATGTCGTGGCAAGGAAAAACAAAAAGAGAAGAGAAGAGAGAGAAAAAATTTACTTCCTGGTTCGGAGCACACCAGCACTCTGATGTTACCGAAATTTATACACCGTCTAATATGAAAACGATCATAACTTGCGGCATTGTGTTTATCTATAAATGCGCATAAGATATCGAGAAATTATTAGAATACACGAAGTCATCACTCTCCGGAAGCCCGTACGTTGTAACCCGTAATGGGGAACACGGCTGTGCTTCCCTTCCCATCGGCCACGCCCACGCAACAACTTGTCTTGCCATTGGTTTGGTAAATAAATGGCCATAACTTGGGAAGCACTTGGCCGATTAATATCAAACCTTGAAAAGGCACATCCTCAGGTCCCCAGCAATATACCTGGCAAGTTTCAATTAGATCGGACCAGTGGTTGTCGAGAAACAGCGGTCACAGACACACACACACACACACACACACACCACACACAGACACAGACACAGACACAGACACAGACACACACACACAGACACACACACAGAGATTGCTGGAATTATAGATAGAAAGTTATGAAAAACGTCATGGGTCAGTCAGGT
>CM068952.1:156042632-156054041 GCA_035128595.1 Eptatretus atami
AGATATTACATTAACTGTGATGGATTCCATGATTTATCTTAGAATTGGAAGGAAGCGAATGAACCCGGAGGTAAAATAATGTGTTTTATGCAATTATTACCCTGCGCACACGAAGCGAGAAGTGGGGTTAAGCAATTGGTTCATATCTGTCCTGTCTGTCTGTCTGTCCATCTGTCTTATTAGTTTACTTGCAGATGACACGGTTCCACCGGGCTGTTATAAGGGAATTCGTTTCCAATAGAGAGTGGAACAGTATTTAAAGACTTTGACAGGAATGTCTTTTGACAGCATAATGGCAGGGACCCGTGGAAATTCCGTGTAATGTAAAATGTGACTGAGTTTTCAATCCCTTTCTTCTCCAAGTCCACATCCCTTCCCCTACACCCAACTCAAATTCTGCATCCCTCCCACCTCTCCCAACTCCAACACAATTCTGCATTACTCCCCACTCACAACTCCAAATCCGCATTCTTCCCCCTTCCCAACTTAAATTCCACATCCCTCCCCCCCTCCCAACTACAATTCGGCATTCTCCCCCCTCCCAATTCCAAGTCTGCATCCCTCCTCCCTCTCTCAACTCAAATTCCGCATCCCTCCCCCCTCCTGAACTCAAATTCCACATCCCTACCTCCTCTCTCAACTCAAATCCGCATCCCTCCCCCTCTCTCAACTCAAATTCCACATCCCTACCTCCTCTCCCAACCCCAACTCCAACTCCAAATCCAATATTGCATTACTCCCCCTCCCAACTCCAAATTCACATCCCTCTCCATGCCCAACTCCAAGTCGACATCCCTCCCCCTCACAACTCCATGTCCACATCACTCCACCTTCACAACTCCCAATTCCAAGTCTGCTTCCTTCCCCCCTCCCAACTCCATTTCCAATTCTGCATTACTCCCCCCTCCCAACTCCAAATCTGTATCCCCCCTCCCTCACAACTCCATGCTGCATCCCTTCCCTCCCCCCTCCAAACTCTAATCTGCATCCCTCCCCCTTCCAACTACAATTCTGCATCCCTCTGCCCCTCCAATTCCATGTCCGCATCCCTCCCCCCTCCAAACTCCAAATCCGCATCCCTCTCCACGTCCAACTACAATTCTGCATCCCTCTCCCTTAACTGCATGTCCGCATCCCTTCCCCTTAACAACTGCATGTCCGCATCCCTTCCCCCTTCCAAACTCCATTCGCATATTGCCCCCTCCCAACTCCAATTCCGCATCTCGCCCCCTCCCAATTACAATTCCGCATCCTCTCCCCTCACAACTCCATGTCTGCATCCCTCCCTCCCCTTTCTCCACTCCAATTTCACATCCCTCCCCCTCCAAACTACAATTCTGCATCCCTCCCCTCCTCCAATTCCAAGTCCGCATGCCTCCCTCCTCTCCCAACTCAAATTCCGCATCTCTCACCTTCCCCCCCCTCCCCCACTCCCAACTCCAAGTCGGCATCCCTGCCTGCCCCCTCACAACTCCACATCCACATGCCTCCCCCCTCTCCCAACTCAAATTCCGCATCCCTCTCCTTCCCCCCCTCCCCCCACTCCCAACTCCAAGTTGGCATCCCTGCCTGCCCCTCACAACTCCACATCCGCATCCCTTCCCCTCCCTTCCCAACTCCCATCCGCATCTCTCCACCCTCCCAACTCCAATTCTGCATCCCTCCACCCTCCCAACTACAATTGCGCATCCCTCCACCCCTCCCATTCCAAGTCCGCATCCCTGCCCCCTCTCCAACTCAAATTCCACATCCCTTCCACACCCCCCTCCCAACTCCAATCCGCATCCCCCTCCATGCCTAACTCCAAGTTGGCATCCCTCCCCCTCACAACTCCATGTCCACATCCTCTCCCCTCCTAACATTTCCACATCCCCCACCCAATTCCAAGTCCACATCTCGCCCCCCCCTCCCAACTCCAAGTCCGCATCCCTCTCCCCTCCCAATTCCAAGTCCGCATCCTCTCCCCTCCCAATTCCAAGTCCGCATTCCCTCCCCCCTCCCAATTCCAAGTCCGCATCCCTCCCCCTCCCAATTCCAAGTCCGCATCCTCCCCTCCCAATTCCAAGTCCGCATCCCTCCCCCTCCCAATTCCAAATCCGCATCCCTCTCCAAGCCCAACTCCAAGTCGGCATCCCTCCCCCTCACAACTCTATGTCCCATCCCTTCCCCCTCCCTTCCAACTCCAATTTTGCATCTCGCCCCCTCCCAACTAAAATTCCGCATCCTTCCCCCTCATAACTCTCCATGCCCGCATCCCTCCCGCCCCCACATCCCAACTACAATTCCACATCCATCCCCTCCCAACTCCAAGTTTGCATCCTTCCTCCCTCTCAATTCCAATTCCGCATCCCTCCCCCTCCCAAATCCAATTCCGCTTCCCTCACCCCTCCCAACTACAATTCCACATCCCTCCCCCACTCACAATTCCAAGTCCGCATCCCTCCCCCCTCCCAAATCCAATTCCGCTTCCCTCACCCTCCCAACTACAATTCCACATCCCTCCCCCACTCACAATTCCAAGTCCGCATCCCTCCCCCACTCCCAATTCCAAGTCCGCATCCCTCCCCCACTCCCAAATCCAATTCCGCTTCCCTCACCCCTCCCAACTACAATTCCACATCCCTCCTACTCCCAAATACAATTCCGCTTCCCTCACCCCTCCCAACTACAATTCCACATCCCTCCCCCACTCCAAATCCAATTCCGCTTCCCCCACCCCTCTCAATTCCAATTCCGCATCCCTCCCCCTCCCAAATCCAATTCCGCTTCCCTCACCCCTCCCAACTACAATTCCACATCCCTCCCCCACTCACAATTCCAAGTCCGCATCCCTCCCCCACTCCCAATTCCAAGTCCGCATCCCTCCCCACTCCCAAATCCAATTCGCCTTCCCTCACCCTCCCAACTACAATTCCACATCCCTCCCCCACTCCCAATTCCAAGTCGCATCCCTCCCCCCTCCCGCCCCTTTGTCCATTTTCTTTTACCACTTGCACGTGAAGTGAAAAGCGGGGTTAAGCAATTGATTCATGTCTCTCTGAATTCATGTCTGATTCCTGTTTATCTTATCAGTTTAAGATCGAGGAAGAAATTATTTAAATTGAATGTTATATTTTGAACACGAATCGGAACGTGAGTTGGAAGACAAGTTTCTCGTTTTAACGTACTTTGGCTCTGAATTTGTCTTGACCGTGCATACGCAGAGAGCAGTTTGATAACATTTTTACTCTTTCTGTCTGCCTGGAAGCCAAACAAAAATTGAAAATTATTCTATGCAGGAAACTTACTGTTTTTAAGGATGTTATAAAGGACACAAACAACAGTCATGAAGATAGAATGTAACATGTTAGATCGGGTGATGTGATGCACTGGATAAAATGGCGGTAAAACCCGGAATTAATTTATTTATATGACTTTTACAATCTTTATTATATTTTTATATTTAAATTTTATTGTACACTTGAA
Organism: Eptatretus atami; assembly: GCA_035128595.1. Classification (NCBI taxonomy): domain Eukaryota; kingdom Metazoa; phylum Chordata; class Myxini; order Myxiniformes; family Myxinidae; genus Eptatretus; species Eptatretus atami. Next base: position 156,046,098 of record CM068952.1, read on the forward strand.
CACTGCAGTTCACAAATTGTCTATCATTATACTTCCAAGAACCTCCAGTTTTGCAATACTTCAATTTAACTAACGGTTTAATGGGATGGTGTATGTAATGGTATTACATTGGTTTGCGTTTGCTTTTGGATATGAAGCAGGAGTTGTGGGGGCGCGGTTGTCAAAACTTGGTCGTAAGACAGCACTTGGCCCAATGGCCTAGTTTAGCACACGATCTGCATGTGTCGTTGCGAGCAGGACATTGGTTATGTGCTGGAGGGTGTGAGGTCCCACAGTTTTTGCACTTACTGAGTCTCGGGCTAACAGCGGAGATGCTTATGTTGTCAGCTACTTTGTTTGCACAGTCATTCATAGTATGCAACTGTTTGAGGTATGTGGCAGAGGCTTTGTATGTGCGCCCCAGTTTCAAGGCATCATCATGAGTAATGAGTAAAGGGCTTTAGTTTTGTCAAAAGCTCCCTTTGAAAATCGGAGATTTGGGTACTCGCAATGATCTGTTCTATCAAACGGTCATCGTATTCTTGTTTGGAGCTGAAATCACACTTCTGGGAGAGAAACTTGCACCGGCTGATAAAGGCGTCCAGTGACTCACCGATATTCTGGCCGTCGTGACGAAGCTCCGGTCGGCAGATCCTGAAATTATCCGAGGGTTTCATTTGTTCCAGGAAGCAATTGAAAATATACGCGGGTTGCTGCCACTGTTCATCCGTTGAGGCCCATGTGTTGTACCGTTTGAGGCCTTCCTGTCCCACTTGAAGCAGGATCAGTGGCCTAGTCTGGTTGCTCTCCATAATGCCTCCAACTTGAAAGTACAGCTCCAATCGCTGTGTAAACATTTTAAAAGCCGCCGCTGTGTTAGGCACGGAGTTCCCGTCGGGTCCACCATTGTGAACCGTAGCTGCGTGGGTCGACGAGGAACGAGCCAATTACAAAAGGCACGGGAAACACCGGCTTGTTACAATTATGGGCTTCAATGTGTCGTAAAACTGCTGCCAGCATGTAAAGTTCTGATGTAGAAGATGTAAAAAGAGGCAATGTTTGAAGAGAACAATCGTTTATTCAGGTACCTGAATCATCATGGCATAGTGCTCTCACGACCTCATACCCATAATGTACTGCACCCGCGGAACTCCCGCTTCATATGCAAAAGCAAACCCAAACCAATGTAATACCATTACAATGTATAAGGGTGCTTTTCAGGACTCCTTCCACGTAGCACCAAACTTTCGGATTTTTTTTTTAACGATCGTTAAAATCATTGTTTTTAAAATTCAAGTACAATTAAAGTAACACTGTGTGGGGTAACGTGTTCTATGAACTCTCTGGTTTGTCCAATACCTTGTTGGTGCTGACTTCCAAGTAGACAGAAGGTGGGTGACCTGTAGTACATAGTAGGTTAATTCTGAGTCTAGGGATATTTTTGAAGTACAGCATTAAAACAAATGCTTAAGCTAAACTCAGGTAGGTTCTATCTACCAGATGGTGGAGAGTAATTGAAGCTGAGGGCACACCTGTATTCGCGCAGGCATGATGAGCCAAAATGATTCCTCCTGCAGCAAGCTTCCTCATATATCCTTGTATTAGAGAAACATGATCCATATCAGAATAGATTTGCTTAGGCCTAAGTCACATTTGCCACGGCGGCCGTGGGGTCTCCAAAATCTACGGCCACTAGCAATTATGACGCGGCCGCCGAGTTATTTTCACGGTCACACAATGTAGCAGTCACATATTGTTTTATTTCGGGAGCCGCCGAGGCGCGTGCGTATTTAGAATTCTGGGTGGAGACCGAATAAACGTGGCCCGGCCTGCCGTCTCACGCGTCCTCTTTTGATTTGATGCTCGCCACCGTTTCTGACCTGGATAGGGCGTCCTGCGTGTCGGCCCGATTTAGAATTTTCGAAGGCCAATGTGACGCAAGCCTTGGGTCGCCCGCCATAGGCCCGACACCGCAGCGCGGCCGCGGGCCCTAATGTAGCGAAACGCTGTTCTTATCCTCTGTTGGCCACGACCGGACTGTCCGAGCTACGCACCCGGTTGTGCTGGGCGCACGATACTACATATACCAGTTCTCTTTTACACTCGAAATAAAAATCGCTTGATAACCAACGTCTTGCCGCGAGTCTTTATACCAGGACCGTGTGCCCCCCAGAATCCCAATTGAATGCTCTCCGGTGCTGCCGTACGCCGGCTGCTGTTCGGATTGCAAAAAAGTTCGCCCTATTCCCAGAAACAACTAACTACTCCGCTTCCCATGTAGCAATCAATCACTCCGCTCGTGACCATTAATTCATCCTGGCGCCCCCAACGACACAACCCCACTCGTTCACTTGACATATTCCCCCATCGCTTAAGTCAACAATATCCAGATGACCGTAACACCACCTGATCTCTTCCCCTGTTACCGTTACGTGATGAGAAGAGCTTCGTGGCCGGCGCTCGGTGTATTGTATGTAAAACTGGTACAATCACCAATCCAAAGGTGGTCCACACAGGCTCGCATGCTCTGGCCTGGGTTTCGATCGCTCGCGCACTCTGCGAGAGCGCTGCCCCAGGGCAGCTCATCAAACATGATGCCCCCAGAACACACAATCACTTTCATCAAACGCATCGTGCTGAGTAATCATGGATATTCCAAATTACAACCGGTTTTTCTGTGAAATTAAATCCTTGCCCGACAGTCCGTCAACCACGTGATCGGATTGCTTTTTGTTATTAATTAAAACACAAGATGAGTAAAAAAAAAACAAACAGCACAAATCAAGGTGAAAACACGAGGTAAAGTAGCGATCGACACACGAGAGATGCTTTTCACGAGGACTTCCACCGACGACCTGAATGAACAAGCGCGAAGATGCGGCTCGAACAGGTGGGGGAGACACGTGAACAAACTCATGAACGCTTCGTTGTGTTCGGTTTTTAAAAATGTATTCGGTTTTTAGGGCAAATTCATTTTTCATGATAAGAGACTACGGCAGCCGCACGAATAACGCAAGCCCACCGTACGCCCTACGTACGGTCGACGTGGAACACAACTACGTCACAACTACGGCATGTCGAATTGCTACGGCCAACGTAGAAATGAAAAAAGTTATAACTCCGCGTTATAATCCACGGGCGACCTACGACCGTAAAAGATAGCCAAACGGCGTAGGGCAGCCTCGAGGCCACCCGCAGAAACTCTGCGGCCGCCGCATGTTCTGTGTCAATTCAGAGGGCGTACGGCCGCCGTATCCTCACCGTAGAGCAAATGTGACTTAGGCCTTACATGGACAATAGCATGCCACAAAGAGGAGTAGAAGCAACTGCAGTAAACGAGTTTAAAAATAAATTTGATAAATCACCAAGAAGCACAACATATGTAAGGATATAGACTGTTTGTAAAAACGTGTGTAGGTCATGATTGTGTGTGTGATGAGAATGTTTGTTGTCATGCAGATTGGAGGGCCCGTGGAATTACCTTCTTGTATACAGTATTTGTTTTTGTATACATCTCTCTCTAACTCGATTACAATGCTGAAGTAAACAATGGAATGACTCAAAACTCAGTGCAATGCAACGTAGCAGATTAGGGTATGGGAAAACATTCTGACCATTATTTTTGCATTCGGTATGATGGAAATTAATACAACCGATGACAAACAACCGATGACAATCCGGAAGACGTCAATCAAATACAGTCAATGTGCGTTGAGATACGTTACACATAGGTTCAAAGCACGTTACTCATAGGTTAGAAATAAGTTTCGGGTACGCTAAACATTACCTTGACGTGTTTCGACTTATGAGTAACTTACAAGTAACGTGTGTCGACGTGTGTCAACGATCACATAACGTGCCTACAACTTATGGCCAGCGTATGCGGAACGTGTGAGTCATACGCTGGCATACGTCGAAAAATTTTGAGCATGCTTAAAATTTGTCGACGTGCTCGGCGTACTACGACGTATGCCAGCGTGCTTCAGCGTGCTCTTAATGTATACCAAACTTACCCATAACGTATTCGACGTGTGCCAGCGTATTCGGCAAATTTTTCATACCTCGGCATACGCTGGCTAAAACGTCAAGGTGTGACAGGGCCTTGACACTTTGATGTCTAGTGCGGTTATGATTTGAATCGTCGAGCGGCAGCCTTTTAATAGGCTACGCCACGTGATCGTCGGCGATACGCTGCCGCGCGCTATGCATACGTTAGACTATCGTTGGGCATACGTTGTGAACGCCAACAACACGCTAAGCATTCGTTGGTATAAGTTATCTATAAGTTATCGAAACGTTCTGTGTACGTTACTAATACGTTATGCATACGTCCAACTCGTTATGAATACGCCAAAAACTTAAAAAAAAAACATCAATAGTTCAGCGTACGCCAGCGTTTTCATACATTTTGATACGTTGCCATACGCTGGCTAAAACGTCAAGGTGTGACAGTCCCTTTATTAACATGAAAAAGTGCCAGTTCTCCTAACAATGGAATACCTCTGGGTACAGAGACACTAATAGCAAAAACCAGTACTTTTGTAGCAAATTAATCTCTCCGTAATGCACTTGTCACCAATAAAAATAGGACAGTGTCAACAGGAAGAAAATGACATGTAACGAAAGCCTTAGAACGAACTCCTGAGGAATCTATCCGACATCTCCCAGCAGAACTTGACGTTATCTATTCCTAAGCTCACCACCTCTTCGAGTTTGTTTGCCACCTTATCAAGAGTCTAAAGCTGAAATGATACACACTGCAATGGCAATATACAAATTGAGGAAAACGGTCCAAACTGTTGCAGTTCTGTGAGATATTCCGAAACCAGGAACCTTTGTTTTTTCCAATAACATGTTATGGACAAACAGGGCAAAATTCCTGTGATAGGGTCAAGCAAATCACCACTTCATTCAGTTTATTAATCATCACAATTACGTTTTTTGGGGAAGATACAAATCCCCAGGCTGACAGGATGGCCTCGGTGTATGCATACTTTCCTCGAAGTCATCTAGTCTGGGTTCGAACTCTGACCTAGTTGAAGAATGTCATCCCAGTGTCCCATCTGCCAGCATTAGTTGGTAGACGTTAAAGATTCCACAATGTCCTTCACAAAAAGTAGGTGAGCTATCACCAGCACCTTGACTAAATTACAAATTTCTACCTTAACTGCTGCTGGGAAAGGGATGGCAAACTGCCCAGCATGACTCCAGGCCAAGAAACCGCTTCGGCAGGACCAACGCTCTGTAATACAGCGTATGGTGCATCAACCAGTCACAAAGCCCAAATGATTGTCAGTGACCAGTTTTACTTACCCGGTGTTATGATGGTTTGGGTGCGTACATTGCCGGATTGGACCTTTATTTTTCGACGAGGCTATTATCAGAGGGGATCATATCTTGATCTTTTGCAGACACCATTGGTTTCAAGCCTAAATACCACATGATATGGGACCATGTTTTGGCAACAGGATTTCACACCTTCCTAATTGGAGGAAGTTAATTGGATGAGGTGTATCCTCAATGTTGGATCAGCAGAAAGGGAGCCACTGAGCAGCTACCAAGGTCACCTGATCTTTTACAAATAGACTTTTGCTGTGGCTACATAAAACATGAGGTTTATTCAACTAAACCTCCTGACTTAGATGACTTTCATTGTCAAATAACAACACAATTTCATTGCATTTACAGATCTGTCAGCAACAGATACCTGGAATGTGTCGACATTGGAGAGAAACATTTTGAGCATCGACAGTATTTTAGCGATTTAATTTAATTTATACACTGCACAAAGTAAACATTATTAAAAAATTTTACTAGGTACTTTTGGATCACCCTGAATAAGTTACTTTATTGAATCAGCTTATATTTTAAAATTTAACCTATTGCATTCCTTGGAGTGAATGGACTCCTCATTTGTTGGTCCTTTTATATAAGTAGGTTGAGCATTGACATGATTCTCATTGTTATTGCAAAATTGAGGATAGGACAATGCTGTTTGGATAATGGCACCGTTTATTGTTGTTGAACACACGAAATTGTCACTCATTTAAGAAGTATTAATTATTTATTTGTTTCTTGATGCCCACTCTTTATTAGGGGAAACCTATTGGAACGCCAAACACTGGGGCTTACTTCCGTGTCCTGTCGGAGCACAACGTTGCTGCGATGTTCACCTCTCCCACAGCTCTTCGCATCATTAAACAACATGATCCAGATGCCATACTTGCCCAAATGTACAGCTTGGAAAAGTAATTTGCACAATGTCAACACTCACACATCATGGTGTATGAAAACATTAAACTCGTGCAGTTAAAAAAATTTAAATTTTTTTTTACATGTTGCAATTGGTAGCATGTTTTGACTTTTGTGACTTCACTTTGGCACTTTGAGACTTTTTATATCCTGAAGTCGAAGTTCATGGAAGAGTTGGAAAATAACAGCTCGCATATAACCAGGTGATTAAAGTGTGTCCGATAGGATGTAAAACGTCAATTAATTAGGAACGGCACTCGTAGAGCGCATTGTCTCGCCTCGCGCATTCATTCTGAACAGAAATACCTTCGTTAACTTAACACGCTACTATTATGGCCCACTGCTATTATGGCCCATATACTCGTATCATCCATGCACCCCATTATGTCACATAGTTTCTTGGCATTGGTTGTGAACATCATAAATTTAATTATTCACTCACATCGGGTTGTAGATCAGATATATGAGGTTGCAGATTTTTTGGATAAAGATTTCAATTCAATTAATTATGGCTGGAATACCACTTCACTGATGACGTCATTGTTAGCACCCTATATACCCAATGGGGAGATAATGATGTATGCCAAGTTTCAATCTCTTTTGATGAGTTGTTTTGGAGAAAATTATGTCCAATTTTTTCCTTAAATCCAATATGGCTGCCATACCATGTGACCTATGACATCAGAGTTAGCAATAAAATATTCTGCATGGGGAGTCCTTCCTATAAAGTTTTGCATCAATCAGGCAAACATTGATCAATCAGCCCACTCACACTGAGTGTTACCTGGATTTTGACTCTTGCCATCCCATGGACCACAAACGAGCTGTGATATACAACCTCTGAAAAATATCATGCAATTTACCATCAACAATCGAAGACAAGAGGAAAGAGGTGAAACATCTTCAAATCATCCTGAAGGCTAACGGTTGCCATGACAGATTGTTACCAAAAAGGGAAGCAATCTTGGCAACCCCAAACAACAGGGCAGGATTACAGCACCAAGCAAAAGGTTTTTATGTTCTGCCTTTTGTGCTAGGTGTGTCACAAAGGATTGGCAGAGCATTGAAATTGGCAGGTGTAAGAGTAAATTTCAAACCTCGGCCCTGCAGGCGCTGATTAGGCTCAAGGACAAGCTATCCAGGAATGACCGGGCAGGGGTGGTACACCCTCTCTCACATGGTGAAGAATCGCTTCAAAAATCCTGGTCTCCAGATACAGACGTGGATCTTCACCAAAATGTAATCAATTCGTTCTTGTCACACACCTGTCCACCAGGTTTCGTCTGAATCAGTCCATAACTTTTTGAGTTATCCTGCTCATAGTCAGACAAACAGACAGACAGATAGACAAATAGGGGTGAAAACATAACCTCTGTCCACCTTCGGAGGTGAAGGTAATTACTTTTAAACATTGACTTAAATTTTTTTTAAGGGAATAAGGTCAGTCTTCCCATGACATGTCCACGACATAGGGTGAATATAATATTCAATATGACAGGATGCAACCAGGAATAGATATTTCCCATATTTTGTGTGAGATTTTTAAATTTCTGGACATTAGTTATAATTTATAATGTATAAAGGATGTAGTGTTCTTAAATGATTTGTACATCTAGGTTTCAGACGCTGTTTGTGGCTGGAGAGCATTGTGACGCCAAGAGCCTGAAGTGGGCAAAAAGTGTTTTCAAGGTTCCTGTTCTCGACCATTGGTGG
>CM068952.1:156064198-156088612 GCA_035128595.1 Eptatretus atami
CGAGTTGTTGCAGGTGTGATGTTGTGAAGTTAAAGAGGCGAAAGAGTGGGTTGGTGTTTGAGTTCGGTTGCTGGGCGCGTTTGAGAATTAGGCGGTGAAGCGAGTGTTACGGATGGGAAGTTTGTGGGAGGTAAAGAGGCGAGAGGTGGTTGGGTGTATTGAGTTGTTGGCAGGTCGACCGTTCGTTTTGAGGATTGGCGGGGTGAAGCGTGTTGCGGGATGGGTTGTGGAGGTAGAGTGCGAGGTGCGGTTTGAGTTGTTGGGGATTTAATTGGTCCAAATAAGATAGAGAAAAGAAAAAGGGCTACTCAAAGGTCACAGCCACTTGAAACGGAATATTTCCCTTAAACAACGGTGGGGTAAATCTAACTCACAATTCATGATCGTTCTATAACTGTATCTAGTGACCCTTTTGGGTGTATTTGCGAATTTCCCAAGCCGTAACAACCGCCTCCCTATTTACAGACTCGGTCCGAGTCGTGCGAATTTTTGTGTGCTCATCATTGTAAGTTCTCCCTAATACGTCTCGGTTGTCGTGTTGGATCCCTGAGTTGGCAGACATTCAGTTTTGTATGTCGGTGTACCCTAAAATAAATAACTAAGCGGCGATAACTACTAACGAACCCAAATCATAACAGACCTTAATAAATTGCGGCGCGTAAGAACAATACATGCCGCGGGCTGACTATAATACAATAACACAACTTAAACGAACTTAACCTACAAACTTTACACTAAACATAGGCCCAGGAGGTCGATGACTCTGCAAGATGAAAGTTAGCGAGGGAGCCAGGCTTGCTCGCACGCATTCTCTGGCTCATGAAATGCAGGTGACAGGAACGTGGCCGACTCTCACTTCGCAGTCAAGGGCTTCCCTCGGAAATCGGACGCAGCGAACACAACGGCGCACGATGTTGCGCAATTGCAGTCTCTCTGGTAGTGTGCCAACGGGCTATTGCCCTGTCGGGCACGCGGTGCCGAAGTGTTGACTCAAAACAAGCAAAGCAACTAAACGTGGATGGATGGATGGAAACAAATACACGGCACAGGGTGGCTGCGGGGCTGGCTGGTGCAGTCCCGTGTTCACCTGTCATCACAGCAGTCCTGCAAATTTGCGCGAGATCCTGGCGCACATGGCATTGAAACAAGGGGTGGGGGGGGGGGGGAGGGGGAATGACAACCAAACGGGTGCAGAAAGGATACTGAGATAAGTGGAGGAAGGTAGCATGGGTGGCAAAAGGTTGAATCGAAGGAGTGCGGGAATATACGTGCGAGGTGAGACAAGAGTAAGGACCGCTGTATGACAAAACACAGCGGTCAGATGAAGACTGGCCGGCGACAAGCATTTGCAGCAACATTCAGCCCGAGCAAGGTTGACTGTTGGTCCTGCACGAGGCTTGCAGTAGAACAGCCAGCCGAGGGGTGACTGTTGGGAGTGGCACAGGCTTGCAGTAAACTTACTAGCCAGGTCCGATTTAGTTGGTCGCATGCATCTTACCTTTTGCTTGTCAAGGTGGATGTGGGGATGGATGTGCGGTGGTGCTGGCCAATGTCAGTGAAGGCGGGCTCGACTACTAAAGCGCGTCGTCCTCCGCAACCTAGTCGCTTTGCCTGTCTTCTAGTCCATGACGCCTACCCGCCAATCCTTCAAACCCAATTTAGCGCCTTTTTTTTGTTTTTTTATCTTCACCTCCTATAAATATCGTCGCCTTACCCTTTAATTATCGTTCTTTGTTCGACTAATAGTTCTGTCCATCTAGCCTACTCCAGACTCTCATAAGTTCCTTACTGGAGGGGAATAAGGAGAGCTATGGCGGTCGCTGGTGCGAGGGCCCAATCAAAGCTCAGGACTGGTGCCTCTCTCAGATTCCAGCGATCTAACCAAGAAAAGTGGGATCCAGGTCGGCAGACAACGAGGAGCAGAGAGTGGATGGATGGGGTGCGAGGGTACACTCCTATCTATCCTAACCCATTATCTTTAGAACTACATCGGGGCTGTCGCACGAAGCGCTTCCTCGCTAACTATAATCAACAACGCAGGATTCCCTGGTCGCGCTTGTTGGTAACTCAGTCTCACAATTTTGTGGCCTTTGTGCCCCCAATTTTCCTGCCCGTTGCCCTCAACGTTTCTGGGCTGGGACGCTGTGGCTAACTTGGCAGAATATCGGTCCATTGCCGATTCTCCTACGATGGCACCCCGGGCACTACATCTGCGTCGAGCACCAGATCTCTAAACCTGGATTGCCTCCCTGGAAATCCTGAAACGCACTGGTGCAGGCCTCTGGTGGCGCCGGGCCTTCCGAGGGTCAACCCGTGCCACTGCACTGCGCACTGGCGGCTATGGCGCCCCGGGGCACGCATCAGCGTGTATCCTAGCCACTTGACACTTGATCTCGCGGGCCCCATGTGCCGTTGGCCTACCTCGGCCGACGTAGCCCGCTGGCCCGGTACACACTCAGGCGATACTCACCATTCAACAGCCACGCCAGATCAGTCACGAGGGCTCCCTGCAGCCCTCAAGCGGGTGTTGCGAGCCTACTTCCCGCAGCCAACAGCTAAACGACTTCCATTATTGTCAATTTACTACCCGCCTACCCTCAAACATATAGACATGACCCAGGGGTGACACTTTGGGCGGTGAATCAGCATCGTCTCCCCCAATCTCTCATGTCGACCAATGCATACCACATTCGGTCATACATTACGAGCACGCTGGCCTCCACTCACGTCAGTCCATTTTCCAATGCATATGTCTTTCATACTCACACATCGGTGAAGTCCTGCCATTCGCCACTACGAGTCCCTAATCTTCGTGCTACACTGTCGTCCCTCTAACACAGCAGTTCATTAGACACTACGTGCTCAGCTCGTCCTCTTCTTCACTCCACGAGTTTGTCAACTGTATTCAAATATCCCATTTTCAACTAAATCTCACTAAAATCCCTCTAACTATCCAGTTCCAAGGCACCCATGAGACTTAACCCTGCCCCTGGAGCGGGTCTATATCTTGTCACTACCCTTCCCCTATACAGTGTCATGCCTGTGCCCAGGCTAGGGGGTCTTCCACGCCCTTGGCCTCAGGATCTGTTCACGCCGGAAGCGAGGCTCTTGCCTGTTTTCTCTAACTTTTTTTTTCAAAATGCGGCAGCACAGCGTGGCCAACGGGTCGCAACCTGCGCGTCGAGTTGTGCGTAGAGTAGGAGCTGTCTGCTCGCACCTGTCTCGTCCCTTCGTGGGACGGCACCATCCGGCAGGATTGACCTCCTGCCGGATCCATCTCCTACGTGCAGCATGACGTACACGGCACGGCGGCATCGCGTCAAAAAACAGGCAGCCTCTGCGTTTCGTAGGGGTGCCCCACACGGAACACTGTGCGTCTTGCCGTTCGGAGCTTCATCACCACGCCCGGCGTGAGAACCTGCCGGTCAGGAAATCCATTATCCGGCCTAGCCTTTGTCCGTCCGTGAGATCTTTCGCAACATCATCCGCTGCGTTTCCGTACCTGTGGTTTCTGACTCCGCAGTGAATGCGCGGCACGTGCGGTTCTGTGTGCGAAGTAGCACGGCTCCGAGCTTCTCGCAGCTTCGCCTGACTGGTAAACCCGGCGGCGTCCCAAAACAGTCTACGGCCTGCACTCGTCCTTTGTCCATGGCCTTGCGCCGTCGCTGTCTCGTCGCACTCTTCGCGCTCTAAGCTCCATTTCACAACATCTTGTGCGCACTCCTGTGTGTCACGAGACGCACACACCACGATATTAACCACAACCTGAGACGGCGCTGCTGTTCGCTCATGGCGCTCACGCGTCATCGTCCCTTGCCATACCGCTCTCGTCACACACATGTCTCTGGCCTTGGCACTGCTGGCGTTCATCATGCATGCCCTTTCACTATCGCCGAAACGGTGGTTCCAACTCTCACAAGAATTGGTCCCGGTGTGATGGGAGCAAGCATCGACTCGGCACACTCGCAACCCAAACCCACTCTCAACCACATGGGCTCTCTCCACAATCACGGGTACATCTCATAACCGCGGGTCTCATCCATACACGGGGTCTGCATCCAAAGCAGCGGGGTTTGTCACTCATTCAGCGGTTTGTCTCGACACGCCCCTGCACCACTGGCTGAACTGGATGCGGGTTCGCAGCAAGGGCGGCTATTGTCGCTTCACACTAGTAAACCACACCTCGAAAGCTACACACACCGGGACATATCACTGCTGTGGATTCTGTCCCTAGGCCCCGGAGGCTCCCTAACCCTCCAACTCCCGTTGCACGCGTTCGCCCGTCTACTGCATCCGTCGATGTCTTGTGTTTCTTAACAGGTGTTCTTCGCTTTTTTTTTTGGGTCCTTTTTTGACGTATCTCCTTCCTGACTCTCGCTGCGAAGCTGTGACGGACCACCTGGTCACGTGACTCCGCTTAAGGGGCTATTAGCGCTCCTCCGTTCGCCGAATGAGGTCTATCCCATCTACTTGCAACGGTGTCCCACAATCGTTCCAGCGATCGCTTCCATTATTCCTCGCACTCCCGTGGTGTGTGCTCGATCCTAAACTGACCGCGGTCCAAATCACGAGCTCTATTCTCCGTGTCCTCTGTTATGTGTCTTTTAGATTCCCTGTCTCCCTTCGTGTCTCTGTAATTCTATTTCTTCGTCTTTAGATTCTCGGCTTACTATCGTTTCAGTCATCCCCTGTTTAAGTTTTTCTCTGCTCTGGGTCAGCATAACTGTCTCCGTCACATTCAGGCTATACATCGCTCGAATACGTCCGAATTAAACTATTTCTCCTCACGCCTCATTCGGGAATGGCATCGACGCCTCCTTTGCGAGAGCTAAGCCTTTACTCCCACTCGGTTTCGTCGCAAAATGGGGGCCGATTGAGCTCCACTGCCGCTGTTTCGCTTCTCGCCGCAGATGGCCATTGATCCTTGCGCCAGCCTGGAGATTCGCTTCCGTTTTCAACCCCCGCGGGTTCGCATATATCAATCCTCTGCTGTCCTTCTTGATCAATTGCTCCATCAATATCGCTGCGCATTCTTGTCTATCGTTATTTCATCTCTTGATCATTGGGCCATTCGTCTTCCGCTCGTGATGCAAGATCCACTGCAAATATCGATGTCCGTCTTTGCCTGCGAGGCGATCCGCCATATCGGTTATGCGGTTTGTTGGGGCGGGAGGATTTTGCGAGGAGGGAGGGAGGGTTCATACACGCAGGGCATCTGACACGCTGCCGTGGTAGTGCGCATTTTGGCTCTGTTTTGGTTGGATGGAGAAATTGTTCCTGCTCAATCAAACATTTCGCTCGTGGTTTCCATGGCGGGGAAGATTTCTACATTTGACTAATCGATATTCTGTTCTACCATCCGGCATCTGTTCGCCTGTCCGTGAATACTCCACTCCCTAGTTCTTCGAAGGAAATATTTTAGATTTGCTCGATAATTGGGGGCACGGGGGGTTTGCTTCGCATCACGCTGTCGATCCGCATCGTAAAGTTGATAGGTTGGAGTCGGTGTGATTAGAATCCGAGCCTCCTGTTAGTGCAATCGCATGTCTAGTAATTCGGCGCCCCGGGCGTGCGATGGCCAAGTAACTGCAAGATCGGACGGTCGCCTCACGTGACGGAGACGGAAATTCCAGTCGTGACCTCGTGACAGACTTACCAGAGTGTCACTGGGGGTCTTGGTCGACCACCACAAATCCGTTGCCATCTCACCATCAATGATCGGTTGTTCGGCCAAACTGGAACATATCGATCCTGGCGAGGGTTTAACAACGGGGCGGCGATCGTACTCGCCGGCTGCTGGCCAGTGACACGAACCGGTTAAGCGTGAGTCGTTCGTGCTTCAGTAATACGAAGCGTGTTATGCGGCCGACGACGTGATTATGTGTACGCGGTGGCTATTAGCCCTTCTAGCAATTCCGTTCCGTAATGCAAGAATGGAACTTTCAAACAAAGGAAGAGGATGCAAGAAACGGGAAAAAGTTCGATCAAGTAATTTATTCACATCAGTCAGTGCAAGGCAGTTTCAGCAGCCATCAGTAAGAATGCTTATACAAGTTAAAGAGAAGGCAATTGAAAGCGAGAGTACAACCGACTACAACAAGGTTATTACATGATGTAACATTCTCTTTACACGACACGGCACAGACAACGATACGCATTCACACAAAAGCAAAGGAAGACCTCCTTCAATTAGGCAAGGGAGTCAGACTGTGGGCCCTGTGGACTAATGCGCGATGACATGGTATGAGCGGAAGTCCAGAGTCAATCTAGGTGAATCAACGTAGCAGGTCTACCCGCGTCTGGGATGGCTGCGCGTATGCGGGCTGCTCGAATGTAACGTAGCTGGCTGTGTCTGGCGTGGTGGCGAGCTCTTCTCCGGTCCGCTACCCCGTTCTGGCCTTGTTCCAGTCGCTTTCAGACTCCGTCTTACCATAGCGGCTTCGCGCGACGATAGAGGGACTTAGAGTTCGTATTGGCTTCTCGCCGTGCAATAGCCAGCTGCTTTCCGATTGGTTGTCATGCGGACTACGCAGCAAGCTGAATTCCATCTTGACGTACGCGTCGAGGTTTGGCGTGGCCTGTTGTGTCGTATTATGCCGGGAGGGGCGATAGTAAATTTCTGATCAGAGCGGTTCTGGCCGGGCGTCTGCCTAACCGGATGTGGCGTAGTGATACTTGGATGGATAAAAGTGGGGGCGCGGAAAGGCCGTCTGATGCGTTTTCTCGACGGCGAAGGAACGGCATCACAGGGTGGAGGCGGGGGCTTTGGCACCGTGAGCTCAGAATCAATGGTGGAATTGGATGAAAAGGGGGCGTGACGCCGTCCTGACGCGCTGTCCGGCGAAAGGAAGCATTTCCACCAACCCTATTTGCCGGGTGTGTGAGTTAAAAGGCGGTAGGTGTGGGGAGTTTGGTTGTTGGGCGGGGCGTTCGTTTGTGGAGAATGGCGGTGGAATGCGATTGTTTTCGGGTGGAGTTGTGGAGGGTAAGGAGGCGAAGGTGTGTGGTGTTTTGAGTTTGTGTTGGCAGAGGCGTGGTCGTTTGAGAATGCGGTAAGCGATTGTTTGCGGATGGAGTGTGGAGTAGTAAGAGGCGAGGTGGCGGTGTGTTTGAATTGTTGGGGGATTTGAGTTGTCCAAAGATAGACGATAGATAGGAAAAGAAAAGAGGATAACTCAAGTGAACATCAGCCTGTGAAGATCGGAAATTCCCTAATGAACAGGTGGCTGAATTTTGAACTAACAATATATCTTCGTCTATACTGATCTATGGTGATCCTTTAGGTGTATTGCGAGTATTTCAGCAAATAGTAGCCGGTGCAATATGTGTGTTGGTTCTGAGTTGTACAGAATATGATGGTATGTGCAGTGAAGAGCAGGGTGTGAATCTGAAGATCTAGGTTGCAGATCAAGGATTGAAGATGGATCGGGGTAGTATGTTTTACTTGCTAAAATGGGGTAAAACAAGAGTTTTGAGAAGTTGTTGGGGGTATTTGTCGTAAAGTGTTGCTTAATTTCTATGTCGTGAGCGTTGTTGAGAGGGTTTGGCCCTCATGAGTCAGACAGATAGAGAGAAGGTTTTTATTGCATGCTTTTTTTTTTTTTTATTTTTTTTATTTTTATTTTTGTATTTTTGTGTTTATTATTGTTTTTTATGATGTCTTATTTTTATTTGTTTCTTTATTTTATATGTTTTGAAAAGAACTGCTAATGTAAGCCTCGAGTTATCGGACGATAAGATATCCAGTATGATACTTTGAAGAGAGAAAGAAGAGAGAAGGGCAAAAGCCGATGGTCCAATAAAGAAAATGTGGTGAGATGTATGTGGATGGTTTGAAAAAGACAAGTGTTGGAACGTGACATAGGTCTGACGACATTGTCAGAAATATAATGCAGACGAGGTGGTAGGCAGAAGGGGCAAACTAAGCCAGCGTCTTTCTGGATAAATCAAAGTATCTTTAGGCACGACTGTCCCAAGCAAGATACGGGGGAATACTCAAAGTTTAGAAGAAATTGAGGAAAGGCTAAATACTTGCTCTGCTTAATGTCTATATTGTGATATGTGAATGACATTAGCTGTACATAATGATGTTCTGTGGAGTTAAGAAGCTAAGTCAGGTGAGGTTGCTGCAACTGTTGCAAGGTGTGAGCAGCACCGTACAATTAACGATTTATTTAAACATAACAAGACTTAACATTGATGATGCTGCATACGTGAAACTGTAGTGAATAGTTCCTGGCGTGATTTCTGCACGTGAATGTGAAGTGAAGTTTGCTGAATTGTGCTGGTGTGGCGCGTTGTCGCTTGTCGACTTGAATAAAGCTCGGCTGCTGTGTTTCTGATAGTTGCATTATTAGAATTTGATATTTTTTGTAAACTTCTCTTAGTGTGTGTTATTGTTGGACTCACAGCTCATTGACGCTGGAATTGTCTAGGAATGTTGGCCTTTGAAAATAGGGGTTAATTTTAGCCCTAATAGTATATAAAAAGTCGTGTAAAAATAGATATTCCATAATATGAGGTGGGAACAGCTGTTAATGGTAACTGCCGAGTGGTGAGCGTCAGTGCGTCGGGGCGTGAGCGTGGCGTAGACGGGGACGTCAAGCGTTGGGTCGTTGAGCGTGAAATGTAAAGTTTGTTGGTTGCTGAGTTATTGTTTCCTTTGAAGTTTTAACTATCTATTGTTGTATACGCTGCTGAGGGATTAGTATATAATATGTATCTATTTGATTATTACTATATATTAATGAAGTATATGTAGTATATGATAGAAATGAATTAAGATAATTAGTAGTGCGGTACTATTGTGATACTGTCGACGGTCCTTGTTACCGTCTGTTGTCTGTCTGTCGTCTGTCTGTCTGAGTGGTTCTGTCGGTCTGATCTGCCGAGGTTCCGTTCCGATCCGACTCGTTCGTCCATGCCAATCGCTGTAGTCCGATGCTCAACTGCGCTCAAAGATTCGAAACTTGCACTTTCATATTGGTACATAGGGACTGAACTGTGAGGACGTGTCTTGCGACTGGTACGTTCAGTTCACTAAGATGGGTTGCCATCTGCAGCCAGTGATGACTATTTTCATCACGTTCTGTTCCGGCGAGACCTACACTCAAAGTATGCAACTTCATGTTATAATATTGGGTACAATAGGTAAAGACTGTGGAGCTGGTCGCGACTAAAGTTCATCGAATAAAGGGTTGCGCTATTGTGTCTAATCCAGGATGCTGGTTTGTTCCATGTTCGTGAAGCACATTCTGTATATCTCTGTCCGCGCAGATATTGTGCCACTTGCGCTCTTGTCGACTTAGTAGAATAACAGTATAAGCAAAGTAAATTATTGTGCTGTTAGAAAAATTGATTGGAAATCAGACTTACACTGCAATGCTTGATAGAAAAATATAAATATTGAGCGGAGTCTTTGTAAAAACGATTAAAGTTACAGGCGAGCATTGTGGGTGGTGCTTGAAACTCTTAATCTGAGTTCTTTAAATTATCAGATTTCACACAGATCAACACTTTATTAGAGATGATATACGATTCACTATGCAAACAGAATAGTATGTTGTTGAATATAGCAAATTAGTCCGGAGAGTAGAGTGCGGAAAATGGTATGATATATAATAAGATGAAATCGCGTCCAAGCCATACCTATTTGAAAAATATAGTGCTTTGGCAAAAGTGGATGTGTAATCACATTCGTATAGCATGATGAAAGCAGTGCATGATGGATATGAGGGGAAGAGTAGAGGAAAAAAGTGTGTTATGGTGAGAAGTATTGTTGGGTCACGTTCCAAGTCAGAGCATGGATAGCAAGTGGCCAAATAATATGGTTTGTTGCAGACCTCCAGCAAGGGTTACCGGCATTCAGCGAAAGCATTCAAGACAGGAAGAGCGGATGTTGGCGAAGGATTCCTCTGATGGAGGGATGTAATGAGAATATGATGTCATTAGATTATTTCGATGAAAGGGTTTTTAATGTCCAACAACCAGATTTTCACTCGTTGGGTACTTTTTGGAGTTTTGTTCTTTATGTGATTAATATTCATGCTGGAGGTTTATGTTTGGGAGTTTGGGAGGCGCACCCGATTTGATGTTTTAGTGATGCGATTAATGATGTCATGTGTATGAGTCGTGGGTATGCAACCTTGGCTCAAGGGTGTGTACAGGAAGTGTTTTCTTTCATAAATCAAGTGCACGAGGGGTGAAATAACTCGTCTGACTTGATGTGCGCGAACATTGAGCGCAGGAGTTAAATGACATTCACTTTACGTCCGTGAAGATTCTAATAAATAGAGATAGGAACAATGACACGTAGTCAGGCCTTTCAGACTGTTTAGCAAGCTCAAGAAGGCTTGTATTGTCGATATGAAGTTCCAGAAGAAAAAAGATAATGGGGTTCACAATTTGTACATGTGTAGTTGATTTAATAAGTAGGAACGATTGTTTTTCTTTGCAGCACGAGGATCGTACGATTCTGTCTCAGTCTCGGAATTGGTAAATAAAAATAAGTTCCAACCTAATTTTTGACAGTTTTACTAAGAGGTGAAGAATGAGGAATAATTGAATACTGTAATCATAGAGTTTGCGCCGTCGGTCTCAGTGTGTTTGGTCAGTGACGGCCTTTTAAAGCTGAAATTGTGGTCTGGTTGACGGGTGGTTGGTTATTTTAATGAATTATGGGTTCTTTATTGGCTCTGTTTCTAGGTTTGGGCTCAACACAGGAAAAAATGAATCATTTTCTTGCTCTGTGTGGATCATTGTAAATGGGTCTTGCTTCCAAGTGGAGTCCTGTATGTGCTGAGGTGCTGGCATTTGTGCCTGAATATGCAAAGTGAGATGTGACTGATTGGACTGAGTTGGGGCTTGATAAGTTAGTTATTTGTCATAAGGGTTAGGGGGCTGGTTGTGTTTCAACTGTTCGTGATTTTGTGTTAAAAAAAAAAAATGGAATCTCACTTTAAACAAAAGAATAACTACGTGGGGAGTGCAGATTAAAGAGGAGGGGTAGTGTTGTGGTGTGTGGTGTGTTGTGTGTTGTTTTTCATATATATATTTACGGTTTATGGGAAACTTACCGCCTATAGGGGTATAAGGTATGTCTCGGACGACGAGTGTAAGGTGACCGAAGGATCAGGTATTTTCTTATATTTGATAGAGAGTCCTGGTCTTGTTGAAGAGGCTTTTTTCGGGGCAGTTGCTTGGGACTCGATGCGCACCTGTTGTCCTTGTGTAGATGTCTTCATCCCCTCCACTTGCTGTATACTTTTCTTTCTTCCACCATTTCGTTCGTGTCAAGTCGATGTTACTTGACTCTACTCCATAACCCATCGCCTGTTCATATGTCCAGCAGTCATGTTTTATAAATCAGCTCCATCAATACATGTATATGAACTCCCCTTCGTGTCGCCGCAATTTGGGTTTGAGACCCTTTCAATCCGTAGGCGGATTTGGTCATGCTTCTCGATCGTGGGGGTTCTTTCTGGTTCCTCTATCGCATGCATTGGCTTGGTAACCCATCCGCGGTGCTCTCACATGCAGCGCTCGTTTTAAACTGCTTCTTCGTGATGCTTGGTGCTGAGCGGGGGCGCTTTCGCTTAGCAGGTAACATTATAAAACATATGTGACTGGCATTGTTGCTGTGCGTAAAGGTGGGGGCTGGGGTTCGTGTTTGCTTTGAGGTGCGTGAGGGGGCGGGGCAGGGGCTTCATTGAGATTTCCCGTTCAGAATGGTGTGGCAATTTCCACCAAGTGGATTGTCAGAAGCACGCCGCCCCCATCCAGTCTGTGAGAAGCGCTAATGGGAGGGGGGGTGAATGGCTTGGAGAGGGAGAATGGAAAGCTTGATGTGCAAGTGAATGAAGTGCAGACAAGAGGCCGACGAGCTCAGTGCCGAGCAGGGACGAAGAGTGCTCTGAACAGGATGGCAGTCAGAAAGCAGAAATTCAAAGATAGACCAAAGACAGAAAGGCAGAAGAGGAGGCAAGACCAGGAAGGCGGAGGGATAAGTAGAGGAAGGAGAGAAATACGGACAGAGCTCACCTGAGCAGAAGACTGACAACACATGTTTTCTGTTACCTTCCCTCTCGAGCAGCCTTCTCATTCTGAAGGAAAAGAAAGGAAAGTTGTCAGAGCCTTGTGTTACTGACATCGCTGTGGAAAAGAATGAACACTCCTTTCGCACAGACCGTGTCGGCGCTTTCCCTCTCAATCCGTCAAGCCAAGGAAGGGGCGAGGAGGTGAATGACGGAGCCATCTTTGGACGGGTGTTTTTAAGGAGGGAAGGATTGAGGGTAGAGGAGGTGAGTGGTCGCGACATTTTGGCTGTGCTGATTTCTGGGGCGCCGAGAGATGTACTCGGCCGCTTGTTGTGTCTTGGGCGCTCAGGTGAGTAGGCGTGCGTATCCCATCATCGAGCTGGCCTCGTCTTCCCATTTATTTTCTTCACAGTTCTCACTGTATGTTTTTGTGAGTAAGGGTGACATGAATAGGAATGCTTTCCTTTCTCCGTATTACGATACTTCTTATTTTATTTTCAAGTCATGGTTTTATTCTTTGCTGCTGAGTATGGCGATGTCAAGTGTTTTTTTTTTTGTTTGTGTTTTTGTAAGTAATGAAAAAGATAACGTGTTATAGTTAAGATCTGCCTTGTGCTGTTTTGCTCTTGCTTAAAAATACTTGCGCTTTAGATAGTGATGCTAGTTGCGTTGTGTGTTATATTAGATAGATAAGATGGTTGTTGCTATGTAGTCCATCTGTCTGGGTTGTCTTTTCCTTTATTGGTTCCGATACAGTGCGCAAGTTTAAGTTGAAAGGCCGACCGTGGTCAACGCCAATAATTCTTTGCTTCGTCTAGCCAGCGACACTCACTGTACAGACCGTCAGGGCAAGTAATCAAAAGTGTGTCGGCTGAGGGCCATCGGGACCCCAATTAGCAGGTCTCGTCACAGAGAAGGGTATACACATGCGAACGTAGATGTAACTCATAACCACGGTTTGGGCCATGCCAATGTCAAATCATTCGTCGGTTTGTACTACGAGTGCACCTGCAGTGGCATGGACTTTGTCTGTGCGGCCGCATCTAGGGATCCGTGTTTATTGCGGGAGGTGACACAAAGTGTTTCAACCTGTGGAGCGTCTGGACCTCCGAGGTCCACAAGGTAGGGTGGATAGGAATGCGGAGCATTGTGTCAGAAACAAGCGCGGTCGTAGTGGCGTTCCACGTTTAACACCTGGATCCTAAGGGGGAGCCGTCCGTCTGGCATCAAGGGCAAGATCCAGGCTCTATGCCACGATTCTATGAGATAGCCGGTCAGACATGCTGGCACGACCAAGGAGGGCAGAACGTGGTTGGACCGCATTGGGTCTCCTCCCACTCAACGAGACTCTCCCCGCTGAGGAGAATCGGGTGGCATGATCAGACGGATCAGGAAAACGAGCTACATGTCCATGGTGACGAGCAGCAATGATGTACACCGGATAGTGCAGGAAACAAATCTCATTCGAGTCTCTCTCAGCAACCTCTGGTGTGGAACACAAAATCCAACGCAGCGATAGCCAGGATCTCCGAAGAGACCTGGTACCTGTATAAAGAATAATCTCCGTGCAAACGACTCCTGGTCAGATGTCCAAAGTCTCTCGCCATGCATAAAGATGCAAGACTGGGAAGCACAAAGGATTCTGAAGACTCGGTAGATTTCGTTCCTCTCGTGAGAGTGCGCACGGGTATTTTGCAAGCGTCGACAAGCGCCATGATCAGTGATATCCATGAGTACCAGGACGCCAGACGTATTGACTCGTGACTCACAGCCAGCAGAGGACATGGAATATCACTGCGCAAAAGTAAGTCGAATCTCTCGACGACCGATCAACATGCCTGGCACCACCAACAGAACATCAGAAGGAGCAGTAAGTACTATGCAAGATGTCATTAGAATAGCCTGGACTATAGTTTTTGACCAAGAAACCCGTAATCCCAGATTCGCTCCGACTCTCATAGAGCACCTCGAGGGGCCCCAAAAGATATCTAAAGTCTGCGAAAGAATGACTGCAGTCAATCTGCGAAGATCAAACGAGTGCAAGTCTGCACTTGACTCGTCTGTCAGTACTCCGTGCAGTAGAGAAATTTCCAGTTTTTTTTTCCCCTGCCATAC
Source organism: Eptatretus atami (assembly GCA_035128595.1). Taxonomy (NCBI): domain Eukaryota; kingdom Metazoa; phylum Chordata; class Myxini; order Myxiniformes; family Myxinidae; genus Eptatretus; species Eptatretus atami. The sequence goes on from CM068952.1 coordinate 156,078,349, forward strand.
AAGTGCTGAAAAGTGTGGGGGGCTCAGGTACATACACCCCTACAAATCTCGTTGTAACAACTGAATAGTCAGAGATGGTAGACCGCACATTTCTACAGCACTCTTCAGTACCAGAGAGTAGGATAGGACATCAGATCGATCAGGTTTTGGTGACCGATCCCTGAAGACTAAGGAATCCCTCAGAAGGCTATACAGATTCACTGAATCGGAACGGCTATCGAGAATAACATTAGGCTGCAATAGCCTGCCGCTATTGAAACTAGCTCGTCTGCAGTTCGGGATGGACGACGAAGAGCAAGATACGGGTCAAATCGTATTGACTCTCTTCTGGGTGTGAAGCTGCACTGGCTGCTGAGACAGTCTGGTGCTCAGAACCAGATGGTGTGCGAATCCTATAAGAATTATCCGGCAAGACCTTGCCTCGGTGACTTTGAGAGCGCGTCACCTCCTCGGTAAGTTGTTGGTCAGGGTCTGGGCGAGTCACTCTTTCGCAGAGAGGGAAATAACAGGCCCTCTCTCCAATCAGTTGGGATGATGCATGTTGTTCCAGTGCAGAGCAACAAAAACTGCATGCAACGACACGAAGTGCAGGCATTTTCATCAGCATTGAGAAGTTCAGCATGATTGCCTGACAAATCCCTGGAGCGTGTTAGCCTTCCCGTTCAAAACCTGGTTCACTGCAGCGGTGTTTTCCACATAGCGAAGGTGAAGCACACTGTTATTGGAGGGTCAGTTCATAACAGGGTTTAACACCTGCTTTGACTTCGACTCGGACGTGCTGGTGGATTAACCCTGGTACACCGTCAAAGTAACGGCAGCGGGCTTTCATTCAGACTCCTATGTCAAGAGCCTAACCGCCTCTGCTCTAAATGTTAAGTGCTCCGAGGGATGGGCTTGGATTGCAGCGCAAATGCCGAGATTCCCATGTAGCGTGTCAAGAATCATCTTGTCACAGGTGATGCTCTATTATTAAAGAGAGGGTTTTTTTTAAAGAAAAAGGAGTGGAGATGGAGGCTAACGTCTCTGTAATACCTTGCACGATTGGTCGATCCGCCTGATGCAGCCAATGACGTTCTTGGGGGATGCCTCCGCTGGGCGATACAAGTGCTGCAGCTGGAGAGCGTCCCTTGCTTCGTGAGGCACTTCGATGCTGCGCGTCGTCCGGTCCTTTATGGTGGATTGCGAATTTCCACAGCCGTAACAATATGTATGAAGTTTCGCATAGATCTGGCAAGCGGTTCTGGAGAAGTAGATTTTTTTTAAAAAGTTTTTATTTTCAATCCAATATGGCCACCAGACCACGTGACAAGATTACATCAAAAATGAAAATTTTCACTCACATCGGGTCATAGATCAGAAATATGAAATTTCAGATTGTTTGGATAAAGAGTTTGATTAAACCGATTATGGCAGAAATATAACTTCATTGATGATGTCATCATTATCACAAGGAAATCAGACACAGGTGGAGGCCGTTCAGCCCATCGTGCCTGCGCCACATCAACACCACACTAATTTATCAACATATATGGTTGGATGTTGTGTGTTTTTTACCCAAGCCCACCCCCCTCCCCTGAAGAGAAGAAAAAAAAACCCCTACAAAAAAACACTTCATTAAAATAAAAAAAAACACATTTTGCATTTCTTCTTTGATCTTGTGTTGATTAAATTAGTTGTGGTTTGATGTGGCGCAGCCACGATGGGCTAACGGCCTCCACCTGTGTCTGATTTCCTTGTGATTCCTTGTATCATCAATGAAGTTATATTTCTGCCATAATCGGTTTTAATCAAACTTCTTTATCCAAACAATCTTGAAAATTTCATTATTCTGATACTATGACCGATGTGAGTGAAAATTTTCATTTTTTGATGTAATCTTGTCACGTGGGTCTGGTGTCCATATTTGGATTTGAAAATTAAAAACTTTAAAAAAAATCTACTTCTTCCAGAACCGTTGCCAGATCTTGCGAACTTCATACATATTGTACGGCTGTTGAAATTCGCATCACCATTAAAAGGACCTGAGATCAGTTATGACGATAGTAATTGTTGTCGTTAGATTTCCCCACTTGTTTAGAGGAAAATTTCCGTGTTCACCGGGCTGCGATCCTTTGAGATAGCCGTTTTTCTTTCCTATCGTTATTGGACCAATAATTCCCCCTAAACAACTCAAACCACCACGCACCTTCGCCTCTTTACCTCCACAACTCCACCCGCAAACATTCGCTTCACCGCATTCTCAAACGCACGGCCCTGCCAAACCAACCAAACACCACCACCTTCGGCCTCTTTACCTCCACAACTCCATCCCGCAAAACATCACTTCACCGCCTTCTCAAACGACGCCGCCAACAACCCCAAACTCCCACACCTCCGCCTTTCCACCACAGCGTGCCATGGGTTATGAATGCATTCCTTTCACCTCAGAAATCGTATCAGGAATGGCTTTTCACGCCCCTTTTCATCCATCCAATGACTGGGGCATCGGTGGCATAGCGCCCCGCCTCGAACCCCTGTGATCCAGAAATTTAACATTCTATACGCCCCTTCCCCGGGCTATATAACGCGCGAGCTCGCGAGAAGAGAAGTTGCCGCAGTACGTCGGCAGAGAACCAAGTCGGAGCAGTGGAGTGGCAGCGGCGGGAGTGTCGCTGGGGAAAGTCAAGGTGCGCAGCTCGGAGCAGAGGAATTCAAGTCGGGAGCGGTTGCAGTTACGTCGGCAGGGCTAGTCCAGACGGGGACGGAGCTCGAAAGCCGACGCGAAAGGCAGACGGGGACGCCGGAGAGAGCTCGCCGACCACGCAGGGGGCACGAAGCAGGCGGCAGCTACGCTGACATCCCCCCCCCCGTTGCGGCTTGGCCCGCCATCGCGCCACCGAGGCCGGGTAGGACCTTCTGTCTCGTGGAACCTGGCCGCTCATCCAGGTTCCACGCGCTTAGGCCCACGGCCAGTCTGACTCCTTGCTTTGAGGGGGTCTTTCCTTTGCTTTTGGTGTGAAATGCGTGTTGTTGGCCGCCGTGTCTTGTAAGTAGAAAACTGTTTAAGTGCTTGTGAATAAACTTTGCTTGTAGTCGGTTGTAATTCTTGCTTTCATGCTTTGATGACTTATACGTAGCTTCTTACTAGTATGGCTTGAATACGGTTGCTTGCCTGTCTGAGTGTGGAATAAATGTTACTTGTCGAAACTGTTCCCCGTTTCCTTGCGTTCCTTTCCTTTGTTTGAAAGCTCCATCTCATCACGGAAGGAATTGGGTTGAAGGGTGTAAGACCCGGTTAAATAATCACATCCGTCCGGGCGGCGTTAACACCGCGTCGTTATCACGAAGCACGGGAACGGACCGCTTAAGTGGTTTGTGTCCTAGGCCGGCCAGCGGCGATGGTACGAGTCGCCCGGTTAACTAACCCGCAGTCAGGCGGTCGACGTTGGGCGAAAACCCTATCCTGGCGGTGGCCGATGGCCACATTGTGTGTGGTCGAAAGAACCCACCCGTGACTAGCTCCTGGCGGTAGTTCCACGGAGGGTTCACGATGAATTGTCCCGTTCCGGTGGGCGACGCAGGTCGCGATTTGAGTTACGTGGCCGATCGCACGCCGGGCGGACCGAAATTCGTAACACTTGGTGTCCGGGAGTGAGATTCGGAAGTCCACTTCGGTCTCCAACTAAATTTACGGGGGATCGGACCAGGGGGTGTGCGGAAGCAACCCCCCCCCACCCCCCCCCCGTTTCCCCAAATTACGACCAAAGCTAAATTAATTTCTTCCGAGAAATAAGATGGAGTTTCAGGCGAGCGGTGCGGTAGGTAGAAAAATATGTGTAGAATGTAGAATCCATGGCCGGGACGGTTACTTGTAATTTAATCCATGGGGGAGCTCACCCTTCATATTTCTGAGCACGAACTTTGCCGGCAACGGAGTCGCAAGATGGCGGCGCGGCACACTTCAGCGCGGCACGAGGCGTGACACGGCCGCTATAATGGCGGCAACGAACGGCACGACACGAGGCGAGCGCTCCCAACACACTGTTCAAACCACGGGTCATGGCAGGGTGTGGCGAGGCCGGAGCATGCTTGACGGCTTCCGGAGACAAATTGTCGAAGTCCTTGCCAACGGTTGGAGGAATGGTGGACAATGTATAGGGGAATTACACTCGTTTTCCTTTGAGTTGGACGAGCCGCGGCGCTGTAGACAGGGTTCATGAGGATTACGTGCGAAACAGAGTCACAACGATGGGCCGATGTACTAGGAGAAAGGAGGGAGGAAAGAACAAAGGCAAACAAAGCTAGAAAAGGGAAAAAATACGAACACCGATTGGTAATTTAAAAATATACTAAAGAAAGAGGTAGAAGCAGGCAAAAAGATAATAGAATCGAGAAAAGGACGATAAAAAGATGAAGGAAACATCTGAGCAGAGGGAAGAGAATGTTTGGAAAATCAAGACATCTCGAAGAACTAAAGGGAAAATGGGCGAAAATAGATTGAGTATCCATACAGTTGGAAAGAAAGGAATAGCGAACACAATTTGGAAGTAAAGCAACTAGAGCGTGAGGCGTAGAACAAGGCGTTCGGGACAGAAGGAAGACTAGAGAAGACGGTAAAAGAGAACAGGAGATAGTGAACAATGGAAGAAAAAGCAAGCTTGCGAGTATGATGAGATGAGGAGGAAAAGGATGCAGATGCGCAAGAAAAGGATGAATGAGTGAGGAGGAAGAGAGGCAGAGAGAGGAAAAATGCGGAAAAAACTTTGAGTTTACGTGAAACAACAAAACAAAGAGAAGGGAACTACAAAAGAACTGAGGATGTTAAGAGAGGAAAGGACGAGAACGGAGGATGAAACGTTAAGGAACCACACTGTACAGATCGAAAACTGGAAGCCAAGGCCAGACAAAGAATGAGATACAAGAAAGAGTAATTGAAGAAGACGAATGAGACAGAAGAAGGGAAATTAGCCATATTGAAGGAAACCAGAGATTGCAGAATGAGAACAAGAAAGACAGGTGGAATAGAAACACAAAGAACAGGGAATGAGACAGGAGGAAAGAAATCAGGAAATTGAAGGAAAATAACGAGATTGCAGAATGAGGAACAAGAAAGACAGTGGAATAAAAAACAAAAAGAGTATTGAACTTAAACTGAAAGACAAAAGGGAAAAAAACAGGTTGGAGTGTGTGGAGATGAGAAAGGATTGAAAAGAAAGCTTCTGAGTTACAGAAACACGAAAGACAAAGAAGGAACTACAAAACGATGTTGGAGATGATGAGGGAAGAACAACTGAAGCGGAAGGAGAAATGAGGCGATTAAGACACGAGATTGGAGAGGGAAGGAACGAGAGGAACAATGGGATAGAAAACAAAAAGGAACATGAAGCCGAGCGTTGACCATTGGAGAAAGGCAGGCGGGTGCGAAGGAGATAGACAAAGAACAGCGAATTGAAACATAAAAGGGAAATTAACCAAATGAAGAAAACCACGAAATCTGGAGAGGAAAGGACAGGAGAGGAACAAGGAAGGTAATGAGACAGCAGCAAATGAAAACAAAAAGGAGATTAACCAAATGAAAGCAAACCATGAAACTGGAGAAGGAAGGACAGGAGAGGAAACAAGAGAGTAGTGAGAAGACAGCGAATTGAAACACAGGAAGGAAAATGAGCAATTGAAAGAAATATTGAGGGATTGAGAATGAAGAGCAGGAGAAACTGTGGGGGTAGATTAACAAGAACAATGTGAGTTTGATATTGAACAACTAAAACGGGGAGCAAAGATTGGAGTCAGCGGAGGATGAGAGCTCCGGAGGGAGAACGAACAGCTAATGGGGCTCAGAGGAGGAAGAAACGACTCAGAGGGAAGGAAAAAGGAGCCAGAAAAGAAACAGAAAAATAGAGGAGAGATGCACGATAGGACGGGTTGGGACGAACACACACACACGGAGGTAGTGGGAGGACAATGGGGGCGAGATGCAGAACGTGTGGGACCCGGTTGCAAGCAGCTGGTTAGCCCTCCTTCGGGAACGGAGGGAGACTCTATTCTCCTTGAAGCTGATCGCGACCAGGTGGGTTTTGGACGTGTCAAGCGAGGTTCGAGGGCGGTGCTGCGGGACAGGTGCACCACGAAGCTTGGGGTATGGAGGCCCCGGGAGCCCTAGAGGTGACCCGATCCCCAGATGTGATTGTCCCGGTGTTGTGTGGTTGAAAGGTGGGTGCGCCCCGTTGTGTGGAGTTGGTGTGGTCACGAGGTGCGGGGTGCATGCTTCCCAGCACTCCTTGCGTCGTGAGTTGGAGCCCGTGTAGAGTGAGACACCCTGCGTGAGTGTCACCGTGTGTGTGAGTGGTTATGGTGTGCCGTGAGTTGAGCACGGGTGTGTGAGAGACCGTGGAGTGTGTAGAGAGCGGTATGCATGGGGAGATGAGACGGTCGGCATGCGAGAGCACGCATTCCGCGTCTCCGAGTGTGAGTGTGGAATGGAGCTGAGCGCGATGAGTGCGACGGGAGCACGGCGACAGAAAGGGACAGAGGCCGGGTAGCCGGCCGTAGCTGGATGGGGCCGCACGGGTTTACCCAACAGCTGAGCGCGAGGGTTCGGTGTGCAGCGCCACGAGAGCCGCCACGTGCGCTTCTTGCGGGAGTTGAGACCCGGTCCATTAAACGCCAGCGGTGGTGTTGCCAATCCCGTGGAAGGACAAAACTAGGCTGGATTAGGGATTTTGGACCGGATGGTTTCCACGCGAGCGTGTTGGAAGCTCCAATGGGCAGAGCACATTTTTTTTGTTTTTTTGCGTGGGAACCCTCGAAATGCGAGGTTTGCTTTTGATGCGTAAGGGTGACGTCATGCATGCACGTGTTGGTTGGGATCCGGCAGGAGGGTGAAATCCCTGCTGGTTGGTGCCGCCGTAGGACGAGGTACGCGAGCACTGCATGACATCACGGCGCAAGGTGCGCAGTTGCGAGTTGCCGCGCTGGTGCGCGCGCATTTTAAAAAAAAAAAAAGCAAGCCTCGCTGCGGGTGACAGGATCCCTGGCAAGGGGTGGAAGATCCCCTTGGCTGGGCACAGGATGATCACTAGTCAGGGGAAGGGTAGTTCGTTAGGACCGGCTTCATTGCGGCAGGGGTTAAGTCCTTCATGGGCCTGTGGAATGGATTAGTTTAGAGGGATTGTAGTTGAGATTTAGTTGGGAAAATGGATTTTGAGCGTTTGAGGACAGTGACAGACTTTGTGATGTGTAGGGGACGTAGCTTAGGTACGTAGTGTTTAAAAGGAAACGTGCGTAGTTGTAAAGGGCGACGTTGGGAGCACGAGTTAGTTGATGGATGTAGTGAGCAGGCTGGCGATTCAGCCGTGTGAGATGTGGAAGAGTTGAAGTGGAAACTTGATGAGTGATGTGAGGCCAGCGAGCCTGGAGTGTATGACGCGAATGGGCGAATGCATGGTGCTTTTTTTTTTTCCGATTGAGTGATTGGGGGAGGAGTGATTCCCGCCCAAGGGGACCCCAGGTAGTGTAAAGTGACGTTAGTGGGTTAGTTCAATTGAAAAAATGGAGGTCGTTTGCTGTTTGGGTGGGGAGTTGGGTTAGGGCTCGATACCCGGCTTGGGAGGGGTGCAGGAGGCCCTTGACGGGTAGGGAGCGTGGCTGCGAAAGGTGAGTATCGCTGAGTGGGTACCCCAGGCACCGGGCTAGTCGGCGCGGTAGGCAGGTCCATGGGGCTGGGATAGCGTAGTTGGCACGGGTGACCGCATGATGCGGGGGCCTCGGGGCGCCTTTTCCACGTGGGCAGTGTCGTGGGCACGGGGTGGGTTTGGGAAAAAACCCTTTCGGGGAGGGGGGGCCCGGAGGGCCGGCCCCAGGGCCTTTGGGGGGGGCACCCGTGAGCTTCAGGGAGTCGCCAGGGAGGGCCACTCCCCGGTGTTTAGGGAGCTGCGTAGGGGATCGGAGGCAGTGTTAGTGCCCGTGGTTGCCATTGCTGGAGAATCGCAGAGGTAGTCCTTGCCAAGGGAGCACGCGTCCAGCCGTGAGGCCGTGTGAGGGCACGGGGGAAGGAAAATTGGGGGGCAAGGCACCAAAATTGTGAGGACACCAACACAGGCGATGGGAATCCTGGTTGTTAGAACCAATAGTTTAAGCGAGAGGCACTTGTAAAGCCCCGGGGTAGTTCAAAAGTTAAATGGTTAGGCGTGATAGGAAGTTACCCCTCCGCACCATCCATCCCCTTCCTCTCGTTTTTGGCCGCTGGACCCACTTTGGGTAAAAGGATTCGCTTGAAGTCTGAGGAGCCATCCTGAGGCTGAGTTGGCCTCGACACAGGACGCTAGCTGTCCCTTATTCCCCTCCAGGAAGGAACGTAGGGGTTGGAGTAGGCTAGGAGAACAGGATAGGTTAGCCGAACAAAGGACGATAAAAGGGGGTTAGGGGTGAAATTTTATAGTGGGAAGTAAAAAAAAATAAAAAACAAAAAAATAAGTTGGGGCTAAATTGGGTTTGACAAATTAAGGGAGTGGGTATGGACAGAGACAGGCAAAAGGTGATAGGTTGGGAGGGAAGACGGTAGGTAGGTCGAGCCCGCCTTCTGAGTGGCCAGCACCACCGCACTCCCTCCACCAACCTCCACTGAAAGGCAAGGTGCCGGCCCAATTTCATCTGCTGGCTGTGTACTACAAGGCCTGTGCGGCCACTTCATCGGGCTGCTGGTTTAAGGTACAAGGCTGCTGCGGTCATTTCGTCTGTCGGCTGTGTTTGCTTACAAGGCCTTGTCATGCCATGCCTTGCCTTGCCTGCCTTTGCCATCCATGCCTACTGCCCATGTCCACAAAGCCCGTTCTGTTTCGCATTTCCCCCCCCCCCCCTGTTCATTGCATCGTGCGCCAGGATCCTCGCACAAGTTTGCAAGGACTGCCCTGTAGGCAGCTGCAACACTGGAATGCACCGGCCAGCCCGTGCACCGTTTGTCTTCACTGCGACTTCATTTAAAAAGGGGAGGCCTTGGACTGCGATGAGCACAGCCTGGCCCCCTTGCTTGTGACTGTTGTTTTCTTTCAAGTCCATAGGTCCTGGCCATGGAATAGTGTAAATTTATAAGCGTTAAGTTGTGAAGTTGTTAATTGTATTATGAGTGCGCCCCCGGCATGTATGTCTTAGCGCCAAGCAATTTATTTAAGTCGCTCCGTATGAGTGGGTTTGTTTAGTTAGTTACTCAGCACGTAGGTTATTTATTTTTCGGGGACACAATACACCTTGAATGGTCGCACTCATGGATCCAAAGGTTAAACTGTACTAGGGGAGAACTTACACATGATGGCACACGAAAAATTCGACGACTCGGACTAGTCTGTAAAAAGGAGGGGTAGTGTTACGGCTGTGGAAATTCGCCAATCCACCATAAAGGACCTTAGATCAGTTTATGACGATAAGTAATTGTGAGTTAGATTTCCCACCGTTGTTTAGAGGGGAATTTCCGTGTTCACCGGGCTGCGATCCTTTGAGATAGCCGTTTTTCTTTTCCTATCGTTTATTTTGGACCAATATTCCCCCAACAACTTCAAACACCACCACCTTCCCTCTTTACCTCCACCAACTCCATCCGGCAACATCGCTTTTCACCGCCCATTCTTCAAACGACGCCCGCCAACAACTCAAACACCACACCTTCGCCTCTTACCTCCAACAACTCCATCCCGCAAACATCAACTTCCCGCCATTCTCAACGACGCCGCCAACAACCAAACTTTCCCACCACCTCCGCCCTTTCTACCACACGACGTGCCATGGGTTGTGAAAGCGTTTCTTTCACCTCAGAATCGGATCAGGAATGCTTCACGCCCCCTTTTCATCCATCCAATGATGAGCATCGGGTGGCATAGCCCCGCCTCCGAACCGCTGTGATCCGAAATTTACATATACGCCCCTTCCCGGGCTATATAAGCGCGAGCTCGCGGAAGAAGAAAGTGCGCCAGTTACGTCGCAGGAACCAAGTGTTGAGCAGTGGAGTGGCAGCGGCGGAGTGTCGGCGGGAAGTCAAGAGTGCGCAGCTCGGAGCAGAGGAAGTTCAAGTGGGGCGGTGGCGTACGTCGCAGGCAGTAGAGTCGAGGACGGGCTCTAAGCCGACCGGAAAGGGCAGACGGGCGAGCGCCGGAGAGAGCTCGCCGACCACGCCAGGGGCACGAAGCCAGGCGCAGCTACGCTGACATTGCGGCTTTATGGCCCGCATCGCGCCACGGGGCTGGGAGGACCCTTCGGTCTCGTGGACGGGGCCGCTATCCAGGTTCATCTCTCTCTT
>CM068952.1:156093815-156126315 GCA_035128595.1 Eptatretus atami
TCAATTGTAAACTTCAGAAGGCTTCTTTTCAAATTCCTTTCTCATCTCCACTCACTCCAACCTGTTTTTTTCCCTTTGTCTTTCAGTTTCAAGTTCATTTTAACTCCTTTTTTTTTTGTTTTTTTTTTTTTTAAATTTCCCACTTTGGGTCCTTTCTTGTTCCTCATTCTGCAATTCTCTTATTTCTTCCATTTCCGATTCTTTCTCCTGTCTTCTTTCCCTGTCTTTGTGTTTCTTAATTCCAACTGTCATTCTTGTTCCTCATTTTCTGCAATCTCATTGGTTTCCTTCAATTGGCTTATTTCCTTCTTCCTGTCTCATTCGTTCTTTCTATTCATTTCTCTTTCTTGTATCTCATTTCTTTAGCTGGCTTTGGCTTTCCAAGCTTTTCGATCTGTACAGTGTTGTTCCTTAACGTTTTCATCCTCCGTTCTCGTCCTTTCCTCTCTTAACATCCTCAGTTCTTTTTTGTAGTTCCCTCTCTTGTTTTGGTGTTCACGTAACCAAAAGTTTTTTCCCATTTTTCCTCTCTCTGCCCTCTTCCTTCCTCACTCATTTCAACCCTTTCTTGCGCATCTCATCCCTTTCCTCCTCATCTCATCATACTCCAAGCTTGCTTTTTCTTCATTGTTCCCTATCTTCCTGTTCTCTTTTTACCCTTCTTCTAGTCTTCTTCGTCACGAACGCCTCATTGTCTACCTCACGCTCTAGTTGGTCTTACTTCAAATTGAATGTTCGGCATTCTCTTATCTTCCAACTTATGGATACTCATTCTATTTTCCCCATTTTTTCCTTTAGTTCTCGAACTGGTTTTGTAGCTTGTTCCAACGCCTTCTCTTCCCTACTGCTATCCAGAGTTTCCTCTCCAGTTCGTTTTATCGTCTCTCTCTCCGGGATGTTCTACTTATCTTTTTCGGCCGCTTCTACCTCTTTCATTACTAGTTTTGTTAAATGTGCCCGAATCGTGTTTCGTATTTTTCAGCTTTTCGTTAGCCTTTGTTTGCCTTTGTTCTTCCTCCCTTCCTCTTCTTTCTGTAATCGCCACATCGTTGTGAACTCTGTTCGCACGTAATCCTCATGAACACTGTTCTACGTCGCGCCGCGTCTTCGCGTCCACTCAAAGGGAAAACGAGTGTAATTCCCCTATATCAATTGTCACCATTCTCCACCGTTGCAAGGACTTCGACAACTTGTCTCCGGAAGCCCGTCAATGCATGCTCCGGCTCCTGCCACGCGCTGCCATGACCCCCTTGTGGGTGAAACAGTTGTGTGGGAGCGCTCGCCTCGTGGTCGTGCCGTGTGTCCGTTGCGCCATTAATAGCGGCTGTGCTCACGCCTCGTTGCCGGCTGAGTGTGGCCTGCGCCGCATCTTGCGACTCCGTTTGCCGGCAAGTTTCGTGCTCAAGAATATGAGGGTTGACTCGCCGCCATTAGGATTAAAAATTACAAGTACCGTCCCGGGCCACTGGATTCTACATTTACTACCGCACGATTTCTTTTCTTACCCCGGTGCACCCTGCTCGCGGCTTGAAACTCCATCTTATTTCTCGGGAGAAATTAATTTAGCTTTGCTCGTAATATTGGGGGGAACGGGGGGGAGGGGGGTGGTGGTGTGGCTGTTCGCACAGCCCCTGGGGTGTTCCCCGAGATTCCCCCCGTTAAATTTGTTTGGGAAGAACCGAAGGTGGATTCGAATCTCACTCCCTGGACACCAGGTTTACGAATTCGTCCGCCCGGCGTTGCGGATCGGCCACGTAACTTCAAATGCGCGACCTGCGTCGCCACCGGTAACGGACAATTCAGTCGTGACCCTCCGTGGAAACTACCTTGCTTAGCCAGGAGCTAGTAACGGGTGGGGTCTTTCGACCACACCAACCGAATGGGTCATCCGCCACCCCGCGCAGGATTAGGTTGTTCGCGGCAAAACTCGGTGGGGGGGCGCTGGGGGGGGGGGGCGACCTAAGTACCTGCGCGCGTTAGTTAACCGGGCGAAGTCGTAGACCTCGCCGCTGTGACCGGCCGTAGGACACGAACACTTTAAGCTGGTCCGGTTCCGTGCTTCAGTGATACCGAGCGGTGTTGATCGCCGGCGCCACGACGGAATGTTGATTATTTTACCTGGGTGGCGTAACCACCCTTCTACCAATTTCCTTCCGTGATGCAAGATGCGAGCTTTCAAACACAAGAAGGGACGCAACGAACGGGAAACAGTTCGACAAGTACATTTATCTCACACTGCAGACAGGCATAGCACGTATTCACAGCCATACAGTATAGAATGCACGTGATAACAGTCAAGAGCAATAAAGCAAGAATTGCAGACCGCTAACAAGCAAAGGTTTTATTCACAAGCACTAAACAGTTTCTACTTACAAGAACACGGCGCCACAACACGCATTCAACAAAGCAAAGGAAAGACCCCCTCCAAAGGCAAGGAGTCAGACTGGGCCCGTGGGCCTAAATGCGCGTGGAACTGGATGAGCGGTCCAGGTCCACGAGACCAGAAGGGTTCCTACCCGCGCCCTCGTGGCGCGATTCGGGCAAGCCGCAATGTCAGCGTAGCCTGCGCCTGGCTTCGTGCCCCCTGGGCAGTGGTCGGCGAGCTCTCTCCGGCGCTCCCCGTGCTGCCTTTCCCGTCGGCTTCGGAGCTCCGTCCCCGTCTCGACTGCCCTGCTGACGTACTGCACAACCGCTCCCGACTTGACTTCTACATGTCCTGACTGATGCGCACCATTGATCCGCCGACACTCCGCGCTGCACAATCCCTGCTCCCACTTGTTTCTGCCGCACGGTTACTCGCACTTCTTCTTCCGCGAGCTCGCGCTTATATAGGCCGGGGATAGGGGCGTATATGTAATTTCTGGAATCACAGCGGGTTCTCGGAGGCGGGGGTATCTGCACCGATATGCGCAGTCAGTTGATGGATGAAAAGGGGCGTGAAGCATTCCTGATGCCCGATATTCTCTGTGGTAGGGAAAGAAAAATGCGATTCAATAACCCATGAGCATCGACGTGTGGTGGAACAGAGCGAGGTGGTGGGAAGTGTTAGTTGGTTGGCACTGCGTCGTACTTGATGAGCGATATTAGCGTGGAGGGAGGTGGAGTGTTTGCGGGATGGTATGATGTCGGATGATAGAGTTGGGGATCAGCTTGGGGTACAAGAGGCAAGGTGGTAGGGTGTTTGAGTTGTTGAGCGTGCGCGTCGTGTGTGAAGAATGGCGGTGAAGCGATGTTTCCGGAATGAGATCTGGGAGGTAATGAGAGAGAAGGTGGTGGTTTTTGAGTTGTTAGGACTTATTGGTGCCAAAATAAGACGATAAAGAAGAAAGAATAAACGGATAAGAGGATGCGGTACGCAGCTCGTCAGAATCCTAGCCGAGTGTATCCGTGATCTTTCCTCTAACACTAACAGTGTGGGGAAATCGGTAATTCGAACACAGATAATACCCTTATCTCATAACTGATCTAGGTCCTTTATGGTGGATTGGCGAATTTCACAGCCGTAACACAATGTATGGAAGTTTCGCATAGAATCTGGCAAGAACGGTTCTGAGAAGGTCAATTTTTTTTTAAAGTCTTGTTATTTCATCCATATGGCCGACCCAGACCACGTGACAAGGATTACATCAAAAATGCAAAATTTTCAACTCACAATCGGGTCGATAGATTCAGAAATAATGAAATTCAGATTGTTTGGATACAAGAGTTTGATCAAACCGTATAGTGACAGAAATATAACTCATTGATGATCACCAAGGAATCAACAAGGCAATCAGACACAGGGAGGCCTTCAGCCCATCGTGCCTGCGCCACATCAAGACCACACCTAAATTTATCAACACAAGATCAAAAGAAGAAAATGCAAAATAAGTTTTTTTTTTATTTTAATGATAGTGTTTTTTTGTAGGGGTTTTTTTTCTACTCTTCATCGGGGAGGTGGGTGGGCTTGGGTTAAAAAAAGCAACACAACCAATCAACCAATAACACACCATGTTAACCAAGAAACCCCCCAACCAACAGACTCCATACACAATGCATCACAGTTCACCCATCAAAATTGAACTCAAAATATTCTAATAAGATCCTGTTCAACAATCCCCCTCATACCCCTTCCATCTCCACAACTTCCAGGACCTATCTTCGTTCGTTCGTGCGACCATACACTTGAACAGACCATTGAACTGCCGAAGCAGTTTTTCCTTGGCTATTTGGCACAATCTGGACAGGTCACCACATCCAACCATTTCTGGAGCACAGCTGTGCCACTGATGCTGTCGCCCCTTTTACCAGTACACTGGTACTCCAATTTTGCTATCCTCAGGAGGCTGACAGGCTGAGTCAACCCCACCTGGTGTTAATTCAGCAGCCAACAGGGCTCAAACTCAGGAACCCCATGGATCCCAGCCAGCACCCTACCACTAAGCCACAACACCAGGCCTTAGGTACCCTATCTAATTCATAATTTAAACTTATCTACTGTTTCTTGCTGCCACAACCTTTCCAGGGAGGCCATTTCCTTGCAATTAAACTACTCTCTGAGTAAAAATCCTCTGCCTCACCTACCGTCTTACCTCTCCTCTTCTTTACTAGTAATCAGGCGGTTTTAACCTGGTCCCACCCTCCTCGCTCAATCCATGTCGGCACTACTCGTTGAATATATGATCTGCACTTATTTTATATACCTTTATTAATCTTAAACACCTCTATCATATCTACTCTGTAACCGGCTCCTTTCTAGTGAATAAAGCCCTGTCTCACTTCAGCCGCTCCTCATAGCTGAGTCTAGCTAGGGGCCGGAATCAATCTAGCATCAACAGACTTGAAACCCATCATTATGGCATGTATGTCCTTCCTGAATTATGGTGACCAGAAACTGCTCACAATATTCTAGACGTGGCCCTCACTCAAATTCCTGTACAATGTTAACACCACCTCTTTTGATTTGTAAATAATTCCCACTCCGAATACAACCTGAAACCCTATTTGCTTACTTATTATAGCTTACCCTGGCCTACACGTGCATGCCTGCTGTACCTCCCATATCTATTACACACCCCCACAGATCCTTCTCCTGTGTGACATGCTCCAAAATAACCTCTTGCATCCTGTAATCTCTATTTTCATTGTTCTTCCCATCCGCAACCACCTGTCCACTTGCTCAGGTAAATTCCATCTGCCAATCTTTTGCCCATCAATATACAATATCAATCTTTCCTGAATTGATCACACCCCCTCTGCCTATCCCCTTACCTCCAAGCTTTGTGGTCATCTGCAATTTGGAAAGCTTACTCTTTACCCCATTATCCAATCGTTGATGTAAATAATGATAGTAATGGTCCGAGTACTGAACCCTGAGGTACCACTACCGTACATCCTCCCAGCAAGACATCTCCCACTCACAGCCACTCTGCTTCCTATCAAAGCAATTTGCAATCAATTATCTACCTGACCAGCCACTCCACAAGCCCCTTTATCCGATATCTACGAACGCTAACCATACCTATCGGAAACCCATGATGTACCCATCAAATACCTTCTTAAAGTCTAGATATACGATGTCCACTGACATTCCCTCATCCACCCAATCAGACACTGCTTCATAGGAACTCGAAAAGATTTGTGAGAGGAACTACCTTTGGTAAACCCATGCTGACTACCTTTAATTAGTTTGTATTTATTTAAATGGTTCCTCGTCTGCATTAATTACTGTCTCTAACACCTTCCCCAACTGAAGTCAAACTAACAGGTACATCGTTCCCAATTCTCTCTGGATACTTTCTTAAATAATGGTGTTACATTGCTACGCTCAAATCCTCCGGTACCTGTCCTGACATTATATATCCAATGGGGAGTTGATGACATATTACCAAGTTTAATTTTTTTCATTGACAAGGTTTTGGGGAAAATGTCCAATTTTTAGATCCTCGTGGAGGATCTCTAAGTCATTACACACGTTGTTTTCTTCATCTTTCTTCTTGTGCACTTTTTTGTTTCACAGCCTACAGTTTTCATCGAAACTTCTTGAAAACTTGGCCATATATATAATATATATATATATATATATATTATATATATAATATATATATAATATATATATATATGTAAAATACCCTGCCGCAACAGTAACATCTCCGATTTTTTGAAAAATTCCTCCTAGAAAAAAAAGTGTATGACGTCAAAAATCTCCGTTAATGGAAATCGCCTAAAAAATTGTCTCCAAAACTAGGCAAGCTTTTTGAATTCTGTTTGTGGATCGAACAGGGCAATAGCAGAGATGAAATACCGCACATATGATACATCACTATGACGTCTTATCAATTTTATGACAGTCATTCCTACTTTTTAACATTTTTGTTTCACAACCCAGATGTTTCATCGGATCTTCGTGGAAAACTTGCCATGCATATGCAGAAAGCCCACGCGCAGGCAGTAACCATCTTCGATTTTGGAAATTCTTCCTAGAAAAAGTTGACGTCATAATATCGCCGCTAAGGAAATCGCCTATACCATTATCTCCGAAACTAGGCAAGCTGTTTGAATTTTGTTTGCGGGAATCAGCGGGCATTAGCACAGATAATTATTTATCGCAAACCTAATACATCACAATCACATCATATTGTTTTATGACGTCATCATAGAGGACGAGTCTTAGGTCATTTGAGCTTGTTTTCTTTATCCAATATAGTTGCGAACCACGTGAAAATCATCTTGATTTGAGAGATGAGAAGAAAATACAGATGGAAAGAGGATTATGTGGACTTGTATAAAAAGGGTTTGATAACCCTGATATGTTACTTAACAACCTTGAGAACCAGAAACATATTTGTTGACCAAATGTAGAAATTAAAACAGATGAAAATGATTTGATTCTTGTAAATTGAACCATAAATATTAAGCACTTAGGAGACCATAAACAAGTGCTCGGAAGAAACTGTCATCGACGCAGAAACGACAATTTGAGAAAGGTTGGGCTCACAGTCGTAATCAGACATGAAACGGCTCGCTGTTATTAGCGGCGTGTCCACACAACTTCGGACTTATTTGAGCGAAACGTATGCAACGTTTTTTTACAATATCCTTAGCCGAATACCCGCTGGCACACGTCCGCAACTTACGCTTGATTGCGCTAAGTTTGTACTGCCTATTTAGGAATACCCTGAAAAACACTGCCATAAGTCGATGTACGCTGGCTTAATCGTTGACCTTTTGTGCTTGTTCTCTCTTTTTCGAATGCTTAAAATTTTACGACGTACTCGGCGTGTGCTCACACGTTCCGCTACGCCGGCCATAAGGTTTAGGCACGTTATGCGATCGTTGACACACGTTAATTGTATGTTACTCATAAGAGTCGAAACACGTAGAGTAACATTCGCGTACCCGAAACTTATTTTCTAACCTATGAGTAACGTTTTTGTAAGCACGCTACACGAACGGTGTTCACACTTCGCAACACGCTACTTGAAAGTTCCTCATACGTCGAAACACATCAAAGTAATGTTTAGGGTACCGTGACTTATTTTAACTAAGCCTATGATTAACGTGCTTGGGAAATTATTTACGCTATGCATACGCTGGACTATCGTGGGCATAGGTTGTGGACGCCTAAAACACGATAAACAATCTTGGTATAACTTATGTATAAGTTATCGAAGCGTTCTGTGTTCATTACTAGTACATTATGCATTTTGTCAAAGTCGTTTTTAATACTTTAAAAGTAAAACAAAGAATAATTTCATCGTGGAATGAGGAAAAAAAATTAGCCGAAAAGAACCGAACAATGGTGCAAAGTAGGTCTCCTATTCGTGGACGATAAAGAGATCCATCATTACCCACGACGCCTCCCATCACGCTACCTACTCACTACTGACCACTGGACCACACTAACCCAATACTACACTCCACGTCACACTACTACTCACTACTGACATTAGCATACTTACTTACTACTACCATACTACTAATACTAACTACCTACTACTACTGACAGAACATACAACCTACTACATACTACTACTGACATACCCGACATACCACTACTATACTGATTAGTACATTCTACTACTACCAATGCTACTACTAACAACTACTACTACTATTACTACGTCACGCACACCAACACTGCTATAGTATTATACTACACTGATACACTGGGCATTGACATCTACTCAACATACTGGTAGTTCTCTCACTCTTACTCTCTTCTGGAACAATGATGGGTCCCTTGTGAAGCCCATTTGTATGTACCAATCTCCCTAAACGCTGCCAATACGTCAGTACACGGAGATGTAAGTTAGAAACACTTTCAGTAAGTCTTTGGTTGTCCGGAACACGTCAATAATTCTGTCTCATTCGACAATGTGCATGCTAATTACATACGTTACAAATAGTTCATAGCATGTTGATTCAATGGTTAGATGCCACGTGTTTACCTAGGTTCAAACATGCTACACATTAGGTAAACGCACGTTTACTCTACGTTCATGAGCACGGAGCCATTGGTCAAGGCCAGTTATACATAGTTCAATGCACGTTACTCATACTTTCCAAGCACGTTAAACATAGGCTAAGCTGACGTACTCATTTGTTCAAAGCACGTTACTTCAACGGTTTATAATTGGGTTCTCAAGTATGGTTGCCAATAACTTGACGTGCTCTCGACTTTATGACTAACCTCAAGATAACGTGTGTTCGCCGTGTTTAAACGATCGCGGACGTGCAAGAACAGATGCCAACGCATGGAAACGATGTTCGAGCCTTACGTCGAAGTACGTCTTAAAATTTCAGCATGCTTGAAATAATTCACGACTATGAACGACTAGGTAAATATGCCAGCGTACTTCAATGATTTCGGCATACATCTTAACGTATAACTCAACTTTCCTATACCGTATTGACGCTGTGCCTAGCGTTGTAAACCCATTTTTCATAGAATGGCTACGCTGGCAAAATCGTCAAGGGTGCTTGATCTGCGATAGTTGACAATTCAAAATCTCGGGCAGTCTTTGATTTCAATCGGGCCGGCAAGTTCTCAACAGGCTACGCCACGAGTCGCCGGCGATACGTATAGCGCGACAAAGGGTAAGTTGAACTATCGCTTGTCTTAGGCTTTGAACGCCGATCACAAGGTAAGCTCGTTGTTAAAAGTTATGACTAATACACGAAACGCTCTGTGCCCCGTACTAATATTTATTGCAAACGACCAACACGGTTTTGAATACGCCAAAACTCAAAAAAAAACAAAACATCAAATTCAGCGTACGTCAACGTTTAGTATAAAAATGTTTAGTTTGTCATGCCATTGGCTTAAACGTCAAGAGCTGTGACAGGGCCCTACAAGGGAAGAGAACAATGGGCTGACACTCCAGGTCCCTTTCCTTTTGGGGTGGTATGAGGAATAGATCTGTGTCATATGAAAGTAATCTTGAACGTTAAAAAAAAATAATCGTGTGACAACAAGACAAGATAATTCAGCCAATCACAGTCGTCATCTATTCAGCTTGAGACCATGTCATGAGGAATAGATATCTGCAATATGAAATCGAAATGTTCAATGGGTTTTGAATATCGCATACACAAAAAGCACTTGGATGGGGAGCTCTTTTTAATGTCCCCTGTCTCCGACCTTGTCGGAGGGGCGGAGGACAATAAGAGTGAACAATAGAGAGGGGTCACACATTGTCAACCAGAACAACCAACGAGTATGGCCTTGGATCTATGGAATACAGCTATGGCTCCTCATCTGAAACATCCAAGGATGCATTTCACGCGATGTCCGAACAACTTGCAATAATATAACTTCAAAATGTGATGAACATGACTGGATACAACATGATGTGTGGGAGAGAGGACAGCGGAGATTTGGGCTGCCGTCTGACTGGAGAGCCTTCCACCTCCACATGGCTGAGGTCTCGATCAGGCATATCCTGCCCTATGTGCTTGAAGATAAACTCATGCCCCTGAATGAAAATGCCGGTCTGATATACGAGTTCTGCCTCATGATGAGATTTGAGGGGGGGAGGGGGGGCGGTCGGGGACACTTTGGTAATGCTTTTGTAGTCAGGCCAAGTCAGGAATGCAAATGTCCATCTGCTCTCGGTAACATGCATCCAGTACTGCCTGTTCATGGTCGGGTCGTCGGCGAGTAAACCGACAGCCCACCAGAGTCAGGAGCCTCAGAAGGGTGCCTAGACACTCAGCAGGAGTAAACAAAACATACTACCCAAGGGCAACTCCTGGGATGCGAAAACCAGTCATCTAGTTTGCAGACAGCAACTGCCGAGGGTGGTACGGTCCTGACTTTGGAGCGTCAAAGTGGTGCCCAGAACCACCTTGTACTGTCCGTGTCAGAATTGATGGTCTTACTTTCTGTTTCATGCAAACTAAGCTGCAAGGCTAGCTTTGACTTTTCTTTCTCACATTGCCAGAAACTTATTCCATTCACTTTCACTCCATAATGTTCACATTCTTTCTCTTTCCTTTTATTTTCTTATAAACCACTAATTGCAAAATTGGAAAAGTCCAACAAGTTTGTAGCCCCTAGTTCCCAGCACTATTGGGTGTGAAGAATCGCTGGAGTCCTATCTGTCTCTGCTGCCAACGGGAGGGAGGGTTCGGTCAGTCATAGTATCGGTTCCTACCCAGACCCTTGCTTTTCTAATAAACCTGACTCTACTTAAATTAATTTCACCAACATTCGTGCGTTCTCTGAATCTTTCCTCTGTTGAACACCATTTAGTTAGTACCTCTCCTAATATCTTGCTTCTCTCGGAGACCCAATTGTCACATGATGTTCTCCTTAATTCATGTAACATTTCTCACTCTAGCCTTCACTCACGATTCCATTTCAAAGGAGGAGTCTGTGTATTCCAACATCAACACTCCTGTTGTACACCTTGTGGACCTCGAATCTCCAAACTTTGATGTCATTTGGCTTGAGATTTGTCTACCACCCATCACTATTTTACTCTGTTTCACTTACTGCTCTCCTAACTCAACAAACGTTATAACTTTCTTTGTTGCCATGAGGCTTCAGCAGAATTCCTCTATTTAGGAGACTTCAATGTACACCACAGGGAGTGGTTCAAATCTTCTCACACAGATAGTGGTGTGGGGGTGGGGGGGGAGGTTGAGAGGGTTGGGGAAAGGGGGTTGAAGCTCTTACGTTTTACATTCTTAATGATCCGGAGGAAGTTATCAACCACCATACCCATATTCCAGATTGTCACAATCACTCTCCCAATATTCTGGACCTGTTTTTCACCTCTAATCCACTGCGTTATAACTACACAATTTTCATCCCTCATTAGTTCCTCTGACCACACTCTTGTAAATGCCTCTTTATTACAACTCCTCCTCCTCCTTCTCTTCCTCCTTCTCCTCCCCCTCCTCTGACTGCTCTATGTAAACACCAATATGGCACTTTACTGGTGCTGACTTGACTTTTTTCAAAATTTTAATTTGACTTTCCCTGGGAAGACGACTGCCTCTCCTCGGGTGATGCCTCTGTCTCTGCAGAGGGTATGCCTGAAGTTATCATTACAGGAATGGAGGCTGATATTACCTTCTCTTTCAAGTCTGTCTCTCCGACCAATTCTTGGTTCAATAATTCCTGCTCTGCGGCCATCCGTGCAAGGGATGCGGAATATTGAACATGGAAAAACTCTTCTTTATCTGACTCATGTACAGCTTTCATATCTGCCAGAAATCATTGCAAACATGTTCGTGAGATGAAGTATTCGTTTATCCAAAAGAAATGTGACAACCTCTCATCTTCTTCCACTAATCGATCTTTCTGGTCCTTAGCTAAAAGTGTCTCCACCAACTTCTGCCGCTCTACCTTTTCTCCGCTTTTTTTTATTCCGATGATACTATCGCTGTCTCTCCGACTGATAAAGCAACTCTTTTTGATTTCTCTTTTCTCCTCCATTTCCACATTGGATGACTCCAACATTCCAAGTCCCCCTGATCCCATACCAATCCCATACCTCTCCCTGCAATCTCTTTTCATGCAGCCAAAAAAATAATCCTCTGTCTCTCTCTCTCTGGACACAAGCAAGGCGTACGGACAAGATGGCATTCCTACTCATGTCTTGAAGGAGTGTGCTTCAGTACTTGCACCTGTGCTTGCTCGTTTGTTTGGATTTTGTTTAAAACCCAAACTTTTCCTCTTTCCTGGAAACATGCCTTGGGTACGGCCTATTTTAAAGAAGGGTGATCTTTCAAACTCTTCCAACTACTGTATGGTCTTTGCTTTTTCATTATTTGTTGTTATCTTCATGAAAAAAGGAATATCTGGGGGGTGGGGGTGGGGTAGATTTGTGGCTGGAGTGTTGTACAATAGATTTTCATTGAAAAAAACCTGTCTGCAAGTTTGTTATAATGATCTTGTACTTTGATTTTATGGGTGTGTGTTTTTTTGATGTAGCAGATTCTTTACAGAGTACTGGTGCTGCCAATGCAGTTTCTTGGCAATGGTGATACTGGGTGGTTTGCCATTGCCTTCCTCAGATTGTTTGTCTGTGCTCTATCCTTCAAACGTTGAATGTGTAGAAAGGAAGCAGCACGTACCATTTTTAGTCTTTGGAATGACTCAGCCAGGATTTGAACCACTGAACTCCCCGACCTAAGAGAGGATGCTTGAACCATTACACCACCGAGTCTGGTAGTCTGGTATGTATCCAGGTATAGGAGGGTTAATTTCTGAGGTTGTACAAAATGATGTTACAGATCCACATCAGGCACAGCTCTCTTGCTGCCAAGAAGGACTAGCTGATGACGACCAAGAAGAAGGACTAGCTGATGTAGACATGGAAAACCAAAGGTGTGAATCTAATACAACTAAGTTCATTTATTTTATTTATTTGTATGCAGCCTGTGGCGGCTTGACTGCATCATTTCTGGGAGCACTGCTGTACCACTGATGCAGTGCCCCTGTCACCAGTAGGTGGGTACTCATTTTGCCAACCTCAGAAGGATGACAGGCTGCCAACCTACCGAGTTTTAATTCAACAGAATGACAAGGCTTGAACTCAAGACCCTAAGATCTTAAGCCAGCCAACTTAACTGTTAAGCCAACTCCAGGCTTGATAAGTTCATTGATTCATGGCCAGCATCTCCATGTCCAGAGCTGATGAAAATGAACAGGTTTTCATCCTCAAGAACCAATTAAAGGACTGGAAAGAGTGGGGCAACCACAATACTCCCACCCACTTACACTTCTACAAACGCAGATCGGAGTCCAGCACCAAATTCTCAAAACATGTTTAGTGGGAGATTGTCAACTGTCATTTGCTATCTCTCAGTCTCAGCACGTATTGTTGCATTTTTTTTAACGGCTGGAACATATAGCTAGGCCAAGTGGGATCAGCATTTTATAAGGTGGTAGAATAATCCTGGATATATATTGCTGTGTAGTCAAAGTGCTCTGACTCTCACAGAACTCTTTACCAAGTACACTATGGCCCACTACCCAATACAGAAAAGGTAACAATGAGCAAATCAAGGAGTATATTTATTTGGCATCTACTATGCAATGGTTATGGTTTCCATGCAACATGTGATGATGTTATTATCCAAAGATCTTGTTTCTACTTTTCATAATTCTTCCACACCCACCCCCTCCCAGAAACTGGTTCTGCTATCACAGCAACTTGTGTTGGACTCGGAGGCTTCCTACAACCTCCCTCTGGACAGTGTGGAAAAGCTGTGCCTGGATTTGACGGTATTTGCACCGGGAAGGAACACAACACTTCACCTATAAGTCAAAGTACTGTCGGACCCCAGTATTCGTGGATTCACTATTCGTGGACCCCGTGTATTTGCGGTTTATAAAATGTGACCCGCTTCGACATTCACGGCATTTCCCAGGAACGTATCACCCGCAAATAGCGGGGTCCGACAGTACTTTACAACAAAACTTTTATTCACCGAAACACTGTGGCAGGACTTTGCGAGCGATTCACTCACACACGTGAGTGTTTTTGTTTGTTTGTTGTTGTTATGTGTGAGTCACTCCACGAGTGAACGAATAACAAATTTACCGTTCTGGCTGAGCAACATTGACTAACTTGCCTTGACTTGACCCCAATACTCAACTTGATACTTGTGATTTGTTTTCAACAGCCATGATGTTACTTCCAGGACAGACTTAGTTTACAAATAATGTTTTCCGGTGTGGCTAGGCCCACGTTGTTTAGGTATTGTTTGCTGTTACTTGTGTAATATGGAAATACACCTGGCTCGGCGCACACGGGTACTCCACAGCCTAGCTGGCTCAGATCACTTGGGTGATCCATCCACGATCTCTCGTCTGTCTCACCCCAGGGACTGGTCTGAGTGCTTCGCATCTCACCTTTTATTTCCCCACTGCAGTTACCTTTCACCCTTAACTTCTCCCCTTTCACAGCTCTCGGTCCCCTGTCTCACACACCTACAGCCGATCACCTCAGTACTTTACCTTTCACCATTGGCATCTCCCCTTTGGCTAACTTTTGCAATAGCACATCAGCACCTGTGCCCTTGTCCATGGCAGCACCATTGTCTGTTCTTTGTCATATCATTGCATTCGAACAATAATTTTGAGTCAACTACTCTCGGGTCTTGTCACATGATTTCTCACCTGCTGATAGATGACATATTTGACAACAAGGACATTGAGAATGTTTTTTCTCTTAATGTCCTCACTTATCATAGTCACGATGAGTAACAGCAGGAGAATGTTGATTCCATCGTAGATGAGCACCAATGTTGATTCCACCACCTCTGTTCTGAAGATGTACCCCTTCTCTGTGGGATGATGTTTTACTCCACGCCTTACTCAAGAAAAATATCAAGTTTACCTGTGAACAACTCGGCACAAGACTTTTGAGAGGTCTAAAGAATTGTTGAACAAATCTACGATATTGGTCCGTTTCATTGACATTGTGCTATCATGTGCCATCTTGCCAATTACTGTTGGGGCATTCTTGTCCCACATTGCTGGTGGTGTTGATCAACCCATCTTTGACCAAAAGGAATTTTAATTATTAACAGTTGGAGGAAAAAGCAATGTTCATGGTCTGGGGTGTGATGGCCTTTCATCCATATCCCCATTGAAAAACATTGATGATCAACAAGAACCAGAAGACTTTGTTTGGTGATGCAAAGGGGATACCAACCACAGCATTCAGGAAGGATCCAGAGATAGGCCCTGATGCTCTCGGTTCTTCGCTTCAACTACAAGCCTGGAGCACAGCTACGTCATGTGGATGTGCTGAACCACTTTCTGCTTTGTGACTACCAAACAAGTGTCCCCCTCCCAGAAGAGACAATCTATCTCATGGCATTCCTCTCCAGTGCACCTATCAATTCAAGGAAGGTCACATTTAATATCAAAACAAACCCAGTCATATGCAAACAGTTTTGCTGTCGTCTTGTTTGCCTGATGTCGAAAAAGCAATGTCCATTCTCCAAATTAAAGACGGAGTTAAGCCTTCAGCAGGGATTCATACTCTGGAGCAATGATGTGGTGATACCCACTGGCTTAAGGTCCGTCGTCCTTGAAATTCTTCATGATGCCTATTCAGGAAATAATCATGATGAGGTCGCTCGCATACAATTATATTTTCTGGTGAGGCATCAGTCACGACATTGAACATGGTAAGGAGATGTTTGAACTGGAAAAATGCTTGTCCAGTTCCCAAAACCAGCATCTCTCCATTCCTGGGAGTACCCTGGCCTGTCACCAGTAGAGTACACTCGTTCAAATTTCACAAGAACTGAAATGGCATCGAAGTCAAAGACAAGATCAAGCTCTTTTCATGGCAATCTTTGCTCCTCAAGAGCAGAGGCCTTTCAAATCAGAATACAACTATGCCTAACCACTGCCTAACCACTGCAAACCACTGGATTTTGAACATTACTTGAGTTCCTCTAGTTTGGAATATAATGTTTAGAAAAGTTTGCCAAATCCACGTTAGCGTTGTGTTCGCGCTTTAACCCTTTTATGTTTGTACTCCCAATGCTTCCTGTTGCCAACACCACACATCCTACCAGTGATCACCCCATTCCAATGCCCTGCCATCCCCATCTTATGCTGCATCAAAACCGCAGCTCCTCCCACCATAACAATGCGGCCCACTAATTTCCAAAGCTCTCATAGTACAATTACTGATCTTTCCTTTCAGGTTATTGCTGCAGCCCCGGACATCGTATGCTTCGTGGATACGTTGCTCTCATAAGATGTCTCTGATTCCTCTGTGTCCCACTGGCCATTCTTATTTCCCCTTCGACAGGCTCCTTCCTGACATGTCCTGGAGGTGGTGTTGCTGTCCATGTCAAGAACTCCATCCCTCACTGTATATTATCCATGCTAATCCCTTATATCTCACTGGAATACCTTTGGCTGTGAATTCTTTCTGCAACCACCCGGCACTTGAAATGTGCAAATCTCTGCCCGGCAGTCCTCTCCTCGTGTGTGTGTGTGTGTGTGTGTGTGTGTGTGTGTGTTTTCCATATATATTGTTACGAATTTGGAATTCAATCGCATTTGGATTTGAATTCAAACACCGAGTGTGGAAGGAACGGCGTGTGTGAGAGCGCTGTATGTGAGGGAGATGACAGTCGGTATGCGGGAGGACGCAACCGCATCCCCGTGTCCGAGTGCCATGGTGGAGTGTGTGAGCGTCGTAGCACGCAGGAGTGTGTGCGTTGAACGGCGACGACGACGGGACCAGATGAAGGACAAGGGCCGAGTGCGGCCGCAGCTACTTTGAGAACCGTGCCGGGTTTGCACAGCAGCGAGCGCGGGTCCGTGCTGTGTTACGCACAAGGCCGCCACGTGCGCGGCTGCCAGGTGAAACCCGGTCCGGAAACGCCAGCGGTGGATGTTAGCCGATCCCGCGGACGGACAGAAGCTAGGCTGGATTCGGAATTTGGACCGGATGGTTCTCCACGCGAGCGTGTTTGTAAAGCTCCGACGATCAGAGCACATGTGTTCGCGTGGGGAACCCCTCGAAACGCGGGGCTTGCTTTGAGATGCGCAGAGTGACGTCATGGCTGCACGTGTTTTGGAATCCGGCAGAAGGGAATTCCTGCCGGATGGTACCATCCAAGAGGACAAGCTGGACGAGGTGCGCGGGGCGCAAGCAGCTGCCATGACGTCACGGAAAAAGAGCGCGCTGTAACTGCCGCGCTGGTGGTGCGCATTATGAAAAAAAAAAAGGAGTTGAGAAAAGCAAGCCTCGCTTCGGGTGAACAGGATTCCCAGGCAAGGGGTGGAAGACCCCCTTGTTAGGGGCACAGGAACTACTAGTTAGGGGATGGGATAGCGATAGTTAGACCGGCTTCATGGGGACATGGGTTGTACCCCATGGAGCCCGTGGAAGGATTAGTTAGAGGGATTTTAGTTTAGATTTAGGAAATGAATTTTTTTGGATTTTTGGAAACATGGACAGACATGGAAATGTGTAGTGGAGATGTAGCTTAGCTACGTAGAGTAAATGGAACGTGCATGAGTTTTAAGGGATGACGAGGGAGCACGAGTTAGTCAGGGGATTAGTTAGAAGGATGCAGTGTGGAGTGTTGGTGTGATTTGCGAAATGGGAAGTGTGTGAGGAATGAGTGTAGGACAGTGGGCCCAAGTGTGCGAGTGGAGCGAATGTGGTATGCATGGTGCGAATGACTGGTTGGGGGAGGAGTGATTCCCACCCAAGTGACCCCGGGGTCAGTTTAATGTTAGCTAGTGGGTTATTCAAATTTACTAACAGGAGGTCGTTTTGTTGTTGGTGTCAGAGAAGCACGAAACCCGTTTGGAGGGGTGCAAGAGTTCATGGACCGGCTGGGAGCGTGGCTGTGGAAAGTTGAGTATTTGTTTAGTGGGCACCCCAGGCACCGGACTAGTCGGCCAGAGTAGGCTAAGGGCCCAAGAGGGGCCGGGATAGTGTAATGGGCACGGGCGACCCGTCGGAAACGGGACCCGTAGCACCAGAATGCCACGGGGGCAGTGTACTGGGCACGGGCGACCCTCGGAAGGGACCCGGGGCATCAACACGCCACGTGGGCATCAGAAAGGGGGCAATGCCAGAGAGGGCAACCCCCCGCGTTGTAGGAGCAGCTAGGCTCGGAGGCAGCCTGCGGGCCTGGGGGTGCCATGGTTAGAGTTCGAAGAGGGGGAGTTCCTGCCAGTTGAGCCACACTGCCCAGCCAGGAAATTGTGCGAGGGCACGAACGAAAATTGAGGGCAAGGCCCAAATTTATAATGGACACCAACACAGGCGACGGGAATCATGTTTTTAGAACCGATAGTTTTAAAGTGTGAGGCGTTTTTGGAAAGCCCCGGGTAGTTTCAGGTTAATGAATGTTAGGGTGATAGGAGATGTACCCCTTCGCACCATCCATCCTTCGCTCATTGTAGGCCGCTGGACTCACCTTGGTAGATCGCTGAACTCTGAGGAGGCCATTCTGAGGCTTTGTCGGGCCTCGAGACAGGACGCTAGTCTCTCCCTATTCCCCTCCAGAGAGGAACGTAGGGGTTGGGAGTAGGCTAGGTGGACAGGATAGGTTAGCCGGCCAATGACGATAAAGGGAGTTAGGGAGACAATTGTAAAAGGGAAATAAAAATAATAAAAATAAAGAGGGGCTAAATTTTGTTGTTTTGTGGCAAATTAAGGGAGTGGGTATGGACAGAGACAGGCAAAGGCGATAGAGTGGGGGAAGACAGTAGGCTAGGTCCGAGCCCGCCTTCAAAGCGGCCGCACCACTGCACTCCTCCAAACCTGATGGAACCACACCAGAGGCCGGCCAGCTTCACCTGCCGGCCTGTTGTGCTGCAGCTGCCTGTTCTGCATGGACTTACCTTGCCATGCCTAGTTGCCTGCCTCTGCCATGACCCCATGCCTGCTAGCCCTTGTTTGCGTTTGCCCCTGTGTCCATCCATCACCATGCGCGCCAGGACCATCCAGTTTTGTGAGGACTGCCCTGCAGGCAGCCCGTTCATCCATCATGTCCATTTGTTTGCGACCATCTCCATCCATTCCCCTGCACCAAAGACTTTGCAACGACTTTTGCCTTTCCCCTTTCCCCTTTCACAGATTACAAGTCCTGGGCCATGGTTTAGTGTAAATTTATAAGTTAAGGTTAAGTTGAGTGAAAATTGTAAATACGTGGAACCCCGCCTGCATGTTTGTTTTAGCGCCGGCAATTTTAGTTAAGTTGTCCGAATAAGTCTGTGAGAGTTTTGTTAGTTAGTTACGCAGCGCATTAGGTTATTTATTTTTGTGCAACGTTTAAAGAAATGTCGCACTCAGGGATCCGAAGGTAGAACGTACTAGGGAAAACTTACACATGCTGGTCACACGAAAATTTGACGACTCGGGACGAGTCTTAAAAAGGGGAGGGGGTAGTGTTACGAATTTGGAATTCAATCGCACACAACATACAGGTTCCCTTAGTCAGCTATGTCGATAAGTGCATGTTTCCCTAGATAGCTCACCTCCCATTGTTTAAATGTTTTGAAATCGATTAGATGCGCTGCGGATCGATTTAATAGTTAGGGAAAGAAACAATGGAGACGTCCCTCCCCCTCTTCTGCGAAGAGGAAGAAGAACCCTGCGGTGACGTCAACAACTCCCTCCCACCCGTGGTTGAGCGGGGGAGGTGGATCACGAGGGCATGAGTCACGCCGGGTGCGGGGAGGGGTGCAAAGGTAAAGAGGACATCTTTTCTTTGTTTAAGGAGAATCCCAAAAGAGTTCGTAAAAAGAGCCCGTGAAAAGAGTCCCGTGGGAGTCCCGTGGTAGGGCTGAGTTCGTGGGCGAGTTGTGGGAGTCCCGTGGCAGAGTTCGTGTGCTGAGTCCCGTGGGAGGAGTAAGCTTTTTGCTTCGGCAGTTGGGGGATCGGGAGAACCCAGAAGCCAAGGAGCTGCGTGGAAGTCCGGGCGTCGCGAAGGAGACGCGAGCTGGAGGCGCAGCCTTGCCTGCTGTGTCACGCAAACCGTGCATTCGTGTGGAGAGTGCCGGAGAGAGCTCGCCTGCCACACGGAAGGCCCGAGCTCGACCGCGGCTACGCTAGCTGCTGTGGGGAAGGAGCATCGCGGGTCGCCCAAGCGCGTTCGTGTGGAGAAGCCGGAGAGAGCTCGCCTGCCACACGGAAGGCCCGAGCTCGACCGCGGCTACGCTAGCTGCTGTGGGGAAGGAGCATCGTGGGTCGCCCAAGCCAGACACCACGAGGGTGCAGGTAACCTGCAACGTCTCGTGGGACTCGTTCGGTCTGCCAAGTCCCACGCCATAAAGACCCAAGAGGTCCAGTCTGACCCCATTGCCTTTGATGGGGTCTTTTTCCTGCTTTTCTTCGAATGAATGTTTGTGGCGCCGAGTCCTGTAAGTATAACTGTGTAAGTGAATGTACATTAATAATTGCTTATAGACGGTTGTAGTTCTTTTGTTGCTTGTTAATTGCATACGTGTTTCATTATAATAAATGTCCTTGTGTAACTGTAAACCTGCTCGCTTCGTCCATTCCCTCATTGACTGAACATTTCGTGTGTTGGAGTTAGAAGCCTTGGTTTGCCGTAATAGGGGGACATTTGGACCGACGGTTCTCGGCGATTACGCGCTCGGAATCGCGCACTGACAAGCTCGCCTCGGCGGTTTGTTCCGTACGAGATCCGTCGAGGGTGGAATACCCCGGTAGTTGGATCACGTGGGTATTTAGGTACATTGAAGATTGGCAATCGACCCTACCCCACATGAATCGCCGATTGGCGTATTTCGGTTCTTGTACAAGGACCCGTCGCTCGGAGTTATCCGGCGGCGATCTATATTCCGGGCGATCGGTCGGGCCGACTCGACTTGCGGCTCCGTTCAGAGCGGTCGGTTGGAGGCCGAGACACCCGGCCTGTAACAATATATATTTATATATATATATATATGTATATATATATAATCCTGAGAAAAGGAGACATCATCATCGAAGGGCAACAGTGGGAAGAAGTGCATACTTGGCAAGCATTATGCATGGGCATCAGTCCAGACTGTGAGGTGAAACAGGAGAGCAATGGTCGACAAATTGTGTGCGGAGTTCAACGTGGGTCGTGAGCTTCCTGTATTGTCAAAAACGGTCAGAAGGGAACTTCACAG
Organism: Eptatretus atami; assembly: GCA_035128595.1. Lineage (NCBI taxonomy): Eukaryota > Metazoa > Chordata > Myxini > Myxiniformes > Myxinidae > Eptatretus > Eptatretus atami. The sequence goes on from CM068952.1 coordinate 156,114,928, forward strand.
GGCGGCAAACCATGGCCGGGTTGCTATGCACAAATCATTCATAACCCCTGGCAATGCCTGTTTGCAGATCTAGTGGTGCGAGGAGCATAGGCAATGGGCTGCCGAGCATTGAAGGAATGTGACATGGTCTGATGAATCATCCTTCACCATGTTCTTGATGAATGGATATGTGCATTTGTGGTGACAGCCCAGGGAGCTCTCCAGCCCTGAGTGCCTGGTTCCAATGGTAAAAGGTTCTGGTGGTTCCAGAATGGTGTGCGTGTTTTCCCGGCATAATATCGGTCCACTCATTCCATTAGAAGGCAGGTTTGATGCAGCACACGATGTTACCGTCCTGAGCAATCATCTGCATCCCATGATGCAGCATTTCTTCCATACTGTGAGTGGTGTCTTTCAGGATGACAATGCTCCAGTCCACAGGGCACATGTTTCCACTGGGTGGTTTGAGGAGCATGAGAACAAAGTTACCCATCTTCCATGGCCCTCCCAATTGCTGGACCTCAATCCCATATCGCATTTGTGGGACTGTCTGGAGAGGTGCCTTAGACACAAAATAGTGGTTTCCATCTCCATCAAACCGATGTGAATTGGAGGACTTCCCCTTATTGACTCCATGCCACGTCGTATCCATGTCATCCTAGATGCATGCAGTGGCCCAACACACAACGAAGTGACATTCTGTTGGCATTTCCATTTTTTGGTCCACTACCCGTATCTCTATTTCCTGTCACAAGGATGAATTGGTAACCATCTATCCCAACTCTTTATTCCTAATTTTTGATGATTTATACTGCCAGCATGCCAACTGGCTGGGTACCCACTTATAAACACAGCCATGGCATTGCAGCTCAGGATTTCTGTATGACTGTAGATCTGACCCAACCTGTGACCCCCCCCAGCCCATATGTCCTCCTTTCCTGACCTGATAATGAAAAACATTTTATCTATCCAAACTCTTCTGTTCCTCTGCCTGTTCCTCTCCTCTGACCATGTTCTTGGCAAAGCCCATATATCTCAGCTTAATGCAAGGCAGTAATCTCAATATCTAAGCATGGTGTTGGCTTAATGGTTAAAGTGGCTGGCTTAAGATCCTAGGGTTTTGAGTTAAAGCCCTTGTTTTTCTGTTGAATTAACACCAGGTGGGGTTGACTCAGCCTGTCATCCTTCTGAGGTTGGCAAAATGAGTGCCCCCCCCCCCGACTGGGGTAATAACCATTTGGGGTAACCTGTGTCGGAGTGGCGACCTTTCTCGGACTGTACTCCTTGCCAATGAAACTGCCTCGGTTGCCTATGTTGCCTTATGGCGCAAAATATTTTTAGTAATCTCAATGTCAAAGAATGCAGCTATATGCACAGGTTAACTGACATGGATTGCAATCTGCCCTCTCAACAAAGTACTGTGCTGCCAGAGAACACCTTCACAAAAGCCAACTCTCTCATTTACCATTTATATCCTATCCCACCTGTGGCTGTCCTATCCATCCTCTCAGCTCTGATACGATGATAACTGTGACAAAGCAGTTACGATAAAACAAATTATTTTCTTTATAAGAAAGGCAAACCCAACTGAGAACAGTTTTAGGTCTATCCGTATGGCTCGTAACACGTGTGTATCCATTTCCTTAGACAAGCCAGAAAACATCATCTGAAAACGTCATATCAAGGATGAACTGTCAAAACAAGTCTGCTTCACAGAAGTCATGGTGGCCCTTTGTCAAGTTCCTCTTTGTTTGATGCTCCCTCTCTATCCCAGCCCTCATCTTGAATGGCATCGTTCAAATCCTGCAGGAGATAAGACAGAATGATAAAAGTCTTTTTTTCTTTCTTTCTCGACAAAGTCGAGGTTCATGGAAGTGCAAGAACACAGAATGGATCAGGATGCAACATAACAAAAGGAACAATATAAAGATTGTGAGGGGGGGGGACACACCGACAGCATGGATGAGGGACAAAATAGAGGAAGACTTGAACAAATAAGTGGATGTGGGGAAGAATGAGGGGTAGGGGAAAACGCAAAAGATTGATACAGAAAGAAATTCTCAGGAAGGACATAGGTGGGTTTGGGGGAAGTAGTGGGGGGTTAATGAGGGTAGAAAAGATCATGGTTTTGGATTGGGGATTATCTGAGATGGTGGTGAACACGCATCTTGAAGACCTGCAGGAAAGAATGAGATTGAAAAGAATGTGAAAGTTGGTTCCACAGGTGGGAAAAAAGAGGAACGGATGAGTGAAGGTGAGCAGTAATCTGGATTCTGGGAGTTTCACCAGAATGGTGTTTCTGATGGACTGCATGCACCCTGCAGAAACCAGGGGGGTTGGGCGGACTTCAAAAGAGCATGGGAAATATCAGAGGGTGCAAGACCAGAAAGGAGGCGATAGAAGACGGAGAGACGACCGGCCTGTCTGCAGTGGCTACGAGAGTGGAGGAAGTTAGTAACCCAAGAGTGGAGATCTTGTTTACTCAAGCAATCCCACTCTGTCCCCATCTTGCATGCTTGTACACAATGACTACTTGGAATTTGGGCTCTCTCTCTCTCTCTGTGTCTCTCTGTGTCTCTCTGTGTCTCTCTGTTTGTCTCTCTGTGTCTCTCTTGTCTCTCTCTGTCTCTCTCTTTGTCTCTCTCTGTCTCTCTCTGTCTCTCTCTGTTCTCTCTCTGTCTCTCTCTGTCTCTCTCTCTCCTTTTGAGCCTGTCGTTTTCCTTTTGCCATCTCCCATCTGCCTGGAAGTCAACAGACGTCACCCTCATTCACAAGAAGGGTACAAAAACAGATCAACTCGAAGACAGACCAGTGTGCTTCCTTCCATTTATGAGCAAAGTTATGGAATCCATCATTATTGCTGACATTGTCTTTTCTCTTTTTGAATAGCGTGAGCTTGTTCATCTGCTTGGATTCTGTCCTTTTCACTCAACTGTTGCTCCCTTCCCAGGAATGTGTAAAAGCCTTAATTCTCAAGCAAGAGGTAAGGACCATCTCCTTGGACATATCTCGGGCATTCAACACAGTCTGGCATCCTGCTCTGCTTGCCAAACTTGCTGTTCCTCTTCAAGAAGCTTTCTCTTCCTTTTTACAAATGACTCCACATTATATAGTAAAGTCTCCCATCCCACTGACAGGCACAAAGCAGCTGCATCACTCTCCACTGATCTAGAATTGATGAAATGCTCACCTGGCAATTGGAAGATGTCTTTCAATCCTGGATATGTCATATCTCATGGCAGGTGGAATCTCTTATCATCGAAGCCTCCAAAGGCCACCACAGCATGGGCATCCTCTGTCCTTCCATTACTTGAAAAATCAAAACTACTCATGACCATCACAGCCTTTGTCCATAGATCAATGAAGTGCTGCTCTCCTCAATGAGTTGGCACCCAGAATCACAGGTGTCGCTTCTTAATTCTGTGGAATCTAAAGTTCTCAACATCATTGGAATCTCCCATGATGAAACCATAGCACAAGGGCGTTCGCTGTCACATCACAAACAGGTCGGCAGCCTCTGTTTTTACCGTCTCCTCCCGTCTAGCTCCCTCAGTTGTCTCAGCCCTCCAAGACTCTACAGGTACACCAGAGTTCCATGAAACCCCTGAGTTAAACTCCCAAAAATCATGCTTTCTGCTCACCTCCACTTTGGTGTTCCTCCTGTATCCCGTCGATGTGACTTCCTCCTAGAGACAGTTGAAACCTACTCTTCCTTCCAAGGCTTCAAATGTACAGTGCCCCACCATCTCAGGTCATTCTCCATTCCTACCTTTGATCTTTTCTGCCCTTTCCCCCTTGACCTTACCTAATTCAACCCTCTTACTATGAAGCAATTATTTACTTGTTTCCATGCACCATTAAACCTCGGTTGAAAACCGTGGTTGTGCCCGACTCTGCATTTCCATGTAATTTAAACATCCCAGTTTATACTGTCAAAGTGAGTTTGCCCTCGTTGAAGCCTGACTCTTTCCAAAAGCGTGTGAATGGAATGTGTGAAGGAATGAATAATGGCTAAGCAGGTGACAAGTGGGAATATACATTTTGAGTCAAACCAAAAGGAGAAATGCCATTATTGGCTTACAATAATCCTTATTGTTATTTGGTGCTTTTAAAAGCACTGAAAGGGCAGAAGAGAAGAGAAAGATTGCAAAGGATTAAGAAGATGAGGGGTGAGCTAATTTCCAGAAGACTATATCCTTCAAAATGCAACAACAAACCCAGTAGCGCACAGCTCAGACCACAAACTCGACTGGCGATCCAGGGCTTTGCCTAAACTTGCAGCCCGAGATCATCCCTCCTGTCGGTTGCTTGCTGAGAAAGAAATACCCTCATCCATAAAAAAAACGCCTACTGAATGGAAATGCGAGCTTCATACTCAACTTGGATAGAGACAATCGTATCCAGTCTACGGAGAACCCGGGTAGTGGCGGCATGGTTTCAAACTGGATTGAGTGGTGCATGAAAACAAGGTGTAAGTTTGCTCTTCTCTTCTCTTCTCTCTCTCTTCTCTTCTCTTCTCTTCTCTTCTCTTCTCTTCTCTTCTCTTCTCTTCTCTTCTCTTCTCTTCTCTTCTCTTCTCTTCTCTTCTCTTCTCTTCTCTTCTCTTCTCTCTCCTCTCTCTCTTCAGTCATTCTCTTGCTTGCTGCATCCAGCTATAGATCGATGGTCAAACACCTTTTTAACCATCTGTCACCTCACTCTTCCATGATCCTATATTTTGTATCCAAAACACGGATGTGCTTCGGATAAGGGTTGTCTAATGACGAAGGCTAAATTTTTAGGTAGATCATTATTATTGTCGAATAAGATGGTGCAGAGATAGTCTACTTACATTTGACCTGTCTAGTCTGGGTTCGATTCCTGACACTACTATCAACTGTTGGATTGTATTTCCCAGGGAGGGCAATTGTATCGTAAAGTGTGCCATCTGTTGCTTGGTGTTAAGCTGGGGGGGGACTCTCTGTGAGATTAGTTGGTGGACATTAAAGACCCCCACTTCCTGTGTCAGAGTTGTTGCAACCCTCGCCAAGAAGCTTGCTTCGGCAGCACCGACGCTCCTTATAGTTAGTTATAGAGCACGTTTCATGATCTGATCTGTGGTGCCCCTCTGTAGGCAATAAGGAAAGAAAAAATATATATTAAAATTGAATGGCACTCAAACTTTGTAGTCGATTAATTTCACACCAGTTAATGAATTTCTAGAAATGTTGCTTCTAAGTTGTATAACCAACCAATGCATGTGTTTGTGCAGTCAGAGTGTTGGACGACAACATGAAGGAGTTGGAGAGAGGAGAACTGGGCAATGTCGTGATTAAGTGAGACATTAAAACAAACAAAAATAATTCCCCTTCACAATCATAGCAATGTCATAATATACCTCTTCGGTGATGTGTTCGTATTTTCATAATTTGGTATATCCTGAAAAAAATCGATTATATCTACTGTTGACATCAATAATGCACCATTTGTGTTCTTACTGCTTAAACGAGACTACCCACAGCCTGGCAAAATATTCCACAAGTACTGACATGTTTTCTTGTCCTCGAGTTGTCTCGTCTGGAACATATTCAAAACAGAGAAGGACCCCTGACTACAAACTGTCATCCACGTGCTTTGTAGGTGAAGTGTGGTGGTACCATAGACTAGAACATTCTTTGAGGTGGACATTATACTGGCTGTCCTATCTGCTCATACTCGCTTGTTATTGACGACTGTTAATGGTCCACAAAATGGCACCGCTTTATCTTTCACAAAGCGCAGTCCATCGTGTGCCACCAGCTCGATTGAATTCCAGAATCCCATCATAATGTTTGGAAAGTAGAGAAATGGCTGCGGAAGGGGAGGGACTGAGATTGGAGGGCACCGATTCAGCAACATAGCCGTGCTAACAAAAATGATGCAACCAGCATCCTGTTTCTGCCCAAGAGATTTCACCATGGATATTATGAAATATAACGATCCTTCAGGGAAAGTGTGCAAAACTGTCTTGAAGCGTCACTCTAGAACACGTGACCTTAAGGGGACATGTTTATTACATGTGTAAACATGTTGGAACTTTTGACAACCACCTTTCTCCTTCACCCTCCTGCCCCCTTCCCCATCTTGCCTTCTTTGTACGAAACAAGTATAATGCACAGCAAAAATAGGCTGAGCTGAAAAATGTTTCCAGCAGATGATAGGAAAGTTGTGCAGTTTGTGAACTTTTATCACTTTTGATGTCCACATGATAGAAAATAAAAATGGAAAATGAGAGCATTATGACCTCCACCAATGAAGGTGGATGGAGGTTATGTTTTCACCCCTGTCTGTCTGTCTGTTTGTTTGTCAATCGCGTACAGGTCACAATTTTAAACTGATCTTCACAAAACTTCATCACATGGTAGAGTTCGTCATAAGCAAGAAGCATATTGTTTTTGAGGTCAAAAGGTCAACATCTGCCAAAGGTCAACATCTTTGTCAGATGTGTAAAATCCTCAATTTTCATGAGTGACTAGAAATTTGAACAGGATTTGTATGTCAGGTTACTGAATTCAATTACTTTTGAGGTCAACATAGACCAAAACGTCAACATAGGTCGGATTTCTAAAATTGTCACTTTTCATCCGAGTGACTAAAAATTTGAAGAGGAGTTGCGTATTTGGTCATTCAGTTCAACCACCAATTATTTTTTAAGGTTAAAAATGTGTTATGGTTTTCGCAAGTGTCGTGCTATGCATGACATCTTTCTTGTTTGTTTGTGAACAAGATACAGTATCTCAAAAAGTTGCAGACGGATTCAGCTGAAATTTTGTGGAGAGCTCGGGTATGTGACAAGGACGAAATGATTCGATTTTGGTAAAGATCCGGATCTGAGAATTGTCAAAGTGATTCTTCACCATTGAGAGATCGGCCAAAAACGATATATAGTACGAAGTACGATAGCTCAGAAAATTTTGGGCGGATTCGGACGAAAGTTGGTGGATGAGTTGGCTAGGTGACGAGAACAAGCCGATTAAATTTTGGTTCAGGTCCAAATCCAGATCTGGCTTTTCAGTGGGATACAAAATGTAAATTAATCAGCCTGGCAGAGGGTATGCACATTGCCGAGTGGCTTTCTGACTCATCATGTCATGGTAATGGTGTTATTAATGTTGTTGTTATTGCGGTTGTTAAATCCACAATTACCCTGAGTTTCTTGACGAGTTAACATTTTCTGATGAGGCAACTTATACATCAGTGGTAAAGACAACTGTCACAATGACCGCAGTTGGTTCCTGAACGATGATGATTAAATTTTTCACATATCACCTTCTGCCAGCAAGACTAAGCTCCTAGACACGATGCTTTGAATGTGCGATGGTTCTGGAATGATGTCTTTCCAGACAAGTGGATCGGTCGAGATGTAAAAATTGCTTGGCCACCTCGTTCACCTGACCTGCCCCCATTGGACTGCATTTTATGGGGCTATGTAGGACTGTTGCTTTCTCATCAAAACCACATTCTTTGGATGAACTTCGGCCTTAGGGCTACGATAACAAATGAAATTCATTAAATTACTCAGTAGCAACTGGAGAATGTTTCCAACAAGATGGAAAATCAGATTGAACGATGTATTACGAAAGATGGCCGTTATGTTGAAGCCTAAAAAATTGAGATTTTTTACATGAAAACATTATGAATTATGCTTTCGTGCACCATTTATAGTTTGTTTGTCTCATGTGTACAGCTAAAGTTATAAAAGTACAAAGTTGCACAAGGACTTTATGGACACGGTGTGTAGCACATGTGGAGTGAGCAGAAACATATAGGACGTCCTAAAGTGACATAACAATTCAATAACAACTTCTCTGCAGTTGTATAAAAACAGCCAACATTCCAAGCTTCAGTCATGGACATGTGTTAGTGATTAAGACTCCATCAGCAGGAAAAACAAGACAGTTTAAACTGCAGGGCTTCCTGAACCCCTGCTCCGACGAAGGCTTAATACGCAAAATGTCACCTTTACATGTACCATGTGCAATGCCAATAGCAGTTAATACAAATATCAAGACCCACTCACAATTCTCACTCATAATTGGAGGGAATAACCAATCAGCTGTCACCTAATGAATAACCCAGATGTGATTGGGTCTTGATATTTGTGTTAATTGATATGGGCATTGCATGTGGTACATGCCTCGGTGGTGCGCGTTTCTGTCTACGCTGTCGCTGATGACTACCCGACAAGTGATGAAACCAGTCCGGCAGCTGGGGGAGCCGTGTAGCATTGGGATTCTCATGTATGTGCTACTTGTGAACGTTTGCAGCTGTAGAGGAATCCGGGTTTGGTTTGAAACAGCAAAGGGCTTTTCTTGGTTGCTTTTTGCAGCTTTATTTGGCTTGAAGAGCATGGGAGTTATACGTATATACAGGTATATATGATTGTAATGAGCTCTCCAAACTACGTCTCCATCATATTGTGCTATACTACAACCCTGAGAAAGCATCTTGCAGTGCGAATCGAGCCTTACAGGCAATGCTTCAACAATGCCACAAAGAGAAAATATATTATCTGCAGACATGTTTCGTCCTTATTAGACCTCATCAGTGCAGCATAATGTGAAAAATCGTCTGCTTGCATTGCTGAACATCCATTCTCTCTCATTTCGATTGAGCTAGCACATGTAGCCAAGCTATACTTCGCAAACTTTGTAAACGGTGAGATCACTGGACGAGCACAACTGTAAAAATACTCATTAAATTCCCACAGTTTGACACTGAATGTGTCCAATGAGCTTGTTACCAATTTGTTATCTAACTGGTTCCAGTCAAAAATTGTTCTTGGGGTGGGGGGAAAAACTGAATCTGTGAACATCTTTCTCGACGAATCATCTCTTTAATTTCTGACTCTTCCCTCCTGTTGTTTTGTTACTCCATGTAAATTGGAGCACACTTTCTATTTTAATTACAACTTGTCCGTTGATGATTTGATGCATCGAGTGGAGCCTCGAGTCTCTCCTCAAGTGTTTCCCACCCAAGGACTTTCAGCATTTCAGAAATGCTACTTTTCTGTTTATAATCGTTCAAACAGAAATGAGCAGCTTTTCTCTGGCTAGTCTCAAGCTTCTCGATGTCTCCCTTGTGATGCGCGTCCCATATGCAGGGCTAGCACACTCCAAAATTGATCGAACTTGCGTTGTGTATACTTGCTCTTTGGCTTTTCTTGTGGTTGAACAATGGTTCCGTTTCAGGAAACCTAGCACCCTACTCGCTTTGAATGCCACTCCTTGGAGATGTGCATTCCAAATTAGTTTGTTGTCTATTTTGGGAACTTATGAATGGTAAGAAGCCCTAACTGTTTCGTAAATGCAAGACAAATACTGTCGCATCTCGCTTGCTGCACAATGCGTATTGTAAGGCAACATACAATGATTTAGTGTGGCAGACGACGCTTGTTGATCACAAATCGTGCAGCAACGGCTGTGACGGAACTCGATTTGTGTTGAACTTACTGCACGCAGTTACGGGGTTCTTACTGTATATCAATAAGGCAAAGCTAAAAGTAGAATTGTACGAAGTACTTCACCGATTTTGTAACAACCAGGGTAGTACAGACATCATCTCAGGCAACATTACATCTGTAACCCACAGACTTCCTCAAGGACGAGAGACTAGACAACACAACGGTGACAAGTTTCTTGATAATATTAATGAGTAATTTGTTTAAGGTAAATTATTTATTGGTCATTTATCATTTCGGAAATTGGTAATTTATTTAACATGGCAGTTTGCAACTTGCTTTTTCTTGTGTTTACAGGTTGCCGTTACCGCCTGGCCCGATGGCCACCCTTTGGGAGAACAACCAGCGTTTTGTTGAAACATATTTCCAAAAATTCCCTGTAAGTCACAAAAAATATTTAAGATTCTGTGCTTTGTTTTTCCTTCTTGCAAACTGGTTCTCTCAACAGCCGTACATTATTACCAGCCTTGAATAACTCGGTCATTGTCACCTTTCCCATTGCTCAACCATATCTCCTTTTCTCTGCCACACAAACAAACATGTGACCTTTTATTTCTCTGCTAGTCCTATTCCCTTTGTGTGGACTGGCAGGATAGTTTTGAGGTATGTGCACTTGTCTCGCCTGGGTTTGAATCTCGACCAAGCTATATGCCGTCACCCTCGTGTTTTCCATGTGGGTTGGTGAGTCAATGTGTGTGCCATCCATGAGAAGGGCATTAAGCTGGAGGGCCTGTCTCCCACCACTGGTGATAGGTGGACTTTAAAGATCACACAATATATTAAGGGAATAGTAGGCTAGTTAGCGTTGGCATTCCGGCCCAATTCCAAATTCCTGTCACCTTTAATTGAACATCAGGTCTGGCCAGCTGGTTCATGAAAGACTTGGACGATAAATGTACCCCGGCTGACCTTACAAGAAGTGAAGAAGGTGGAAATTATTGGGGCCATTAAATCAGTTGGAGTATTCGTAGAAACCCTGTCTATATTGTCTGTTTCTCTGTAATCCAGCTTTTCACCGAGCCTTGACTTCTTTAGGAAATGCAGCATGCTCCTTCATCTGCATAATGGTGATTACTGCATGGGATTACTTAACACTTTGAACCCTAATGGCCGTTTTACCAGCCGCTATTCAAACCTCCATACACCCGAGTGGCTGGTTTACCTGCCTGCTATTCAAACCTCCATATACCGAGCGGGCTGGTTTACTGCTGCTATTCAAACCTCCATATACCCGAGCGGCTGGTTTACCTGCTGCTATTCAAACCTCCATATACCGAGCGCTGGTTTACCTGCTGCTATCAAACCTCCATATACCGAGCGGCTGGTTTACCCTGCTATTCAAACCTCCATATACCGAGCGGCTGGTTACCTGCTGCTATTCAAACCTCCATATACCTGAGCGGCTGGTTTACCGCTGCCATTCAATCCCCATATACCCGAGCGGCTGGTTTACCTGCTGCTATTCAAACTCCATTTACCTGAGCAGCTGGTTTACCTGCTGCTATTCAAACCTCCATATACCTGAGCGGCTGTTTACCTGCTGCTATTCAAACCCTCCATATACCGAGCGGCTGGTTTTACCGGCTGCCATTCAAACCCCATATACCCGAGCGGCTGGTTTACCTGCTGCTATTCAAACTTCCATATACCTGAGCAGCTGGTTTACCTGCTGCTATTCAAACCTCCACATACCTGAGCGGCTGGTTTACCTGCTGCTATTCAAACCTCCATATACCTGAGCGGCTGGTTTTACCTGCTGCTATTCAAACCTCCATATACCTGAGCGGCTGTGTTACCAGCTGCTATTCAAACTTCCATATACCTGAGCAGCCGGTTTACCAGCTGCTATTCAAACCTCCATATACCTGAGCGGCTGGTTTACCGGCTGCCATTCAAATCCCCATATACCCGAGTGGCCAGGTTTTTCTCCA
>CM068952.1:156131315-156135092 GCA_035128595.1 Eptatretus atami
GTAAACCAGCCCCTCGGGTATATGGAGGTTGAATAGCAGCAGGTAAAACCAGCACTCGGGTGTATGGAGGTTTGCAATAGCGGCTGGTAAAACGGCCATTAGGGTTCAAAGTGTTAAGTAATCCCATGCAGTAATCACCATTATGCAGATGAAGGAGCATGCTGCATTTCCTAAAGAAGTCAAGGCTCGGTGAAAAGCTGGATTACAGAGAAACAGACAATATAGACAGGGTTTCTACGAATACTCCAACTGATTTAATGGCCCCAATAATTTCCACCTTCTTCACTTCTTGTAAGGTCAGCCGGGGTACATTTATCGTCCAAGTCTTTCATGAACCAGCTGGCCAGACCTGATGTTCAATTAAAGGTGACAGGAATTTGGAATTGGGCCGGAATGCCAACGCTAACTAGCCTACTATTCCCTTAATATATTGTGTGATCTTTAAAGTCCACCTATCACCAGTGGTGGGAGACAGGCCTCCAGCTTAATGCCCTTCTCATGGATGGCACACACATTGACTCACCAACCCACATGGAAAACACGAGGGTGACGGCATATAGCTTGGTCGAGATTCAAACCCAGGCGAGACAAGTGCACATACCTCAAACTATCCTGCCAGTCCACACAAAGGGAAAGGACTAGCAGAGAAATAAAAGGTCACATGTTTGTTTGTGTGGCAGAGAAAAGGAGATATGGTTGAGCAATGGAAAGGTGACAATGACGAGTTATTCAAGGCTGGTAATAATGTACGGCTGTTGAGAGAACCAGTTTGCAAGAAGGAAAAACAAAGCACAGAATCTTAAATATTTTTTGTGACTTACAGGGAATTTTTGAAATATGTTTCAACAAAACGCTGGTTGTTCTCCCAAAGGGTGGCCATCGGGCCAGGCGGTAACGGCAACCTGTAAACACAAGAAAAAGCAAGTTGCAAACTGCCATGTTAAATAAATTACCAATTTCCGAAATGATAAATGACCAATAAATAATTTACCTTAAACAAATTACTCATTAATATTATCAAGAAACTTGTCACCGTTGTGTTGTCTAGTCTCTCGTCCTTGAGGAAGTCTGTGGGTTACAGATGTAATGTTGCCTGAGATGATGTCTGTACTACCCTGGTTGTTACAAAATCGGTGAAGTACTTCGTACAATTCTACTTTTAGCTTTGCCTTATTGATATACAGTAAGAACCCCGTAACTGCGTGCAGTAAGTTCAACACAAATCGAGTTCCGTCACAGCCGTTGCTGCACGATTTGTGATCAACAAGCGTCGTCTGCCACACTAAATCATTGTATGTTGCCTTACAATACGCATTGTGCAGCAAGCGAGATGCGACAGTATTTGTCTTGCATTTACGAAAAAGTTGGGCTTCTTACCATTCATAAGTTCCAAAATAGACAACAACTAATTTGGAATGCAACATTCCAAGGAGTGGCATTCAAAGCGAGTAGGGTGCTAGGTTTCCTGAAACGGAACTTCTGTTCAACCACAAGAAAAAGCCAAAGAGCAAGTATACACAACGCAAGTTCGATCAATTTTGGAGTGTGCTAGCCCTGCATATGGGACGCGCATCACAAGGGAGACATCGAGAAGCTTGAGACTAGCCAGAGAAAGCTGCTCATTTCTGTTTGAACGATTATAAACAGAAAAGTAGCATTTCTGAAATGCTGAAAGTCCTTGGGTGGAAACACTTGAGGAGGAGAGACCGAGGCTCCACTCGATGCATCAAATCATCAACGGACAAGTTGTAATTAAAATAGAAAGTGTGCTCCAATTTACATGGAGTAACAAAACAACAGGAGGGAAGAGTCAGAAATTAAAGAGATGATTCGTCGAGAAAGATGTTCACAGATTCAGTTTTCCCCCCACCCCAAGAACAATTTTTGACTGGAACCAGTTAGATAACAAATTGGTAACAAGCTCATTGGACACATTCAGTGCAAACTGTGGGAATTTAAATGAGTATTTTTACAGTTGTGCTCGTCCAGTGATCTCACCGTTTACAAAGTTTGCGAAGTATAGCTTGGCTACATGTGCTAGCTCAATCAAATGAGAGAGAATGGATGTTCAGCAATGCAAGCAGACGATTTTTCACATTATGCTGCACTGATGAGGTCTAATAAGGACGAAACATGTCTGCAGATAATATATTTTCTCTTTGTGGCATTGTTGAAGCATTGCCTGTAAGGCTCGATTCGCACTGCAAGATGCTTTCTCAGGGTTGTAGTATAGCACAATTGATGGAGACGTAGTTTGGAGAGCTCATTAAATCATATATACCTGTATATACGTATAACTCCCATGCTCTTCAAGCCAAATAAAGCTGCAAAAAGCAACCAAGAAAAGCCCTTTGCTGTTTCAAACCAAACCCGGATTCCTCTACAGCTGCAAACGTTCACAGTAGCACATACTGAGAATCCCAATGCTACACGGCTCCCCCAGCTGCCGGACTGGTTTCATCACTTGTCGGGTAGTCATCAGCGACAGCGTAGACAGAAACGCGCACCACCGAGGCATGTACCCATGCAATGCCCATATCAATTAACACAAATATCAAGACCCAATCACATCTGGGTTATTCATTAGGTGACAGCTGATTGGTTATTCCCTCCAATTATGAGTGAGAATTGTGAGTGGGTCTTGATATTTGTATTAACTGCTATTGGCATTGCACATGGTACATGTAAAGGTGACATTTTGCGTATTAAGCCTTCGTCGGAGCAGGGGTTCAGGAAGCCCTGCAGTTTAAACTGTCTTGTTTTTCCTGCTGATGGAGTCTTAATCACTAACACATGTCCATGACTGAAGCTTGGAATGTTGGCTGTTTTTATACAACTGCAGAGAAGTTGTTATTGAATTGTTATGTCACTTTAGGACGTCCTATATGTTTCTGCTCACTCCACATGTGCTACACACCGTGTCCATAAAGTCCTTGTGCAACTTTGTACTTTTATAACTTTAGCTGTACACATGAGACAAACAAACTATAAATGGTGCACGAAAGCATAATTCATAATGTTTTCATGTAAAAAATCTCAATTTTTAGGCTTCAACATAACGCCATCTTTCGTAATACATCGTTCAATCTGATTTTCCATCTTGTTGGAAACATTCTCCAGTTGCTACTGAGTAATTTAATGAATTCATTTGTTATCGTAGCCCTAAGGCCAGTTCATCCAAAGAATGTGGTTTTGATGAGAAAGAACAGTCCTACATAGCCCCATAAAATGCAGTCCAATGGGGGCAGGTCAGGTGAACGAGGTGGCCAAGCAATTTTTACATCTCGACCGATCCACTTGTCTGGAAAGACATCATTCCAGAACCATCGCACATTCAAAGCATCGTGTCTAGGAGCTTAGTCTTGCTGGCAGAAGGTGATATGTGAAAAATTTAATCATCATCGTTCAGGAACCAACTGCGGTCATTGTGACAGTTGTCTTTACCACTGATGTATAAGTTGCCTCATCAGAAAATGTTAACTCGTCAAGAAACTCAGGGTAATTGTGGATTTAACAACCGCAATAACAACAACATTAATAACACCATTACATGACATGATGAGTCAGAAAGCCACTCGGCAATGTGCATACCCTCTGCCAGGCTGATTAATTTACATTTTGTATCCCACTGAAAAGCCAGATCTGGATTTGGACCTGAACCAAAATTTAATCGGCTTGTTCTCGTCACCTAGCCAACTCATCACCAACTTTCGTCCGAATCCGCCCAAAATTTTCTGAGCTATCGTACTTCGTACTATATATCGTTTTTGGCCGATC
>CM068952.1:156135117-156145615 GCA_035128595.1 Eptatretus atami
CCTGCGACATAAACTGAGCTAAAGGAACCTGAATGTTGAGTGCGATCGATTTCCAAATTCGTAAACAGTATGTTGGGTGGTCGCTAGAGTACCCTTATTTTCACTTTTTCCGTCTGTCTGTATGCATGTTGGGATTCGCTAGATATCCGTTATTGTCGGGTTTTCCGTGATGTGTGTGTGTGTATGTGTGTGCGTATGTGTGTGCGTATGTGATGTGTGTGTGCTTGTGTGTGTATATGTGTGTGTGTGTTATATTTGTATATACTATACGGGCCCGTAGGGGCGGGCCCGTAGGAGCGGCGCCGTAGGTGAGTGCCAGTATGTGCAGCCCTCTCTCTCGCCCCTCTCTCGCCCCCTCTCTCACCCCCTCTCTCGCACCCCTCTCTCGCCCCCCACCTCTTCTCCCCCTCTCTCTGCCCCCTCCTTCTCCTTCCCCCCCCTCTCTTGAATTGTGACGCCCCCTCTCTCTCACCCCCTCTCCCCCTCTCTCCCTCCCCTCTCTCGCCCCTCTCTCCCTCCCTCTCTCGCCCTCCTCTCTCCCCCCTCCTCTCCACCCCCTTCTCTGTAAATGTATCACAAATGGATTCACAAAAAACAAATAATAAATAAATAAACATTAATTGTTGACGTCATCTACGGACGTCATTAGCACGCTTGTCTTGTCATTGGTGGACAGATAAAATGCCGTAACTTGGGAACGCTTATCCGATTAATATCAAACCTCGAAAAGGGACATCCGTGGGTCCCAGCAATATTCCTGGCAAGTTTCAATCAGATCGGAACTGTCGATCGTGCAAAAAACAATAATAAATAAATAAACATTAATTGTGACGTCATTTGTGACGGTCATAGCACCGTGTCTTGTCATTGGGTCGACAGATAAATGGCCGTAACTTGGGAAACCGCTTATCCGATTAATATCAAACCTTTGAAAAGCACATCCGCGGGGCCCCGGCAATATTCCTGGCAAGTTTCAATCAGATCGGACCGTCGATCGTGCAAAAAATAATAAAAAACAAACATAAATGTGGACGTCATTCGTGAGTTCATTAGCACCGTGTCTTGTCATTGGTCGACAATGATAATGGGCGTAACTTGGGAACCGCTCGTATTGATCGATATCAACCTTGAAAAGCACATCCACGGGGTCCCCGGCAATATTCCTGGCAAGTTTCAATCCGATCGGACGTCAATCGTGCAAATAAAAAAAAAATAATAATAAATAATATAAACATTAATTGTGACGTCATTCGTGATATCATAGCACACGTGTCTTGTCATTGGTCGACAGATAAAAGGCCGTAACTTGGGAAACCGCTTGTTCGATTGATATCAACCTTGAAAAGGCACATCAGCGGTCCCGGGCAATATTCCTGGCAAGTTTCAATCAGATCGGACCGGCGGTCATCGAGAAACGGCGTCGCACACACACACACACACACACACACACAGACACACAGAGATTGCTGGAATTTATAGATTAGGTGGTGTTGTTTGTATATATATATGTGTGTATGTGTGCATGTATGTGTGTGTATTATATATATATATATATATATATATATATATATATATATATATATATATATATATAATTATTGAATATGTGTGTGTGTGTGTGTGTGTGTGTGTGTGTGTGTGTGTGTGTATATGTGGTATGTATTTGTGTGTGTGTATATTGTATGTTATAATGTGGATGTGTGTGTGTGTGTATATGTTGTATGTATATGTTGCGTGTTTGTGTATTTGTGCAGTGTGGTGTATATATTTGTGTGTGTGTGTGTGTATATTGTGTATGTGTATGTGTGGTTTGTGTATTTGTGCGTGTGTGTGTATATATTTGTTTGTGTGTGTGTTATTGTGTGTGTGTGTGTGTGTGGTGTGTGTGTGTATGTGTGTGTGTATGTGTGTGTGGTGTGTTGTGTTTGTGTGTATGTGTGTGTATGTGTGTGTGTATGTGTGTGTGTGTAGTGTGTGTGTGTGTGTGTGTGTGTGTGTGTGTGTGTGTGATGTATGTTTGTGCGTATGTGTGTGCGATATGTGTGTGCGTATGTGTGTGTATATTGTGTGTGTGTGTGTGTGTGTATGTGTGTGTGGTATGTGTGTGTGTATATGTGCGTGTGTAATTGTATATGTGTGTGTGTGTATATTTATTATATATATATAAGTTATATATGTGTGTATGTGTGCATGTATTGGTGTGTATGTATATATATGTGTGTGTGTGTGTGTGTGTGTTTATATATGTATGTATTTGTGTGTGTGTGTGTGTATATGTGATGTATATTGTGTGTGTGTGTTATGTGTATGATATGTGTGTGGTGTATGTGCGTGTTGTGTATATGTGTGGCGTGTGTGTGTGTTATTGTGTGTGTGTGTGGTTGTTTGTGTGTTGTGATGTGTGTGTGTGTGTGTGTGTGTGGTGTTGTGTGTGTGTGTGCACGCCGCGCGCGTGTGCGTACGTGTGTGCGTGGTCTTTGCTGTGGTTCTTCTACAATTCCATACCCATGGGGCAATTGTTCCAAACTTTGCTGTACTATATTGTAACAGTGCTTGGTCAACGTCACAATAAAAAAATTGCAATTATTAGTCAAATTCATATTAAAAACAAAAATTTAAGCCGCTCTGGCTGAATCGAGAATCCAATCGGCGGGGAGAACGCTTAAGAACCCTCCCGTCCCGTGATTCATGACGTAAACAACTCCCTCCCACCCGCGGTTGTGCGGGCACGAGGTTATGAGTCACGCCGGGAGGGGCGGAGAGGGATAAGGAAGGGATCCTCTGCTTGGTTCTGCGTAGTAGGCTTTTTGCTTCTGCTTGGCTCGGGTTAGGGTTGGGATTCTTGCTTTGATCGAAAAGTTGCTTCTGGCTTTTGCTGGTTCATCGAAAGAGAGGTTCTTGTTCGTGGGTCGGAAGAGAGTTGAGCTGGTTGCTCGGCTCAAGCTTGTTGGCTGGTTGTTCATCGGAGGAGCTGGTCGGGTAGTCGTGGTTCTTTTTTCGGCCTGGTGGTCGAGGAGTGTCGGCCTGGTTCAAGGGTGCTCGAGCTGGGCTGTTTGAGCCTGTTGTTGCTTTCGTGCCTCATCTTGGTTCGGCGGCTCTTCTTGGTTGTGGGGCTCTTTTTCTCTGCTTGGTTCCCGCTTGTGCGACTCATTGGCCTCATCTTGGAGGTGGTTCTTCGAGAAGCGCGCATCAACGGGAAGGATCGGCGCCCCGTCTCACCAGCACGTGTTCAGAAGCGCGAGGGGATTCGCTGGAGCTCGGGAAGGATTGCGGCTCACGGGATTGGATCCAGCTCGGTCTGGCTGGAGCCCGGTCTGAACAACTTGAAGACCACACGAGGTGGAGAGGTTCGAGATAGGCTCTGGGTTTCAGCTCATCTGTCCCTCCGAGCTGGAGTCCGTTATTAAAGGCCTCAGCCACCATTTCTTGGGTGTGTGTGTGTCCGTGGGCCCGTCTAATAAGTAGAAACTGTGCCTGTGTTGTATTTGCTTTACATTTCATAATAGAACTCGGCTGTAGGTTTTTGCTCGTGTCCCCTATCCCCATTCATTCATTGCTTGCCTGCTTGTGTTCAAATAAATGTTCCCCATTGTTGAATGTCACCTGCTCGTTGCGTCCCTTCCTCCATAAACTGCCATGATGTGTTCGGAGAATTAACTGGCTAATTAAAGCCGATAAACGTACATCTGGTCCGGCGGGGTTTGGCGAAGTAAAACCGCTTGGCTTCGCATACAGAACGAGCCGCTTAAGCGGCTCGTTTTCGTGCAGGCCCCGTCGAGGTATACACTCCCGGCATTTCTGTCCGCGCGAATAGTTAGGTATATCGATAATTCGGCGATTGACCCTGTAGCGCATGGACAGGAAAGTTGGCCAGTTTATGGTGTAATAAAAACACCTGTAGCTGGGTTTCGGCGTTGGTCCGGAAGCTACGAACGGCCTGAAACCACAACAATACATACAAACATACAAACATACAGACACAGAAAAACTGAGAATAAGGGTAGTCTAGCAGCGACCACCCAAAATATATATATATATACACCCCTCACTCCACCTTCTGTACCCCACCCTTGTCGTACCCATTCCTCCCATTGATGATGCTGCTGCAAACAGAAACAAAGTGTTTTTGGACAATGGCGACACCGCTTCTGGTAACAGGTGTTATCTTGTGTGAATACATTTGTTGAATACTGTATAAGAAAACTGATATGATTGCTCAGCTTGGCTGCTGCCTTAGCGATCTGCTGTGCTGGGAAAATGGTGCAGGATTGATCCATCTGGAATGAGATGTCGACTCCCGGCAAGAGGTATAGACTAAACTCGAACTTTCTTGCACCCAGCGTCGCTGGATAACATGCAGTGTTTTCATCATGTCGGTCCTGCTGGAAGGCAGGCACATTCCACGTGCAGTGTTTATTCCGTGTTCATTCTTCTACTGTTGGGCTGTAATCCAGATGTACATGAGTACCTGCTTCCGCCAATTTGGTCTCTAAAGAGCCAAAGTGTGCCCTTACCAGTCGTGTGCTATAGGGCGCGCTCCTTCTTGCGCTTCTGTTAATTCTTACCCTCATGGAGACCGAGCTCATGCGGGAACGTAAATAGAACGACAAAGTAACTTTTTCAAAGACCTGATGGCAAGGGAAAATAATTCATGGGATATGGTTTCCTTTGACTATGTTTTCAATGTTTGTGGTCAATATTTAAGCAAATCACTCTGCATGGAGAAGGAACATAAGGGCCCAATCTCAAACAATTACATGCTGCACCTGGGTGAAGTTTCTATGATGTGTACTTTGTTAATGATTGCCATGAACAATGATATAATGAATGTACATCTGTAACATGTGAACACCAAAACATGCATACGTAACGTGTGAACATGCTGTGCACACGTATGAACAGCATGTTGTGCTTATGTAATATGTGAACAGTTAACTCCTCAGGATGTAAATTCTTGTGAATTTCTCTCTTTAGGTTCGAATACAGTACATCGGTTTATTTTTGCAATCCTGAAATTCCTTTGAGTGTGAACTGTACTACATGTCATCCATAGTTTGAGAGGTTAAAATTATTTATATGTGTATATTATATATATATGTATATATATATATATGTGTGTATATATATGTAGAGTAAAATTTTCTTAACAAAGTGAAACAACGATGATGATGTTTGCGTGGTTTGTCAGGGCTATTATGATACGATGGATGCTGGTTTCATCGACAATGAGGATTACATTCACATCAAAGCTCGCATTGATGACGTCATAAACGTAGCAGGTCATCGTCTCTCCGGAGGAGCCATTGAAGAGGTCAGATTGTTTTTCACCTGTCCAACATTAAAGTATTATCTCTGTTCATATCAGCAAACAAACAAACAAACAAAAAAATCGAGCTATGTTTGGTCATTTTTCACAGACTGGGAAACAAAGAGATTGCACATTAGCGGACGAGTGTCAGAGAGGAAATTTGCACAGGTGGGGGAGAGATTGGTCGAGAGTAGAAGAGAGCATGCCGGGTGGATATCGTACTAAGCTCGAGGTTGAGGTTACGACGGGCAGTGCTCTTGGAAGTTTCATCATAACAAACAGATACTTCCTTGTACGGGTTGTTGTAATCAAAATTGTGATGACATAATAAATGTGTAGCTCCTTATTGTTCAGCATAGCATATACCTGAATGTTCTGCCACTTCAGATGACAACAATAATATATATGTTGCAACACTGGTCACTCTGTGAACCTTACCTAATGAGTTCAGGTCATGGTACAGTTTGCTTAGATAAACACAGGAACATTCTGGGAGCTCGGAAGAGACCGTCGTACACATGAAAACTGCTACCTGTAACTAGAAAACGCTATCGATGGCATCGAGCGACCCATCACAGCTGATTCAATGACATACAATTTTTTTTTGAATTGCCAACCTGAGACCCATCCCAGCCAAGACAAGGTGCATCTGATGGATTTACTGTCCAACACACCTACAGATTTGAAGGGTGTTGCATCTCATTCCAAAACAGACCAAGTGCTGAGTATAGAGCTCATGTTTCTGTTGCCAGGATGGCTTGGTGTTGCTGACAAAGAATTACATCCATGTTTATATGAAAATTCAGAGTTAAGCCTTCAGCAAGGCCGCATACTCAAGGGCAACCAGATGGTGATGACCACTGCCTTAAATAAAGTCCACTGTTCTGCAAATGCTTCATGATGCCTGAAGTTGTTTGTTAGCAATTACGTTTTTTGACCATGCATCGATCAAATGGTACAGACAAGTGCATCCATTGCAAGGGCTCATCCAATGAGTCACTGACCCAGCACCCCAACCCTCATGCTTGGAAGTATCCTACCCAAGCTCTCTGGCCTCTGTTCCTACCTATCCACATCAAATCTCCCCATAGCTTGCACTCACTCAACATTAACCACTGCTTTTACTCACCCATTAACTGCTGACCATCCATCAGGACCATCCATATCTCTGTACAGAGCATCAGTGCTGCCTAAGCAGTCTCCTGGGCTATTGGGCACAATCCTGGATAGGTCACCACTCCAACACAGGATACTCAAATGGCTCAATCATCCCAGCAAGCTGGTACTCATTTTGCCGACCTCGGAAGGATTACAGGCTGAGTCACCCCACCTGGTATTGATTCAACAGCCGAGAGGGGTTTGAACTCAGGATCCGAGATCCCAAGCCCACCACCCTAACCATTAAGCCAACACCAGGCACATACGAGGCGATACAAGATTGATAAGTGCAAAAAGCAGACCAACAACAATCTTTCGAGAGCAATCTATATCGTTATATTCCCTCTGCAAATGCATTTGATGGGGGTCCTAATATGTCATTGTGTTTGTTGCAGGCAATCCTTCACCACAAGGCTGTGGCTGACTGTGTGGTGGTGGGATTGGATGACCCTGTAAAAGGAGCTGTTCCGTTCGCTTTGTGTGTTCTTCACAATGGTATGTATAGCTCTGTTACCTCGCTCTTCCTCTCAGTGTGAACCTTGTACTGTATAAACCAGAGAATTTGTAGAACACATTACCCCATGCATGTTCAGGTATAACGTACTTCAATTGGAATAAAAATAATGATTTAAAGATCGTTAAAAAAAATCCGGAAGTTTAGTGCTACTTTAGCAGTCTTATACACTACCCTTATACACTGTAAGAGGGTGATTTAAATTCAGGCTTGTACATTACCCTATACACTGTAAGAGGGTGATTTAAATTCAGGCTTGTACATTACCCTTATACACTGTAGAGGGTGATTTATTCAGGCTTGTACATTACCCTTATACACTGTAAGAGGGTGATTAAATTCAGGCTTGTACATTACCCTTATACACTGTAAGAGGGTGATTTAAATTCAGGCTTGTACATTACCCTTTCCACTTCTTCTTTCTCTTCTTCTTTTACATGTGCTACTTCACAAAAGAAGAACTTTGTCATCAATGAATTAGTGAACGATGCAACAAAAAGTGAGACTGCTGTTATAATCTTCTGAATTAACAGATGTCACGGCTTCCAAAGCAGACCTGCTACGAGAACTGGTCGATCAGGTGCGCTCTGCAGTCGGTCCCGTTGCTGCGTTCAAAAATGGCCTATTTATCAAGCGTCTGCCTCGGACACGCTCTGGAAAGATTCCCAGGGCAGCCATTGCAGATCTCATCAACGGGAAAGCATTTAAGGTTTGAACACACTTTCCTCCGTTAACTGATTATTATTATTATTATTTTTTCTTTGGGCCATGACCTGACCCTGGGTACTACCAACACGTATTGGTGGAGATTGGGCCAGCCGTGTTGTTTTTCTACAAAAGAGTGATTTAACCCATATATAACATGCATCATGTATGAGCGAAACACCAGATCACGGCAATGCAGGTGAGGAAATGCAATGCTAACACCGAGTATGCTCAAGTTACGACGTGGAGAGAAAGATGATCAAACAACCTTAACGTCCTAACAGCAATACAAGGAGGTTCAAGGCAGGAGGACAGCATTAGGCTCATCATGCCCACGCATTCATGCCAATATCCATTATCCACTTACCCCATCATCCCCAATGCTTCTAGGTACCGACTGTATGTAATTCAAATTTAAACTTCGATTGTTTCTGCTGTCACTAACTTTCCAGGGAGACCATTCCATCCAATCCATTAATTACTCTCTGAGCGAAAGACCCTTGCCTTAATGTAATCACAACTCTCCTCTTCTTCACTCTCAAGCTATGACCCCTGGTCATATCGCTGTATATTCTCCTGAAAAACTTTTCTGCACCTGTTCTGTCTATAACTTTCATTATCTTAAACATCTCTGTCAGATCCACTTGCAATCACTTCCTTTGTAATGAATAAAGGCCTGTCTCCTTCAGGTGTTCCTTATAGCTGAGCCAAGATAGCTCCATGCAGCACTCTCTCCATGTCAGCTGTCCTTCCTCAGATGTGGTGACCAAAACTGAACAAAATATTCTTGATGAGGTCTCACTCAATTCCTAGACAGTGTTAAAGCCACCTCTTGATTTAGAATTTATCCCCCTAAGAATGCAACTTGTCCATCACCCTTTCCCCACTTCGTGGGAGTACCTCCGATGCAGCTGCCCTCCGCAGGTCAGCTCACTGGATGACGGGATTGGGGCAAATCCTTCGGGACCCCCACTCTGATGATGGGAGGAAAATCACAGGGTAACCTTCCCGGGTCAGATTGCGGTTGTGTGTGTCAGGGTGGTGCTGAGGTGTCGTCCACCAGAAGGCGGTCTCCTTGGGTTAACCTGAGGCGATCCCTTTGGGTGGGTGCCCGGAATGTCCTATCCCTAAGAGAGGATGATCACCTGTCTGTTATCATCTGAACTCAAGCGTTTGAGCATCGGTATTGCAGCACTCTCTGAGGTTCGGAGACCAGATAGTGGCGAGATCATGGCCGGTGGTTTCACTTACTATTGGACTGGTTGCTCTGATGGTTACCATGCCCAAAGAGTTGCTATAGCTGTGCCCAATAAGCTGATCCCAATGGTAATTGAGGTAACACCGGTCAACGAGCGTACCATGAGACGAAAGATTCATCACTCTTGGGTGTCGTTTCTCTGGTCTCTGAATATGCTCTGTACTGACTGAGGTGAGTGATCTCACCGTGAAGGATGCATTCTATGCCACACTCAAGTCTGTGGCTGATCAGTGCCCCAGGCGAGATGCTCCACTAGTTTTGGGGGATTTCAACGCATCGACTGGAACTGATAGGGATGGTTACGAGACGTGTGTTGGTCCCCATGGGTCTGGAACTGTGAATCAGAACAGCACTAAGTTCCTTGAATTTGCAAGAAGTCATGGAGTTAGGGTGGCTGGTTCATGGTGTCAGCGCCTACAAGCTCATCGCTGGACTTGGTATACCAACGCTGGTGGTGTGGCAAAGGAGACTGACCACATGCTCGTTGATGGTCGCTGGAGGATGATCCAGAACTGCAGGGTCTACTGGAGTGCTCAGTTCCTCGATACCGACCACAGGTTTGTGGAAGCAACTCTGAAGTTGCAGCTTAAATCTGGGAGAATGGTACCATCCCAGCCTAGGCCGGATGTTGGCAAGCTCAAGGATGAGAGGGTATCTGCATTTGCAAACAGGCTGAGTGGGTATTTTTGGGGGGGGGGGTCTGATTGCTTTGGGGAATCCTGAAGAGTTGTGGAGTGCATTAAAGACACCATCCTTGATGTTGTCGGTAGACGTCGTGGAACTCACCGTAAGGCGAATAATTATTTTGTCTCTCCAAGGGACACTGGATACCATTGACCAGAGTCACAGGGCCAGGCTGAATGGCAGAGCTGAGCTGATCCAGGAGTTGAGGCGTAAAACTGTACATGTGCTGAGGGTGGACAAGGAGGCCGATGTGCAAGGAATCTGTGAGGGGGTAGAGCATCACCTGTGGTCAAGAGATTCTCATCCTGCTTACAGGGGAATTCACACCTTGCATTCCTCCAAGCCCGTCCCTCGGTGCACTGCAGTTAGAGCAGAGGGTGTTGGGCTCTTGACAGAAGAGTCCGAAATGAAGGCCCACTGGGCCGGTTACTTTGAGCGGCTGCACCAGGCTGATCCACCAGCTGTTGAGTTGGATGTCAGGGGTGTTACTATCCCTATTGCTAACCCTCCAATCAACTGTGATCCACCTTCGTTTGTGGAAACACAGTCTGTGGTGAACCTGTTGAAATGGGGTAAAGCTCCAGGGATCTGTGGCATCCATGCTGAACTACTCAAGGCTGGTGGAAATGCTGTGCTCATGTCACTGCATTCAGTTCTGTGCTCTGACTGGAACACAGGCATCATCCCAACGGATTGGAAGAGGGGCCTTGTTGTTCCCCTCTGGAAAGGAAAGGGTGATCGCCAGCACTGCAACAACGACCGAGGGGTGATGCTGCTCTCAGTGCCGGGCATTGTCTTTGCTCAGATAATTATTGATAGGGTTCACCACCATCTGCTTGATCACCAGCATCCAGAGCAGTCAGGCTTTACA
>CM068952.1:156174521-156185838 GCA_035128595.1 Eptatretus atami
GGTTCGTGGAGCTCTTTGTTCTCCGTTTGGTTCCCGGCTTGGAGCGACTCGTCGGCCTCATCTTGGAGGTGGTTCCTCAGGGAAGTGACGCATCGACAGGAAGGATCGGCGCCTCATCTCACCAGCACGTGTTGAGAAGCGCGGGAGGATTCGCGGGAAGCTGGCGGGAAGGATCGCGGCTCACGGCGATTGGATCCAGCTCGCTTTCGCTGGAGCCCGGGTCCGAACAACTTGAAGACCAACGAGGTGGAGAGGTTCGAGGTAGGTTCTGGGTTTCAGCTCACCTGTCCTCCGAGCTGGAGCTCGTTTATTAAGGCCTCAACCACCATTTCTTGGGTGTGTGTGTGCGAACGTGTGTCCGTGGGCCCGTCTAATAAGTAGGAAATTGTTAAGTGCTTTTGTGTGCTGTAAATGTTTGCATTGCATTTCGTATAGTCGGTATAGTTCTGCTCTTACGTGCTTCTATAGTTCCCCATTATTATTAATAAATACCCCAATTGTTAAATGTTTTCAGCTCGTTGCGTCGATTCTTTCATTGACTGAGCATTTTGTGTGTTGCGAGTTAGAAAGCCATTGGTTTGCCGTAAAAGGGGGACATTTGGACCGACGGTTCTCGGCGATTAAGCAGCTCGGAATCGCGGCACGGACAGGCTCGCCTCAGCGGCTTGTTCCGTACAAGTTCCGTCGAGGTGGAATACCCCGGTAGTTGGATCACGTGGGTATTTAGGTAAAGTGAAGATTGGCAATCGACCCTACCCCACGTGTCTGCCCATTGACGTATTTCGGTTCTTGTACAAGGACCCGTCGACTCGGATTTATCCGGGCGGCGATCTATATTCCAGGCGATCGGTCGGGCCGACTTGACTTGCGGCTCCGTCAGAGCGGTCGGTTCGCGGCCGACGCACCGGCACCGTAACAGTATGTATGTATGTATTTGTATATATGTATATGTATGTCTATGTGTGTATGTATATGTATATATATGTATATATATATACATATATATACACACACACGCACACACACACGGATGCATGCATGCACGCACATGCACGGCTCCTTTTATGGTGTCGATGCTTCTATAGATGGAGAAACAAAAGTTGGTTGAAGGCTAAAATAGTGCACTGAAGAGGATGGAGTCGTGTACAATAATGAGACATGAATAAAGTACACCATTGGTGAGATATATCTTATGGACTGGTGGGGTGAGAGAACTTTTGGGATACCCTTATGAAAATGCTGTTGCACAAGTGCTGGCTGGATCGTCAGCTGAGCACTGATAATTGAGGTTTTAACACATTAAGCACAGAACCTATCAGGATTATTTGGTGAGTCCGTAAAAATAATGCTCCTATGCCCAGCCAGGCATTCAAGGAAACATTCAGCAGTTAAGCTTCTCCCCAAAGTGGCGGTTTGATTGGTGGTTACAAGTCACATGACTGGGAAGAAATTATGGTGTCATTGCTTAAACATGAATCGATGACCATTCACAGTAATTATTTTTGAATAAAGTGATGACAACTGAAAATCTTGGTCATTGGAATCAATTGTGTTGAATAAAGAAAAAGAACACAAATTGCATAAAGTCATGATATCACACAAACATACACACACATGAAATAAAGAAATAAATACTATAATACTACAATAATGTCAGAATGTTTATCAGGAAGACAATCATGTCATATTGATGTGCATTCAAACTTGAAAGCACTTGTTCGGCAAGGTGGGAACCTTGTGCATAGGATGGCCATCAGGACCCACCTCTTCCAGCCGACGGTCAGTCCCCAGTGCCAAGAGATTGTCAAATTCCCTCTCTAAGACCTGTCGAGCCTGTTTCAGGAGTAAACACAAGCACAGATAGACAAAACAGAATTTCTGAAGAATCACAACTTAAAGTTTTACAGTGACTTGCAAAATCATCACAAGTGCTTTCATGATTGTTACAATCCTGAAAGTATAACATCCCGGCTTCTTACACATAGATGACGATTACTGAGATATGCATGCCACACGTAATCATAGATGTGGTCAGAAATGGAAGACTTGGAGATGTAGCCGTAGGATAATCAGAACGACTATAATCGTAAACTCACTCTCGTCCGATATAGGATAGGTCACATTTCAGTGTCATAGGGAACATTATATTATCGATCTTTATGGGCTAGCTCTCTCGGGGGAGGCACCATCCATAAACAGGTTTGTTGACCGTAATCAACATGGAGGAGATTCCTTATGCCCGACTGAGCTAGCGACACCTCCTCGAGGCTTTAAATTACAAATAAACTTCCCAACCAAACAGAAACACGTGTTAACAAATGTTGCACCCTCACACTCACACACAATGAGCTCATGGTTCACAAACACAGGAAATAAATAAATTTGAGGGTTTTCTCAAGGAGGTATATATTTTGGAGTAAAATGAACCATTTTCAAAGGTGTACTGCATTGGAACAAAAAAATGAATTTGAGATGTCCTGCTATTTTACTTCCACTTTCATTGAAATACACCAACATTGTAAAAGGTAAACGAGTTCTTCAATGGATAATGAACTGTTCATTCAAAAACAAATAAGCCTTCTTCCTACTTCCACCTCTACTATGTGGATGTCCACCACATCACCTGCTCAACTTGAAAAAGGATGAGCATACATTTATAAGTTCTTCAAAACCTTCAGTTTCTCAATCAACTGACATTAAATGTTGTGCAGTTCTTTCTTCTTTCCATGGTCAGACCTCCGAAGGGTATTAGTCTTGGTAACATCATTGAAAAGGATCATTGTTAAGGTGGATGGACGTTATGTTTTCACCTCTGTCTGTATATCTGTGAGCACGATATCTCAAAAAGTTATGAACGGATTCAGACGAAACTTGGTGGACAGGTTGGGTGTGTGTGCCAAGGACGAATTGACTTGATTTCGGTGAAGATCCAGATCCGGAACAGGAACCGTGAGATTTTTTTAAAAGTTTTTTTGCTCGTGATTCTTCATCATTGAGAGATGGGGTCAAAACGATGTATAGCATGATATTTCAAAAAGTTGTGGACAGATTATGACAAAACCTGGTGCATGAGTTCAGGAGGTGACAAAAACCAGGCGATTTGATTTTGGTTAAGATCCAGATGCAGATCCGGCCTATTTGATTTTGGTTAAGATCCAGATGCAGATCCGGTAGGATAAATAAACTGTTCAGCCTGGTGGAGGTATGCACTCTACCGAGTGCCGTTCTAATTTTTTCTAAGCTCTTCTGAGATAGAACCCTCTAAGCTCGTCACACAGTTTGCATGTGGTGAGATGTGGATCTCCACTCAGATCCTGAGACAATGTGACATTTCTAACCACCAATTACTAAACTTACACTATTCTTTGTGCCTCGGCATTGTGCATCAATTTTTATCAACAACCAATAAATAAGAACACGAGATAATATTAATGAATAGATGTGGACAAAGCAAATAGACAGCACGGCTCTTTTGATTGTTGTGACTGGACAAACTAGATTACGAAAAAGAACAAAAGGAGTAAAAATGAAACAAAATGAAAACGAAATTTAATCGAAATAGAGAAATATTTTTGGTCAAGTGCTTGTCATGGGGAATACATACGTATGACCAGAAAGGAAGGAAGAGGAGGTAGATGAAGGAAAAGCACCAGTTTCGTCAAGACTCAAGATTTGAATCATGATGGAGTAGGAAAGATGGGAGAAGGCGAAAGAAAAGAGAAGGAAGAGTACTGCAGAGAGGCTGGAAGACAGCCTTTCAGAGAAAAAGTGGTAGATAAGAGAAAGCTTTGTAGTTGGGAGAGTGGGGTCAATAAAGTTCAAGAAGCAAAGGTTCATTTAAGCAAGGATAAGAGGGGATATTGAAGGGAGGGACAGTGAAAACAGGGAAGATGATAGAAAAAGAGAGAAGGAATCTATATATATATATATATATATATCATCACTCAAAATGTGTATGTTTGTCAGATCACCCACTACAATGGAACACACCTGCGAATTCTGAGTGGGGATTTGCAGAGCCAAGGCCAAGGCCACATGGTCAAAAGTGTCATCGAGGGCAATGAGGCCACCATGGACTCCACTCTCCTGCAGATTCGCATTGTACTCACGTAGACCTATAGACTGAATCCAGCGCATTACTCGTTCGTTGCTCCATACCATGACATCTTAGGAGGTGGGGAAGGTCATAGCATTGGTACTGGGTCTTTGTTTCACATGAGAATCATGCTATTGTATAATTAAATCATGTTGCTGTATTTTGACAACCGACAAGGCCTTCATTCGCAGCTTGATGGAGTACTGCTCTCTCATTTGGGCTGGCATTGCAGGCAGGTTGGTGCTCTATCTGTATTCTAACTTCTCCTTTTTGGTCTTGCACCCTTTGCCCTGCCTTGGCCCTGTCCCTCCCAGCTATGTGCAGCGGGCACATTGGTCTGCCAGTAACCTTCTTCTTCTTATATTCCCAAAATCCAGGCTCGCTGCTCACCTCCATTCATTTGTTCCTCTTTTTTCTCACCCATGAAACCAACTTCCCCAGTCTGTTCAGTCCCATTCTTCCCTCCAGGGCTTCAAGACAGCTGTATGCCACTCCCTCAGGTCACCCCCACCCCCATCCACACTCGTGATCTCTTCCACCCAAAATGACCACATTTACTATTACTCGCCTTTTCCAGGTTATTGTGATTTTTTTCCCCTCCATCTCCATCATCCCTTTTACTTTGTTAGTTTCTAGTTGGTTTGTTCCTCCCCTTCACTTCTTCTTCCTGTGTTTCATTGAGCTTGTGTGCAGCTTGTCACACCCATTTGTCCTTCTCCGCCTCCCCTTGATCTCACTCTCACTTCTACTCTGCTGTTGGTGTTTTCCGCTTTCCATTTTGTTCTATTCCAGTCTGCTCTAACCTTCCACAAGCCTTTACCATGTGTATACATTTCAATCTATTTAAATAAAACAATAAAAAACGAAAATATTTCTAAAGTGTTCCTGCACATTGAGCAAGCTTCTCCCCACACCTCCTTCCCCTTCCTCCCCTAACCCCAGAATAGGTATAGTAAACAGGAGGTGACATCAACTCATTGATTCTATCTGAAAGAAAACAACAAATGATCTTTAGCTGATTACCATTTATATTGTTGATCTAATTTATTGCCGATGATACTTCCTACATGACCATGGATGCTCGAACCATTACACCACCATCTGGTTCTACTCTACAAGGTACCTACCCAACTCAAATTTACACCGATCTCCTGTTTCTGCTTCCACTACCATTCCAGGGAGACCATTCCACGGAGACCATTCCATGCATTAACTACTCTATGAGTAAAAGACCCCTACCTTATTACAGTCCTAACTCAGCTCCTCTTTATCTCAGGTTCTGGCCGCTGGTCCCATCACTGTCCATTCTGCTGATAAATGCTTCTGCCAAATCTCTTCTGTACTTACGCTTTATAAGCTCAAAAATCTCCATCATATCTCCTCGTAATCACCTCCTTTCTAATGTAAAAAGTCCTGTCTCATTCAGTCGTTCCTCATAGTTTAGATAAGTGAACACCGGAAATTAAGGTGTCAGCCCATCATCATCATCATCACCATTTAGCAAACCTGATGTTTACTTCTTAGATTTTCTACCCTTCCCAGTTTTTCTTCTCCACCGAGGTCATATCTTCCATTCGATTAACCTTCCCTTCCTTCTGTCAGTATTTATGCTCCTCTGCCCTCTATATTTCAACTCTTTCATGAGCATTGAGTCTGCATTAAAAAAAAAACACCGGCATGTTATGAAATACAAAAACACTCACTTTTTATTTCTTGTTGGCTTCCTTCTCTCAGTCTCTCCAGTTCCTTGCGATCATAGTTCAACCTCTTCAATGCCATGATACCAAACTGGAGGCTCGTTCTGCATGAAAGTGCAGGACAATAACAACACTGTGGTTTACAAAGTTAATGCAAATGCTTGTTCATGACAAGTATATCAAGAAAGCATATCGCAACTACAACAGCACTCGGTGGAGTGCATACCTCCAACAGGCTGAACAGTTTACGTTTTCTATCCCAATGATAGGTCGGATCTGCATCCGGACCTGAACCAAAATCGAATTGGTTTGTTCTTGTCAACTACGCAACTCATCCACCATGTTTTGTCAGAAGCCGTCCAAAACTTTTTGAAATATCGTGTTTTATATCGATTCTGGTCCTATCTCTCAATGATGTAGAATCACTGAATAATAATTTTAAAAAAATTCTCGGATCAGGATCCAGATCTTCACCAAAATCGAACCAATTTGTCCCTTTCACACACTCAATCTGTCCACCAAGTTTCGACCAAATCCGTCCATAACTTTTTGAGATATCATACCATATATCGTTTTGGGCCCTATCTCTCAATGGTAAAGAATAACTTCATCAAAAATTGAGGTGTGCGGATCCGGATCTTCACTGAAATCGAATCACTCCGTCCTCGTCACAAACCTAACCCGTCCACCAAGTTTCGTCCGTATCCGTCCATAACTTTTTGAGATATGCTGCTCACAGACAGACAGACAGACAAACAGACATTGGTAAAAAAAAACATAACACTGACTTAAACAAGCAATGGTTGCAATCTTCTATTATTGTGTTTCATGCTCACTTCAAATGTATGCATTTGTCATTGGCCATTTTGTGTGTAGTTAATCGTCTCATTTTGGTAGTAACCACTGATGCAAAAAAAACTGCTTTAACCCACCGGTGGAAACTGTCTACCATCTTTAGCTGTCCACGGAGATCTTTCTTGGTCAGGTGGTCAAGCATGCGTGCATCCACCAAACACTCCATGAAGTAGCTTCGGTACTGCGGCAGACCCAGGCTGGGCAACCATTCATTCCCGACCCACTCGTGATTCATGTCTCCGTAAGCTAGCGTCTGGTGCACACACACCCCACATAATAGGTGATGAAAATGTTGTTTGCTCGTTCTTTTTCCTTTCTTTTCAAAACTGTTAGTTTGTTGCAAAGCTTTTTTTTGACATGCACACATTTATTTCAATCTGATGGGTTTTTTTTTTTTTAAAAAATGATTGAAAATGCAATAGTACAATTAAAGCAAAATTAAAAGAAAAATGCATCGCTTATTGCGTACCATGTGGGCTCATTCTCAGATGGGATTTCAGGAAACGAAGGTCAGTTTTAAAGAGCAGATACTAAATTTCACGACCGCTGTGGACTTCACCAATCCCACAGCTTTTTTTTTTTCCTGTCTACGTGTGACTGCTCTAAGTTACGAAGCACCACCAAACGTGGAAATAGGTGTTTGTTTTGTATAGCTGACATTTCTTTCCACAAAGATTATTAACAATCCGTCAGGTGGGAGTATATGGTCATCGAGTTTGGCGGCACCCATCCAATGGCCCTAATGTAGAAGAAGAACCCAAGTATGAAAAAGCTGGTTTCAACCTCAAAAGGTGCCAGCAGCAGAAGTCTGCATCGTACTTTCGTTGGTTGCTCAGAAGGATGAAGAATGAAATAATGTGAACTTCCTTAAATTTTGTCATGGTATTTGCAACCTTGATCCCAATGAAGCTTTGATAAGTAAATGTAATTAATAATCGCTGCAAATCACGTATTGCTCAAATTGCCAAAACAGTGGCAGTGCAAATACCAGACAAACGCTGAAAAGAATATCCTCAGCAAGCGGGATGGTGAAAGCGTGATCATTTGCTGTTGAAAATTTGCGTCTCCTTGGAAATTTGGCGCTCCGGCATGCACATGGCAATTTGCACCAGGCAAAATAAACAGCGAGTGCGCAAGATGGAAACTGTGATCACGAGGGAGTGAGTTCTGGCAATGCATACACAAACGAAGATGTGCAACTATGCAGAGGGCAGCCCACCTGAGCCCAGCTGCCCTCCTCGTCATCCTGTCAGTTTGGGTTAGGCAGATAAGTAGGAGGAAGAAGAAAAAGAAAAGCCGAAAAAGAATAAGAGAAAAAGAAGAAGAAAAATAAGAGTGCCATCAATTCTTTCCAAAACATAGATATCTTCTAAGTGCTGTGTCTCAGGTGATCTTATAATTTATTCATTAAAAAAAAGTTTTAAAAGTTATAACTGCCGCATTTTGTCTTGCAATATATCACTATTACACACCACGTAGTGGTGGAGGTATTAATACCCACTTCGGGTAATTTCTTTATGGCACATCATGCCTCATCCTGGTGGTCTTTATAATCTGCACGTTAACATATCATGTAAGCTCGAACAAGTCGATGTGAAGACAATTTGTATCAAAACATATTCTCACAACTACCATTAAGAATTATCTTCAAACTCCATGACCACAGACATTTTACACGCAAAACAGCCCTTTTGATGCAAAACACGACACCTGACTATCGGTGCAAACCATCTTGAAGCTCTCAGAGCCTCGGACCAATACATCATTCCGTTAATCCACGGCAAGCAACGTGCCCGTTGTTTGGCACGCCCGCTTTAAAAGGGTTCCTTCCCGCAAAGTTCAAAGGAGGGGTATGGTAGACCAAAGGTGGAAGCAAAACGACAGGGTAATTCACGGCAAGCAAGGGGGTAAGAAGACGGGAACGATGCCACTAACCGCACGAGTCGATGCCGTCAGGTGTTGAATCTCCTCATGAGTCATCCAGATATTGCCAGTTGCCTAATTTCCAATAGGTTGATGCAAGCATGTGTGACACAGAGGTAAGGGGTGGGTTAGAGGGTAAGACAAGTGGTGAGTGCAGTGATTTGAGCATTTGGATTAAAAAATAAAAATGGAAGATTAGTTCTTGATAAGGGGCGAGGGGTGCAGGAGAGTCTTGTGAATCAGTTATGTAAAACTTACTGCCATGACCTTGAGTAAAAGCCTGTTTGTTTGTGAGCAGGATATCTCAAAAAGTTGTAGATGGATTCAGAAGAAACTTGGAGGACAGGTTTGGTGTGTGACAAGGCCAAATTGTTTCGAGTTTGGTGAAGATTCGGATTCGGATCCGGATACAATAGGGCCAAAAACTGAAAAAAGCACGAGATCTCAAAAAGTTGTGGACAAGTTATGACAAAACTAGGAGGACGAGTTGGTTAGGTGACAAGAACAATCCGATGAGATTTTGGTTCAAGTTTGGATGCAGATCCAGTCTATCAGTGGGATACAAAACGTAAGCTGTTCAGCCTGGCGGAGGTATGCGCTCTCCTGAATGCCGTTCTAGTTACTCAGGATATTCCCCCTCCATCCACCTGTCTTTCCCACAAAATTTTTTTTTTCTCTACCCACATTTCCTGTTTGTATTTCTTGCAGGTTGGGTAAGCAAGGTAAGGGTAAGCAGTGTGTTGTGTGAAAGGGGTATTAGGAAATATATTGACTTGTTTGATATGTAAACAAAAGCACTTACATAATTGGTCGACTGTCGATTAAAAAATCTAAACTGTTTTGGTATTTCATGATAGTTTCCTTCGCTTCGAGTGAAATCCCTGGGATGGTGCGAATAATCGAGGAACACTCAGTGACCTGGAAATAGCAATTACCAATCTTCACCATCTTCCTTACTCGGATATAAATTATTATGGGGCATCATTTTGTACGCAGCCTGTGGCTGCTGGTTGCAGCATTGCCGGGAGCACAACTGCGTCGCTGATGAAGTGCCCCCAGTTTCCAGAGAGCTGGTACTCATTTTTCCCGACCTCACAAGGACAACTGTGGATGGTATACATACACAAGTCATGTTTTTTCGACATCACATCCAAGATGGCCGACTGGCGGCCATTTTAGTTGTAAAAAACAACAACTCGGTATCGAACACGTCCTCAACCATTTCTCGGACATGCATTTACCGATGTTGTTAAAACTTGGCACACAGATAAGGAATGATGGCTTACATAAGCACGTCATTTTAAAAAAAATTACACAGAGGAAGAAACACTATCTGAACTGCATCTATTCTGAGCCTTGGTTGGTATTTGAGGCCAAAACCTTTTCGTTGCTTCGGGTCAGCAACCACATTAAAAACAACAAGACTGATTTCACAAGCATGCAGAAACAATTCCAAAGAACTTGTCAAGTTTAACAGACAACATGATTATTATTAATAAGCTGGTCTCAGTATTGGCACAGATGAGAGAATGACATCACATTTTTGTTACAGTAGCACAAAATATAAATCATGGCAAAGTTAAAACAGGCCATTTTGTCATGCAGCATGATGTACCCTGGATGGGTAAAACTGCAGAACTTTACAAAAAATAGGAAAGTAATGAGCACAATGACTCCTTACTAGGGGGTCCTGGGGTCCCCCCCCCCAACCCCTTCCAGATAAATTTTGATAAAGTGATGTCAAAAGATGCAATTTGGGGGTGATCCTGTCAAAATTGTAATAAAAACATTATGCAAACAAAAAAGTGCAATTTTAGGAAGAATGTTTTTTTTTTATTTCAACTGAATATCCAGTGCTGGGAGGATTATTTTTGGTGAGTGCAGCATTTTGTTAACTTGTTAATATTAAGCATTAACTTCAACCCTGGAGCGGTTTACAAGAACCACCCTAGCTCGTGTTGTAAAACCAGAGCATTTGCTTCCCATTTAAAATCAGGAGTCATGTAATGACGGAGTTTCTGGAATTACCCTCGCTGCAGTGTAAACCACAGCGTTCCCTCTACCCCCTTACGTTTTCATGGGTCAGTAAACACACCATCCCACGTATACGAGTGAAAGTTACAAGTCGTAATAAACAAATGATTTTTGAAATATTGATTTTATTTACATTTGTAACACTCTCCTCCCTGTGCCTGCCACACTTTTCTCATCCCCACTCCTCCCCTCGATGAAACAAGAGTCGAGAGCCTAATGGACATGTTTTAATGTGGTGGTGATGCAGCACAGGCATGATGGGCCAATGGCCTCCTGTGTCAAAGTCCATTGTTAATATTTATTGATCTTGTGTCGATATGGTCACAAACTCCATCGTGACCAACAGTATCATCAGGTTTTGTATTTGTGTGCGGCAGAATCGAGTCTTTACTTCATGCATTGTAACGACTGCACTTCGGTATTTTCCGTGAAGTTCATGTAGGAGAGAACGGCAACGGGAAAATCCAACAATGGAAACTATTTCCGTACATAGACAGACGCTCTCCTGCCTGGCGGTCATCTGATCACGGTGTCGGCTTACAAGCTTTTGTACATGGCTAACTTCTTCAAAAATACCTCGTAAAAAACACCTTGGGAGTAATTCATATAATTGTGGTCATGATGTGTTAGCGTTGCACCCCATCC
Organism: Eptatretus atami; assembly: GCA_035128595.1. NCBI lineage: Eukaryota > Metazoa > Chordata > Myxini > Myxiniformes > Myxinidae > Eptatretus > Eptatretus atami. The sequence goes on from CM068952.1 coordinate 156,185,772, forward strand.
ATATGAAATGGGTTAAGAAACAAATCAGCATATCAGAATATGAACTCAATTCCCCATAATTGTGGCA
>CM068952.1:156185848-156205152 GCA_035128595.1 Eptatretus atami
CCCTGGTCGGATCGACTCTCTGGCTCAGGAAGACAAGGCAGGGGTTTGGAATGCTGGTGATAGCTCAGCTACTCTTAACGAAGGACACCGTGGGATCTTTAACGTCCACCAACTAATGGCAGCAGACGGGGCACCCAGTTTAACATCTATCAGAGGAACGGCACACACATTGACGAATGACCCTACCTGTGAAACACTGGGATGACAGCTTCTAGGTGTGTTGGGATTCAAACCCAGGCTAGATGGCTTAGAGGCGAGTGTGTACATCTTGGCTAGGCCATCCTGCCAGCCCAAACAGGCCATTTAGAAAAGAAAATAAGATAAGCAAAGTAAAATGCATCGTACCAGTTTTGTCTTTACGAGACGACTGAATATTAAAATTCGGTTCAATAATATAATGGGCTTACCGACGATGGAGTAAAGACATAAACACGATCTGTGACAGGAAGTCAAAGCATCAAACAAAAATAGGACCACTGTACCTGTAGCTTATCTGGGCCCTGGCCTAATGTTGTAACCCAAATTTGGTAGTAATCTGATTGATGGGTCTGGAGAGGAAGATTTTTGAAGGAATTAATGAGATTTCCCCAAAAGTTGACAAAGTCGGCCATTTTGATACACTTCCGGTCACATGACCGGCATGACTTCCGAAGTTTAACATCCTTACCCTCGCCGAATGCTGTAACCCAAATTTGGTAGCATTCCGACTGGTAGATCTGGAGAAGAAGATTTTTGAAGACATTTGCTCAATCGGCCATTTTGACCGACTTCAAGTTACATGAGCGGAACGAGCTTTGCAATCCCCGTTACCAGTCAGGAGCGGAACGTTGCTGCCAAATTTCAGCCGGAACGGCCCAGCGGTTTGGCCGGAGAAGTCGAAATAGGAGACGGACGGACAAACGGACAGACGGTGCATGATGACAATACCTTATCTGACATTCCAATTCTAGATAAGGTAAAAATGGACTTACAAGAACTAGATTAACCTCATTCAAAACTCCAACTCCAATAAGCAAGAACTTGCCAGCGCTTAACGCTATAAGACTGAACACCATCGCATTTATAGACCTTCATCGTGTGAATCTTTTAAACCTTTTGCTACGAGTAATCCTTACTTTGTTTGTGAAATGTTGAGGCTCCTTGATAACCAAAGCTAAACATGCAAATAAATGCATTTACATACTATCAGAAGGAAGAAAAAAAAAAGGGGTAGTAAAGGACGGGAAAAGGAAGGGATGATTTCCTTTATGGTACAGACCGTTCGAGAAGTTGGGGGTGCTGAGGGACTGGTAAGGGACACCATCTCCTGGATAGCAAGGCGTAGTTTTAGACGATGCAGTGGGTTGCTGATTCCAATCTCTCGTTGAATCTCAGTGTCGGAAAGCGCCGACATGATAGCACCTGATTTGACATTGGCACGGCACGCTGCCACATACCACGCAGGCATGCCCACCCACAGCTGTCGGGAGAAAGATTTCAGATTTGCATATTATTCCTTACAAATATGAAAAATTATCACCAGCTAATAATGAACCAGCGGTTAAAAAATAAAAAATGCCTTTGCAAGAAACATAGGAAAACCTGACGCCACATAATAGAGATCAGATGATGATCCATGCTCTATGCAGAGTGCTGGTGCTGCCTAAGTAGTTTCTATGGCTAGGATTACAAACCTGGACATGGACAGGTTGCCACTACAACCAAAGAAGTCAGGACAGGAATTTATAATTTGTTCATGTCGCTGGTGATAGCTCGCCGACTCTTCGCGAAGGACAACGTGGGATCTTTAACGTACACCAACTAATGCCGGCAGACGGGATGCCCATTTTAACGTACATTCGAGGGACACATTGATGAATCGCACACAAGGAAATTTGGTCATGGAGAGGCCATTCGGTCCACCATGTCTGCGCTGCATCATCCCCAGTATCGTCACACATCTACACACAAGCAACTACCTACAAGTTCTGCCAATATCCCCATACCTCTCTATCTCCAATGTATCCAAGTACCTATCTAATTCCCATTTAAACTTATACACCCTCTCCAATGTCAATGCCTTTCTGGGGAGACCATTCCATGCAATAACAACTATCTGACTGAGAGACCCTTGCTTTAAAACTGTCCTAACTCTCATCTTCTTTACCCTCAAGCTATGGCCCCTGGTCCAAACACTGTCCACTCTGCTGAAAAACTCCACTGCACCTATCTTGTCCACACCCTTCATGCCTTCTTCCCCCACCCCCCCCCCATCTCTAACTGTGTGGACTCAAACATCCGAGGTCACCATTCCAACCTGACAGATCACTCAATCTAGGCCGCTGCCGAAAAACTGGACATCAACTGTTTAACAGAATACTTCTTCCCACCCGACATCCCCGACTCCTTATTATCTCTCCCTGGTGATATTGGCTCCCCAAATTTGATCGACCTGAAACCTGTCCTGGCGTGGAGTTGCGCCTCCATTTCTCAAAACTCCTCCCAAACCCCAGGAGTACCTCTGGCTGTGACTTCCCTCCGCTCCCACTCAAATTTGTCTGTGTGTTGTACCGTCCTCCTAACAGTGACGACTCCATCTACATGTACATCTACATATCTCTCTCTCTCTCTCTCTCTCTCTCTTCTCTTCTCTCTCTCTCTCTCTCGACATGGACCAACTTTTAATCACTCATCCCAACTCCCTCTTCCTCATATGTGGTGATTTCAATTGTCACCATGCTAATTGGCTGGGTGTTCGTGCCTCTCTCATCAGCCATGGCACTTCAGCAAAGGACTTCTCTGACTCCATGGGTTTGACTCAATGCGTGAATTTTCTCACCCGGATTTCTCCCAATGGAAAATCTTCCCTTCTGGATTTGGTGATGACCAACTTCCCTGCCAATGTATCTTGCTCATCCTCTGTACCAATTGGCTTATCTGATCATGTGCTTGTGAAGGTCAACATCTCTCTGGTCATTCTCAGAGAACAGCCTCAGTGCCAGCAAGTCTGTCAGTTCACTCAGGCAAACTGGACTGGTCTACAAGCAGCCACCACTCTTCAGGACTGGTTTTCTATATCTACCGCTCCCGATATTAATTCAGCCTGGGAATCTTTCCACAGAACCCTGCTCTCTCTCTCTAATGCACAGATTCATCCCGTCTCGTCTTCAGTTATCTTGCCCATCCAACCGCTCTTGGTACTCTGAATCCTGTGGTGAGGCAGTTGCTTTAAAACAACTTGCATTCTCCTCCTGGAAGGCAAATCCAACCGAAGATCATTCCACAAAGCCCGCAACAAGTGTGTGTCTACTCTCAGGAGAGCCAGAAAACATCCACAAACCCTCCCATCTACATTCTCAATAACCCTCTCGAAGTGGTTCAGTCACTCAAACTCTTGGGTCTCACTCTCAGCCATGAACTTTCTTGGGCAAGACACATTTCAAAATTGGCCTCCAAAGCCAAACTCCGACTGGGCATCCTCTGTCATGCAAAATCCTTCCTTGGTATACTTGAGCTCCTATCCACCTCCATAGCTTTCATCCGCTGCTTTCCACTCTGGACTGGTGTCCCTGCCTCACAACTTGCTTAGCTTGACAACATGGAAACAAAGGTCTTCAAGATGAGTTGAATCCACCACGCTGAAGCTGAGTCTATGGGCCTTTTCACTTCGCCATCACCGACAGGTCGGTGGTCTCTCTGTCCTCTTCCGCCTCATTTCTGGTCTTGTACCCTATGCCCTCTCCGTGCTCTGTCTCCCCCCCCTCCCGCCTCAAGTATCCCCAGGATGCACGTGGTGTACCAGCAACCCCATCCTAGTGAAACTGCCTCAATCTAGAACCACTGCTCACCTACACTCCTTTATTCATCTTTTTTGGAACCACCTTCCACACTCTCTTTGATCTCATTCTTCCCTACAGGTCTTCAACACAGCTGTTAACCACCATCTCAGGTGTTATGTTGTCCCCCATCCAAAGCTATGATCATTTCTACACCCATTAAACCACCCCTTCCAAAATTTTGCTTATATATCCATCTTGTCCATCCCTTACGTTCTCCCCGACCCCTCATCATCACCTGCATCCCTTGTTTGTCCGTCTCCATCTACATTCTCCCTCCATCCTGCTATTGGCCTTTCCCCCTTTCTCCTGCTGTTGCCTTTGTTATGTTGTGCACTGGTCTGTTCTGTGTCCTAGCTCATCCATGAGCCTTGACCATGTGTAAAGAATAAAGAAAAGAAGAAAAAAAAGCACAGTTAAATTTATGCAATGTACTCATCTTGGTTTAATTTTCTTTCTGGCCTTTGCCTGCTCCAAACCAAGTAATGTTTAGTAAATACAAAGGTAGCTTCTACAGAATACTGTTATCATTTGCAACACCTCTATAATCATATTGTACATCAAATAAGTGAGTTTGTTTGCAATACCTCCAGCCATGCGACAACTGTCTGCCCATCCCACAGTGCAAAAGGCAGGCCGAGACGCCTTGCCTCCTCGAGAAGTTCATGCCTGTGGAGGGAAGCAAACAAAAGCATCTATATATATATATATATAAGCTGGGAAATTGCATGGTCAGAGATAAACAGGAGATGGCAGTGGTGATTGGGATGACAGACATTGGAGAAATAAATAGATTGTGGATATTTATAGGAGGGTCTTGCACCCTCTGTCCTCTCCCGTGCTCTGTTCCCTGTCTGGGAGTTTTATTTCATCATTTTGTAAAACGATAAATAACAATTATAGTAAATGACATAAATGGCAAATAATTATCTGAATAAACCACTGCGTTGAAATAGGAAATTTTCCTCATGGCAAAAAAGATTCATAACAATCATCGGTCTATAAATATACAATGGCCTGAAAAAGTATTCACCACCTATCAATAATGCCAAATTTAGATTAGTAAGGAATTTTGCATGAACAATTTTCCAAAATGAACATCTTATTCATAACTGAAAAGATCAAACGAAACATTGTTATAGTTGAAGGAGGTTACATGTCAGGAAAACCTGCAAAAAACCACGTACAGATCAAAATTCACTGGTTGTAAAAACATTCACCCCTTAGGTCAGTACTTGGTGGAAACACCTTTTGCAGCAATGACTGCTATGAGTGTTTTTTGGGTAGGTCTCTACCGGCTTTGCACACTGAGATGATGAAATATTTGCCCGTTCTTCACGTGAAAATTGCTCTCGCTCTGCCAAGTTTGATGAGGATCGTCGCTGGACTGCAATCTTCAAGTCTCGCCATAAATGTTCAATTGGGTTCAAGTCAGGACTTTGGGCCAGTCAAGAACATTCATTCTCTTCTTATTCAAACACTCCAGTGTGGTTTTAGCTTTGTGCTTCGGATCATTGTCCTGCTGAAATGTGAATCTCATACCCAGTTGCAGATTCATGGCCGACTCAAACCGGTTTTCATTAAGGATTCTCCTGCACTTTGCACCAACCATTGTCCCTTCCATCCTGAAAAGCTTACCAGTTAATGCTGATGAAAAGCAGCTCCATAACATGATGCTATCACCACCATGCTTGACAGTAGGGATGGTGTTGGCCTGGTTGATGTGCAGTGTGAGGTTTGCACCAGACGTAACACTTTGAATTTAGATAAAAAAGTTCAATTTTTGTCTCGTCTGACCACAAAACGTTTCTCCACATGCCCACAGTATCATGATGAAGCTTTTTTCACAGACTCCATACGAGCTTTTCAATGTATCTTTTTCAGTAATGGCTTCTTTCGTGCCACCTATCCTTTCGCGAATAGGCCAGTTTTGTGAAGGGAACGGGATATTGTTCATTGATGAACACCGACTCCCATCTTAGACACAGAGCCTTGCAGATCTTTCAAAGTCGTCGTTGGATTTACAGTGCCATCCAGAACCTGCGTGCCTGCTTGGCCGGCTGTTGAGTTTGGATGGGTGACCTGATCTGGGTAGAGTCTGGGTGGTATGATACGTCTTCCACTTATAAATGATGGATTTCACTGCACGCAAAGGGATAATGCAGTGATCTTCACTATTTTTAGAGGGGGATAATTTTTGCCAGAAGACATCAGTGTGAGAGCTGCCATCCCACATGCAGGACTCCGTAATGACTGCTATTAGGCCGCGCACCCACGTACTCTTCTTTGTTGTGGAGCGTAATTATTTGTATACTGCCATCTACTGATGTGGTTATGTTACTTTTCTGCTTTGCGTTGGAACACTCATTTGAAACCATTGGGTCAATTTGATAACATTTCAGGCAGATTAAGATGTGGTGTTTTCACATTTGTGTATTATCGGGATCAGGGGCTGCACTTTAGACCACCATGGATCGCCAGTGACCGCCAGAGGGATAATGAGTGACTTTAAAATCTCCTTATAACCCTCTCCTGAACAGTACTTCTCCACCACTTTATGTCTGAATTATTTGGAAGTTCATTGGTCTTCATGTTTGCCTTGGTCGACAAAGTGAGTTGCACCTTAAAATTCCTTCGATGAGTGGGGGACCTTAATTTTTGGCTTATCTGAAATTAGAATTCCAGATAAGGTATTGTCATCGTGCACCGTCCGTCCGTCTCCTATTTCGACTTCTCTGGCCAAACCGCTGGGCTGATCCGGCTGAAATTTGGCAGCAAGGTTCCACTCCTGACTGGTAACGGTGATTGCAAAGCTCGGTCCGGTCACGTGACCTCAAGTAAGTCAAAATGGTAGACTTAGTAAATTCCTTCAAAAATCTTCTTCTCCAGACCCACCAGTCAGAATGCTACCAAATTTGGGTTCCAACATTAGGATCGGGCCCAGAAAAGCTACAGGTCCAGTGGTCCTATTGCTAAGTTAAACCATTGATTACATACAGGTGAAACCTATTTATTAGGGTACCAAGCCTACAAGGCTGCATAACCTATTGTTTTATTCTGTTTATTAGTTTTCTTCTGCTGGAAACTTCAGCAATTTTCAGGTTTTTTCGCTTTAAAATTCATTTTCTCGGCAACCGTAAGTCCCATCGCCACGAAATTTTCACCGTGGTATGTCTTTTTACGTAGAATACTCAGTTGATAACTATGATGTCATAGGTCACGTGGTATTGGCTCCATCTTTGAAAAACTGAAAAACTTTGGACCTCTGTATCTCCGAAACCGCACAATATTAAAAAATTGGAAGTTGGCACGTGGCAAGACCTCCTCATGTGGAACGCGTGTGTTTTTTCGTGACGTTATCGGTGAAGTGGTATCACGGTGAAAATTTGACATGTAAAACGCTGCATCCGAAAAATTTTTAAATTTCTTGATAGTCATCTACGCAACTCACCGAAGAAAAAACAAAAATTTCACGTCATTGGTCACATTGTTCGGCAGCCATATTGTTTTCAAATATATATATATATATATATATATATATAAATAAATATAATCTTCTCCAGAAGGGCCGGACAGATTGAGGTGAAACTTCACACACACGTTCCCCAAGGCATCCTTTTACAAGTTTGTTAATTTCTAATTGATAGGCCACATGGTTTAGTGGCTCTACTGGATTGAAGGAAAAAATATTGGATTAAATAATGTTTACTCAAGAACCGCTGCATCAATGAATGTGAAACATCATAATTATGATCTAGCCGACATGGGGAATGTACGTTTAAAATTTCAACCTGATAAGCCACAAGGTCTGGCAGCCATAATTATTTAATTATTTGAATCTGAGAACTTTTTTTTTGCATGAGGCTCAATGGGCAGCGCGCCTGCATGCTTTTGAGGATACAGGAGTAGCAATTCAATTGATACAGATGATGGCCCCATGAAAAATGGTCAACTGTGTACATAATAAATGGATGGAGCGTGGCTTGTTCCTCAGTGCATAACTTGCGAATCCCACGTCGTAGAGAAACGTGTGGGGCCTCATTAGACTCAGGGGAATCCCGCTTTACCCTCTGCACCGATGGTGTCAATATTTATTACTTTGTGTTCAGGTAATTTAAACACCAATGCAATTTAAACAGATGATGTATTCAGGATAAAACGATAACTGCTTACGTAATAAATAGATTGAATGTGGCGTGTCACTCAGTCCATAACTAATCAATCCCGCATAGTAGAGAGACGTATGGGGGGCTTCGTATTACTTGGAGGAGTTCCGCTTTATCCTGCAGACCCACGGTGACATTTCCCGCACATTTATAGCTTCATGTTCAGGTAATTTAAACACCAATTCAATTGATACCGACAATGTCCCCAGGAAAGAGGGCGAACTGCATACGTAATAAATAGATTGAACACTTCGTGTTGCTCGGTCCGTAACTCGTCAGTCTCGCGTTGTATCAAAGCCGGACGTCTTGGTACCCGGTCATCACTGCCAGCAGTTATAAAGTGGCAGTTTGAGTTACATTTATTTTGTAACCTTTCAAAACTTCATTATTTATCAATGACGAATTATAATTTGCTACTGAAGTAATTCTGGCTTATTTTGGCAAAGGATATGAATACATACGCAACTGAGAATCATCTGATTTTCTCTGTTTATCTAACTTATTCACATTTTATCTGCATCTTTGAGCTTTATCACTTTGGAGTCATTTGTGAAGACTTTACATATTAACTTTGATTTGAAAAGATCATGAAATAAGCTCAGATGGCATCAGAATGTGAAAAGATTAACTTCAATATCGTGGCGTACGTCAGTACTCCATATGGAGGGATGGCACGCTAAATATACAATGGGTTATCGTGATAAGAAACAGTCGTTACACCGATTGTCACTTTTGGTGGGGAATCCCGTTTTAACAAACTAATTCAAATTTCATATAATGAATAGTGAAATGCAGAAGTAAACAAACAAACAAACAAACAAAAAAAAACAACCAAAATCCACTGAGCAACTGTGAATAAATCAATTAAAACGAATTTATGGCCAAGACAAAGGACTGCAGGTTTATCCATACAAGGTGGAATGTAGAATTCTTTAATATATTATCATCTTCTGGGAGGGGTTGGATGATGCCACAGTGCTTTGTCATGTGGAGTGCTACCCTCTATTTATATATTTATTTACTTATTTGGGGAGAGGAAGGGAACTGGTATCATAAATTATCAATGCAACAACCAGTCCACATAAATAATGCATCTGTTCATCATTTAAATAAAACAATATTATTTTATCATCGTCAGGGCGTTTCAAAAGTCAGGAATCATAGGGATATTTATTTTTGCAATTTTATTTCAAGATTCATTGTTCAAATTGCGAGCCAATGACACGCAGACACGTATCGATTCTTGTATGTATGTTTCTGTGAACGCTTCTCAACATTGACACATCGATTTTAGCACAGATCTTCAAGAGTACGCAGTCTCATGGTATGAACCACTGATTTCAGGTGTCCCCAAAGAAAGAAAGTGAAGTGGCGTTAAACCTGGACAACGCGGCGGCCATTCCATCCGTCCGTCATATCCACCTCAAAGGCACCGGGAATTTTTTCCCAAAGATTCCGGACTTTTTGAAACAGCCCGTTGTAAGGATAAACGAAGGCAGTTGTTGATAACCGAATCACAATGTAGTCTAAAGTCTCAACTTCTAATGAACCATTCCGATTACACAAAGCATCACACATGCCGACAGCAAAATGCAGCGCCGAGGTGAAACATAAATTCAATATTCATAAAACCCATCTCTCAAATGAGGAAAACAGTTCCAGAAAACAATGGTTGTGAATGAAAGTTCAGTGAGATTTATAAGAAATTCCGCAGTCAATTAATTTTGACACGCTTGGACTGTGTCCAAAGTAAGAAACAGTGAGACGTCTGCACTTCAGAGGAAAGGATTCTCGAGGGGACCGAGGCAAAGTCGATTGTTATCGTCAAAATTTACAACCCAGACTGCCTTCTATTCCCTCAGGCTTGATTGATAAGACGAACAGACAGCAGGTCTATCACTCGGCTGCATGCCCAAAAGTACAATTAAAAAAAAAAGACACACACATCTATTATATTGATGCAAAATTGAATTGAAAAAATAAATAAATAAGAGAAACCGGGAAGATTGCATAATCCAAGGTATAAAGGGATATTCTCGAAAAAGCAATTCTACGTTTCCATGAGAAACTCCATTAAGAACCCGCTCAGAGCTCAGGAGATTGTAGGGCAGCGCATATTTATCAAGTATGCCATGCTGCATCCAAAGAAGGAAAGCAGTAAAAGCCTCTGGGATTGAGCAATGTTGCTGTTTTGGCCTTGATCAGAATGTCATTCTTAAGACACAGAAATATAACATTATATCAATTACCCAGCTTGCTCAAATATGTAGATTCAGTGATGATGTAGTGATGCACACAAAGAGATAATCCTGTACAAATGCAAAAAACACTGCTTCACGGATCTTAAAGTTTACACAATTATTTCATGCATTATTAACCGATGGACATTTAGAATGTAGAAGGATAAGATCACGGCCAATTCCCATAGGTTGGCACCCATGGGGAGTAAAAAATTCCTCCTTAAGAAATGCCCCGCTGAGTGTGGTGAGAGAGGCGGCGGCATTGCCGTGGCGTCGCTGGTACCCAGAGTGCTCCGATAAGTGATGGCACTTCTCCCAAGCTCAGAGTGGATGTTTGTCTCATCCAACGTTGAGTCTTGTGTATTCGTCTGTATATCCATGTGTGTGAGATGTGTGTGTGTGGCACCTCCACTATGAGCCTTAGATCCTGTACAAAAACGTTTTTTTTTAAAACATAATTTGCCTCCAATAGGACATGCAGTCGAATCCCAGGACAATAAATATCGTGCAACATACAGCAATTATAGTGACAAATTGCAAAAAAAAATGAATGAACTCCAGTAAAATGAACAGGATGAGAAGAAGAGAAATGTTCTGTCAAATCAGGATGGAGAGAATAAATAATCCCCAAATCACTAGGCCAGCACACAATCCATCCATTGGGACTGTACTCTGTACAGAGCGTTGGTGCTGCCTCAGCAGTCTCCTTGTATTGTTTATCAAATTGGGCACAATCCCGGACAGGTCACCACTCTGACACAGGACACCAGCAAGCTGGCACTCATTTTTGCCGACCTTGGAAGGATGACGGGCAGAGTCAACCTCACCCGGTATTAATTCAACAGCCGAGTGGGATTTGAACTCAGGATCCTTGGATCCCAAGCCCACCACCCGAACCATTAAGCCAACACCAGGCATCGCAGACAATATAATAACAACAATAACTACAATGGCACTCAATAAAGTGCAAACCTCCACCAGGCTAAACAGTTTACGTTTTGTGTCCCACTGATAGGTTTGATCTGCATCCGGTCCTGAACCAAAATCGAATCGGCTTGTTGTCACCAAACCAACTCGTCCACCAAGTTTTGTCATAATCCGTCCAGAACTTTCAGAAAGACGTATCGTTTTTTGGCTCAATCTCTCAACTGTGAAGACTGCGAAGAATCACTTAAAAAATAAATAAATAAAATAGTATCCAGATCCGAATCTTCATCAAAATCGAATCAATTTGTCCTTGTCACACACCCAACCTGCACACCAAGTTTCGTCCGAATCCGTCCATAACTTGTTGGGATATTCTGCAGAAAAGACAAACACAAACAAAAAGACGGACACATTGACCAGGAGTGAAAACATAACCTCCTTCCACCCTTGTGGAAACTTTTCCTGGCCCTACAATCATGTGACTCGAATAACCAGTTCTTATTGGTTACACGACATAGACTTGAGGACGAAAAGAGAGAGAGAGCATTTGGAGAGCGAGCGGTGAAGAAGTTTTGGTCGAGAGTCAGTCAGCTGACTACTTCTGATAACTACTCAGAATAACTACTCACAACTCACTAGTTATCAGTTTTTTTCTGATAACTACTCAACGGGATTCTCTTTGCAAGTCCACGTATCGTTGGGTTGTGTTCATGAAGCAAATAATGCGGGAACTTCGTGCTCTTGGTTTTAACATTCTGTTTTGACTGAACCAAACTAGCATTCCACCTCATTCTGGTTCTTGTTAACTCGGCCTAGCTGGCTAGTTATTTCCAACCTTATTCATGTTGAGAATATTCGACAAGAACCGCGATTCAGATTTTTTATCAACTATTGTTGGTCACCTGACGTCACACTTGCGTGACGAGTTCGTCATTGGGCATTGACACGTTGCAGTGCCTCGACACATAGAAGGTCCACTTTGGATGCCCAGAGATCTGCTCCCATCTACCGTCTTTCTGGTGATAATCGGCTATCGGATATCTGCACTTCCCAGCTGAGGCGAGTTGGAAGTTTCGTGTCCGAGTTGTTTTATCACAGCATACGGAGTACAACAATTCACACAAACCAAATTTCCACAGTACTCTAATTTGAGATGTTTGTTGGTTTGTTTGTGTGTATGGTTGACTTCTATGCACTCCTCCACTGCTGAGTGGAACGAGTTTGAAAATTGGTGGTTGTACTCGGGGTGTGCACGGGAAGGTTTGAAGTGTTTAAAAACTATATATATATACAACTGCACAAAGCTCGACTGAATATGCCTCAACTTTGCAAATCCCCGTCGAGAGGCTGGAAACACAAGGAATGTGTCATTTTATATTCTATTTTGATGTGCGTATTAAATGACGATTCTGTGGAATAATGAGGGATATATTTTGCTAATTATGGCAATAATTCTGAAAATAACTTCAGAGCTAAGCTGTAAAAGCTCAGCGCAGCATCAAATGGCAAGTTATGTAACCACGTAACCGAACTCCGAAGACGTTTTGACACCACATTGATGGTGACTCACATCGCTACTACGCCAACACTCCACCAAGCGTGCTAATTACAATGTCATCTTATGATTTCTGTGGAAGAGGCATAAAAAAAACTTACAGCATCCAAGAGCATCAATATTTATGCTTTTATACAGCGTGGTTCAATCGATGATGATGCCAATCGATGACGTGCAACTTACTAATGTGATCGTATTGATTATTTTCAGGTCTCCTAAAGAACAAGGCTTAAAGTTTGTTTCCATGGAAGTTTCAACCCCGTCGAACAATTTCTCTTTGCTCCCATAGATGCTCATTTTAGAGACATTTTTGCGACAAAGTCACACGTTTCGACACAAAGGCAGTTTTGTATTGTTTATCGAAATGCAAAAATTGCACAATACAAAACCAACACATATATGACTGAAACGTTTAGACTTTAGAGACTGGAAGTGTGAAATACCAAATTAAAGGACACAAAGGTCAAAAACATTCATTGAGAGCACCAGACAAGATAGAGGCTGTAAGGGAAGATTGCAGGCTTCTCCGGAAAAATCTGACACGCTGATTTCTGACTTGCACAACTTCTCGCACGACCGTTGGCAGAATCATACATGACGATCTAAAACTGTATCCGTACGAGTGAATGCAGTCCACCGGACCGAAATAAATAAGAGGGAGAGGTTAGAATTTTGCACCGCCTTTGCCCAGCAGATCGAAGAAGAGCAGGATTTTCTCGACAACATCTTCTTCACTAATGAGGCCCATTTCCATCTCAAAGGGCACGTGAACGAACAGAACATGCGACTATTGAGAGAACACCGACTGCACAAACATCTGGAACAACCAGTTTCTGTCGCAAAAGTAACGGCTTGGTGTGCTGTCAGATGTAGCGGTGTAATAGGACCATTCTTATTTGAGAATGAAGCATATAGACATGTCGACATGCTGCAGAGAAGATTCCTTCCGACACTGAGAAGGAAGCAAGACATCACTATGAATTCGGTCATCTTCCAGGAAAACGGTGCACCACGTCACATACGTCTCACGGTGCTTTGAAGTTTTTGAGACAACATTTCCCAGGTGATTGACTCATTTCATGGACAACCCATGACCTCCCTACTACTTCCTATGGGGGGTCCCTCAAAGCCAAAGTCTACGAAAACAACCCCCGCACACTACAGGAGTCGAAAAATAACATCAGATGGGAAATCAGACACATCTCAGCTCCAGTTCTCAGGCAAGTCATCGACAACGTCAGTGCCCGTGTTGCAGCCGTCATCAAGGAGGCGTGATTGCTTGCACTGAGCATTTCATCAACTATTCATGATGTCAATCTTTATTGCTTGTCAAAACATTTTTTTGTGATAATAAACGAAAGATTTAATTAATTTTGTGCAGTATTAGAGAAAAAGAAACAAAATCGACCGATAATAATAGAAAATATTGTGCTTAAATAAAAAGTTGCACATCATTTGTGACCACCCCGTAAACACTCGTGTTTTACGTAGCCAAAATGAAGTTTCCAAATTCAAATAATACAATGTTATACAGAGAGGCCAAAATTGCAGTTCGTATATTACATGACTTTCAGAAATGATTGAGACATTGAAAAAAATACAGAAATCCGTGGACCTGCAGAAATTTCTCATGCCTGACAAACGAATACTCGCATGCATGCACCACTCCTGTTTTGATAAATATTCAATGTACCCGAGACTGCTTTTACAAACCACTCTGGTTAACTTTGATCCAATCAAATTAATGAACAAAAATATAAGCAACAAAATTAAAAAAAAATTGTGTTTTTAAAACATGAGCCGCGTGTTACAACACTTCCTACTCAACCAATCATAGCATCTCGCACCAAAGCCATGTGGATCAATCATGTAAAATCAAATGTATATCGAATACCTCAGAAATCCTGACATGCATTCAGATTCATGTCTCTCAGGGATCTACCTACAAACCCATCTGTTGTCCAGCAGCCACTGTGGTTGAAATATAATGGTGCAGCAATGCTTTGTACAGGCACAGACTGCAACTTGGGGATGTTGAACGGTACCTTTGCACAAAACAAGCCATAATGGCAACCGTGGAATCATTCACACAACAAATCTGTTTCTAGATATAATGATGGCGGCAAAACAAAGACTGGCAAGTCTGCGTCAATTTATAGATACAAAGTGACAGTTAAAAGTGAATTGATAAAAAGGTATAAATTGGGAGGATGAAGCATGTATGGCAAAAGCATAAGAAAAGAAGGCTGGACACAGAACTACTCACTTCTTCTTGAGTCGGCGATCACGCTCAGCCTGTGTCCCAAGCTTTCCCAGTCCTACACCCTCAATCGCTGCACCATCCTGATCTGAAGCATTTCCTAGACAAAGCAAACAAATGTAAAATGCTGCTCAACCATCTCATTAGTGCGACTGTGACAAGAAAGATTTAAAGTATGGGCCATAGGTCATGATGAAGAGGCAGATCCCACTCACCTATGAGCTGTCTCGCCTGGGTTCGAAGCTCGGTCCAGCTACAAACTGTCATCCCGATGTTTCACAGGTAGGGCGATTCATCAAGGTGTGTGCCGTCCATCGGATGGACGTTTAAATGGGATGTCCCATCTGTCGGCATTAGTTGGTAGATGTTGAATATCCCACCCATGTCCTTTGCGAAGAGTGGGCGAGTTATGGACAGCACAGTGGCCAAAATCGAAATTCCTGTCCTAACCTACAGAGGGCATTGCATCAGCAGCACAAATGCCCCCCACACCCCTTAGCTAATGATGCTGCTCACAGCCAAGTGCTGCATACGAAAGAAGAAGAATGAGGCACATCTCTGGGTATTTTTGGGGATGTGGGGGGGGGGGGGTTTCTGAGATTATACTATATTGTCTTAATTGCACCAGAAAGTAGCAACCACCCAACCAGTGGTTATTGTATTTTCACAAATCATAAAGCTACCAAGGCCATAGTTTATTTGGAAAAACAATCACGACACAATATGTTAATAACAGATGATAAAAGTTCACTTAAAAATCAATAATTTGTAATTACGAATTGACACCAAGCGATTGCATCTTGCGCTTACTTAATGTCTTGCAGTTTGTATCTATTGCTGATTGGCTATTATAAATTTGCAAGCCCTTGATATTTTTTTGGTGCTTGATTCAGAGAATTTGGGTTAGCACTTGAGTGTACATCAAGCTGCACTGGATAAATTACGAGTCAGCTACATAGTGAGGATGGTTTCATGGAGAGACAAGATCAGGTGAGGTAGGCACATTCCCCCCTCCATAAAAGGTCATTTTTTTATGACATCATTAACATTGCTGCAGACTTCAGCTGGATGTGAAGCCACAGCCTCTAGGGTGCCAGTCCAGTGTCCTCACCTCGAGGATATTACCATTTATAGGACAACTTGCGATGGGCAATAAAAAGCACAGTCTCGGGCCAATGCAAAAAGACCTATGCCAAATCAGTGGCACCCAAAAATGCCCCCCCCCCCAAAGAGAGAATATAAAAATAAAATAAAATGGGCTCCCTAAGCACGGGTTGTTTTCTAAATCGGCTTTTGCCAAGAATTTGCCGATATTATCGTGCTGTTAAACTTCCCTGGTTAACGTCTTCATTTAATTATCAAGATGACATTGCAGACAAGGAAGACAAACTGCGTCACATGAACTCGTGCAGAAGTAGACGGAAGGGTCATAAAAAAGAGATGAGGCGTCGTGTGTGCGGCAAAATGAACCCACAAATCTGTACTGTTAAAGCATACAAAAATATGATCTCACTTTTATTATGCTGTGAGCAGGAAAGTGAAGAGATAGGCTCATTTATATACTGCACAGAGGGTGAGCACATTTTACTGAGATATTGCTCAGACTGGACAGTTTGCGTTCTGTATCCCACTGATAGGCCAGTTCTGGATCTGGACCTTAACCAGAATCGAATTGACTTGTTCTTGTTGCCTACCCAACTCATCCACCAAGTTTTTTTTCCATCATCCGTTCACAACTTAAGACATCGTGCTACATATCGTTTTTGGCCCCATCTCTCAATGGTGAAGAATCACTGAGAAAGTTCTTGCATCTGGATCCGGATCTTCATCAAAATCGAATCAATTCTTCCTAGTCACAAATCCAAACCTGTCCACCAAGTTTTGTCCGAATCTGCCCATCTCTTTTTTTAGATATCCTGCTCACAGACAGACAGACCAACAAAGAGACACAGAGACAGACAAACAGGGTTGAAAACATAACCCCAGTCCACCTTTGGTGGCGGAGGTAATAAGTGTTTCATTGTATACCCATCAGCTATCAAATGATAATCATAACTTGATATCTCCTGGTAAACATTCAACTCCGCTGTAATACTGACCAGTGGCTCCTCCATGTGCTACTCCCACTGCTCCGAAAGCAGTATGTGGAATTACTTGGATCAAAGTCTGTCATTGTTCTTCTGATTATGATGTACCATACTCTGTTACAGAGTGTCGGTACTGCTGAAGCAGTTTCTTGGCAAGAGTTATTTTGGGTGGTTTGCCATTGCCTTTTCAGCAGTAGCAGCAGCAGCAGCAGTCGTTAGGACATAATTTGTAATTTGTTCAGGGTGCTCGTGATAGCTCACCTACTCTTTGCGAGGGACACCGCCGTGGGATATTTAACATCCACCAACTAATGCCGGCAGATGGTGTTTCATCGGCAGGGCGTTTAATATGACCCAGTTTAATGAACATCCGAGGAACAGCACACACATTGATGAATCGCCCTGCCTATGAAACACCAGGATGACGGTTTACAACTTGGGCCGAGATTCCAAACCAGGCTAGACGGCTCAGAGGCGAGTGTGCATACCTCTTGGCTATCCTGCCAGCTCTGTCATTGCTGTAGTAGCTAATAATTAATTTATACTTATCATCAAAGGTTTAGACTTGCTTAGCAAGCATTGCGTTAGTTTTCATTTTGATTGATTTTCAAGCTGAGAGCAATCATTTACTTTAACTTACAGGAACACGTTCAAGTTGAAAGAGAAAGTAGTCTTTTAACTTAAGCCAAACATAGTGAGCAAACTAACAGGCACTGGGTGCAGGCATTGATAAATAATAAATTGTAAATGCACAAAATAGTTTATGAAGTTTCCTGAGCCAGGTAACGTTTCCACAACTTTAATCTAAAAGTCCTGTTGGTGGCAATGCACCCCTAAAAAGTACAGGACAAAACAAATTCTGCATACCAGGGCCTGGCATGGAAGGGTCCTTCAAAGTTGCTCCCAGTCGTCCCTTCTCTTTCTTCCCAAACAAGCGCCCGATGGAGGACTTGATGCCCTTTTTCTTGGGAGCTTTGTGCAATGAATCTTGGCTACTGTTACTGCTGCTCGGATTGCTGACCTGGCCATCTTGGGATTGAGGAGACCTATAAAAGAAGTCGGGCAATGGAGAAAAGGGAAAGGAAGAAAAAAAACAATGACAGGTAAACTGTGAAAGGAAGTAAATCAAATGAGGTGCTAAATAATTTGTGTGAAGGTTTCATAGTGCAGTATTTGATATTTTCCCTTGGGTTCTGTAACTGGGTGCTACCCTACAAGAGCCGAGGAATATTATAAATGCTGTTCTCGGGTGTGTATCTTACTGCCTACAAAATTCCACCGAGTTCCAATTTACCATTTTTAAACAAAGTATTACTCACAGCAGGATACATTAAATATACCTTTCCTTTCCATAAACATTCTTCAATGCATGTTATTGTTTCTCTCCATGACAGCTGGTCTAACACCTGTAATCTGGCTTCGATGTTACCTTCAACCTTGATGCCTGCATCAAGGCATCACACTATATGCTAACTCTTTGAACTCGTTCATCAACCACTAACTAAGACGATATTTAGCCCCTCACGACTCACAAATAAGTTCAACATTTTGATACTGTTAAGCAACATAGTTCAAAAGTTTGTGATTATCTACAGTGGTGTGTAAAAGTTTGTGATTATCTACAGTGGTGTGTAAAAGTTTGTGATTATCTACAGTGGTGTTAAAAAGTTTGTGATATACTACAGTGGTGTGAAAAAGTTTGTGATTATCTACAGTGGTGTTAAAAAGTTTATGATTATCTACAGTGGTGTGAAAAAGTTTGTGAACCCTTATATTTCTGTATTTCTGAAATTATTATTAAGCTATGTGTCCAGATCTTAATCTAAGTCCGAATAACAGATAAAGAGAACCTGATTCAACAAATAGCACCCCCCCAAAAAAAAAAAAACTACTTTTTCATTTATTTTTGACAAAATGATCCAACATTCAATTTATTTGTTGTTAAAAGTATGTGAACTTATACATTCAGTAACTGGTGCACCCCCTTGAGCAGCAATAAATGAACTAAACGTTTCCTGACTCTTGATCGGTCCTGCACATCGGCTTGGAGGAATTTTGTCCCATTCCTCCTTCACAGAACCGCTTCAACTCAGAGATATTTTGGGCTTTCCTGCCTGAACTGCTCGCTTCAGTTCTGCCACCATTTCAATTGGGTTAAGGTCTGGACTCTGACTTGGCCATTCCAAACACAAAATCTCTTCTGCTTCAGCCATTCTGTTATAGATGTACGTGTGTGTTTAGGATCGTTGTCTTG
>CM068952.1:156208390-156220514 GCA_035128595.1 Eptatretus atami
TGATAAAATGAAAACAAATGTAGATTCAGTGATGATGTAGTGATGCACACAAAGAGATAATCCTGTACAAATGCAAAAAACACTGCTTCACGGATCTTAAAGTTTACACAATTATTTCATGCATTATAACCGATGGACATTTAGAATGTAGAAGGATAAGATCCGGCCAATTCCCATAGGTTGGCACCCATGGGTAGTAAAAAATTCCTCCTTAAGAAATGCCCGCTGAGTGTGGTGAGAGAGGCGCGGCATTGCCGTGGCGTCGCTGTACCCAGAGTGCTCCGATAAGTGATGGCACTTCTCCCAAGCTCAGAGTGGTGTTTGTCTCATCCAACGTTGAGTCTTGTGTATTCGTCTGTATATCCATGTGTGTGAGATGTGTGTGTGTGGCACCTCCACTATGAGCCTTAGATCCTGTACAAAAACGTTTTTTTTTAAAACATAATTTGCCTCCAATAGGACATCAGTCGAATCCCAGGACAATAAATATCGTGCAACATACAGCAATTATAGTGACAAATTGCAAAAAAAATGAATGAACTCCAGTAAAATGAACAGGATGAGAAGAAGGAGAATGTTCTGTCAAATCAGGATGGAGAGAATAAATAATCCCCAAATCACTAGGCCAGCCACACATCCATCCATTGGGACTGTACTCTGTACAGAGCGTTGGTGCTGCCTCAGCAGTCTCCTTGTATTGTTTATCAAATTGGGCACAAACCCGGACAGGTCACCACTCTGACACAGGACACCAGCAAGCTGGCACTCATTTTTGCCGACCTTGAAGGATGACGGGCAGAGTCAACTACCCGGTATTAATTCAACAGCCGAGTGGGATTTGAACTCAGGATCCTTGGATCCCAAGCCCACCACCCGAACCATTAAGCCAACACCAGGCATCGCAGACAATATAATAACAACAATAACTACAATGGCACTCAATAAAGTGCAAACCTCCACCAGGCTAAACAGTTTACGTTTTGTGTCCCACTGATAGGTTTGATCTGCACCGGTCCTGAACCAAAATCGAATCGGCTTGTTGTCACCAAACCAACTCTGTCCACCAAGTTTTGTCATATCCGTCCAGAACTTTCAGAAAGACGATCGTTTTTTGCTCAATCTCTCAACTGTGAAGACTGCGAAGAATCACTTAAAAAAAATAAATAAAATAGTATCCAGATCCGAATCTTCATCAAAATCGAATCAATTTGTCCTTGTCACACACCAACCTGCACACCAAGTTTCGTCCGAATCCGTCCATAACTTGTTGGGATATTCTGCAGAAAAGACAAAACAAAACAAAAAGACGGACACATTGACCAGGAGTGAAAACATAACCTCCTTCCACCCTTGTGGAAACTTTTCCTGGCCCTACAATCATGTGACTCGAATAACCAGTTCTTATTGTTACACACATAGACTTGAGGACGAAAAGAGAGAGAGAGCATTTGAGAGCGAGCGGTGAAGAAGTTTTGGTCGAGAGTCAGTCAGCTGCTATTTGATACTACTCAGAATATCTCATCACTAGTTATCAGTTTTTTCTGATAATACTCAACGGGATTCTTTTGCAAGTCCACGTATCGTTGGGTTGTGTTCATGAAGCAAATAATGCGGGAACTTCGTGCTCTTGGTTTTAACATTCTGTTTTGACTGAACCAAAACTACATTCACCTCTTCTGGTTCTTGTTAACTCGGCTGCTGGCTAGTTTTTCCAACTTATTCATGTTGAGAATTTCGACAAGAACCGCGATTCAGATTTTATCAACTATTGTTGGTCACCTGACGTCACACTTGCGTGACGAGTTCGTCATTGGGCATTGACACGTTGCAGTGCCTCGACACATAGAAGGTCCACTTTGGATGCCCAGAGATCTGCTCCCATCTACCGTCTTTCTGGTGATAATCGGCTATCGATATCTGCACTTCCAGCTGAGGCGAGTTGGAAGTTTCGTGTCCGAGTTGTTTTATCACAGCATACGGAGTACAACAATTCACACAAACCAAATTTCCACAGTACTCTAATTTGAGATGTTTGTGGTTTGTTTGTGTGTATGGTGACTTCTATGCACTCCTCCACTGCTGAGTGGAACGAGTTTGAAAATTGGTGGTGACTCGGGGTGTGCACGGGAAGGTTTGAAGTGTTTAAAAACTATATATATATACAACTGCACAAAGCTCGACTGAATATGCCTCAACTTTGCAAATCCCCGTCGAGAGGCTGGAAACACAAGGAATGTGTCATTTTATATTCTATTTTGATGTGCGTATTAAATGACGATTCTGTGGAATAATGAGGGAAATATTTTGCTAATTATGGCAATAATTCTGAAAATAACTTCAGAGCTAAGCTGTAAAAGCTCAGCGCAGCATCAAATGGCAAGTTATGTAACCACGTAACCGAACTCCGAAGACGTTTTGACACCACATTGATGGTGACTCACATCGCTACTACGCCAACACTCCACCAAGCGCTAATTACAATGTCATCTTATGATTTCTGGGAAGAGGCATAAAAAAAAACTACAGCATCCAAGAGCATCAATATTTATGCTTTTATACAGCGTGGTCAATCGATGATGATGCCAATCGATGACGTGCACTTACTAATGTGATCGTATTGATTATTTTCAGGTCTCCTAAAGAACAAGGCTTAAAGTTGTTTCCATGGAAGTTTCAACCCCGTCGAACAATTTCTCTTTGCTCCCATAGATGCTCATTTTAGAGACATTTTTGCGACAAAGTCACACGTTTCGACACAAAGGCAGTTTTGTATTGTTTACGAAATGCAAAAATTGCACAATACAAAACCAACACATATATGACTGAAACGTTTAGACTTTAGAGACTGGAAGTGTGAAATACCAAATTAAAGGACACAAAGGTCAAAAACATTCATTGAGAGCACCAGACAAGATAGAGGCTGTAAGGGAAGATTGCAGGCTTCTCTCCGAAAAATCTGACACGCTGATTTCTGACTTGCACAACTTCTCGCACGACCGTTGGCAGAATCATACATGACGAACTAAAACTGTATCCGTACGAGTGAATGCAGTCCACCGGACCGAAATAAATAAGAGGGAGAGGTTAGAATTTTGCACCGCCTTTGCCCAGCAGATCGAAGAAGAGAGCAGGATTTTCTCGACAACATCTTCTTCACTAATGAGGCCCATTTCCATCTCAAAGGGCACGTGAACGAACAGAAATGCGACTATTGAGAGAAAACCGACTGCACAAACATCTGGAACAACCAGTTTCTGTCGCAAAAGTAACGGCTTGGTGTGGTCAGATGTAGCGGTGTAATAGGACCATTCTTATTTGAGAATGAAGCATTATGACATGTCGACATGCTGCAGAGAAGATTCCTTCCGACACTGAAAGAAGCAAGACATCACTATGAATTCGGTATCTTCCAGGAAAACGGTGCACCACGTCACATACGTCTCACCGTGCTTTGAATTTTTGAGACAACATTTCCCAGGTGATTGACTCATTTCATGGACAACCCATGACCTCCCTACTACTTCCTATGGGGGGTCCCTCAAAGCCAAAGTCTACGAAAACAACCCCCGCACACTACAGGAGTCGAAAAATAACATCAGATGGGAAATCAGACACATCTCAGCTCCAGTTCTCAGGCAAGTCATCGACAACGTCAGTTCCCGTGTTGCAGCCGTCATCAAGGAGGCGTGATTGCTTGCACTGAGCATTTCATCAACTATTCATGATGTCAATCTTTATTGCTTGTCAAAACATTTTTTTGTGATAATAAACGAAAGATTTAATTAATTTGTGCAGTATTAGAGAAAAAGAAACAAAATCGACCGATAATAATAGAAAATATTGTGCTTAAATAAAAAGTTGCACATCATTTGTGACCACCCCGTAAACACTCGTGTTTTACGTAGCCAAAATGAAGTTTCCAAATTCAAATAATACAATGTTATACAGAGAGGCCAAAATTGCAGTTCGTATATTACATGACTTTCAGAAATGATTGAGACATTGAAAAAAATACAGAAATCCGTGGACCTGCAGAAATTTCTCATGCCTGACAAACGAATACTCGCATGCATGCACCACTCCTGTTTTGATAAATATTCAATGTACCCGAGACTGCTTTTACAAACCACTCTGGTTAACTTTGATCCAATCAAATTAATGAACAAAAATATAAGCAACAAAATTAAAAAAAAATTGTGTTTTTAAAACATGAGCCGCGTGTTACAACACTTCCTACTCAACCAATCATAGCATCTCGCACCAAAGCCATGTGGATCAATCATGTAAAATCAAATGTATATCGAATACCTCAGAAATCCTGACATGCATTCAGATTCATGTCTCTCAGGGATCTACCTACAAACCCATCTGTTGTCCAGCAGCCACTGTGGTTGAAATATAATGGTGGCACAATGCTTTGTACAGGCACAGACTGCAACTTGGGGATGTTGAACGGTACCTTTGCACAAAACAAGCCATAATGGCAACCGTGGAATCATTCACACAACAAATCTGTTTCTAGATATAATGATGGCGGCAAAACAAAGACTGGCAAGTCTGCGTCAATTTATAGATACAAAGTGACAGTTTAAAGTGAATTGATAAAAAGGTATAAATTGGGAGGATGAAGCATGTATGGCAAAGCATAAGAAAAGAAGGCTGGACACAGAACTACTCACTTCTTCTTGAGTCGGCGATCACGCTCAGCCTGTGTCCCAAGCTTTCCAGTCCTACACCCTCAATCGCTGCACCATCCTGATCTGAAGCATTTCCTAGACAAAGCAAACAATGTAAAATGCTGCTCAACCATCTCATTAGTGCGACTGTGACAAGAAAGATTTAAAGTATGGGCCATAGGTCATGATGAGAGGCAGATCCCACTCACCTATGAGCTGTCTCGCCTGGGTTCGAAGCTCGGTCCAGCTACAAACTGTCATCCGATGTTTCACAGGTAGGGCGATTCATCAAGGTGTGCCGTCCATCGGATGGACGTTTAAATGGGATGTCCCATCTGTCGGCATTAGTTGGTAGATGTTGAATATCCCACCCATGTCCTTTGCGAAGAGTGGGCGAGTTATGGACAGCACAGTGGCCAAAATCGAAATTCCTGTCCTAACCTACAGAGGGATTGCATCAGCAGCACAAATGCCCCCCACACCCCTTAGCTAATGATGCTGCTCACAGCCAAGTGCTGCATACGAAAGAAGAAGAATGAGGCACATCTCTGGGTATTTTTGGGGATGTGGGGGGGGTTTCTGAGATTATACTATATTGTCTTAATTGCACCAGAAAGTAGCAACCACCCAACCAGTGGTTATTGTTATTTCACAAAATCATAAAGCTACCAAGGCCATAGTTTATTTGGAAAAACAATCACGACACAATATGTTAATAACAGATGATAAAAGTTCACTTAAAAATCAATAATTTGTAATTACGAATTGACACCAAGCGATTGCATCTTGCGCTTACTTAATGTCTTGCAGTTTGTATCTATTGCTGATTGGCTATTATAAATTTGCAAGCCCTTAATATTTTTTTGGTGCTTGATTCAGAGAATTTGGGTTAGCACTTGAGTGTACATCAAGCTGCACTGGATAAATTACGAGTCAGCTACATAGTGAGGATGGTTTCATGGAGAGACAAGATCAGGTGAGGTGGCACATTCCCCCTCCATAAAAGGTCATTTTTTATGACATCATTAACATTGCTGCAGACTTCAGCTGGATGTGAAGCCACAGCCTCTAGGGTGCCAGTCCAGTGTCCTCACCTCGAGGATATTACCATTTATAGGACAACTTGCGATGGGCAATAAAAAGCACAGTCTCGGGCCAATGCAAAAAGACCTATGCCAAATCAGTGGCACCCAAAATCCCCCCCCCCAAAGAGAGAATATAAAATAAAATAAAATGGGCTCCCTAAGCACGGGTTGTTTTCTAAATCGGCTTTTGCCAAGAATTTGCCGATATTATCGTGCTGTTAAACTTCCCTGGTTAACGTCTTCATTTAATTATCAAGATGACATTGCAGACAAGGAAGACAAACTGCGTCACATGAACTCGTGCAGAAGTAGACGGAAGGTCATAAAAAAGAGATGAGGCGTCGTGTGTGCGGCAAAATGAACCCACAAATCTGTACTGTAAAGCATACAAAAATATGATCTCACTTTTATTATGCTGTGAGCAGGAAAGTGAAGAGAGGCTCATTTATATACTGCACAGAGGGTGAGCACACTTTACTGAGATATTGCTCAGACTGACAGTTTGCGTTCTGTATCCACTGATAGGCCAGTTCTGGATCTGGACCTTAACCAGAATCGAATTGACTTGTTCTTGTTGCCTACCCAACTCATCCACCAAGTTTTTTTTCCATCATCCGTCACAACTTAAGACATCGTGCTACATATCGTTTTTGGCCCCATCTCTCAATGGTGAAGAATCATGAGAAAGTTCTTGCATCTGGATCCGGATCTTCATCAAAATCGAATCAATTCTTCCTGGTCACAAATCCAAACCTGTCCACCAAGTTTTGTCCGAATCTGCCCATCTCTTTTTTTAGATATCCTGCTCACAGACAGACAGACCAACAAAGAGACACAGAGACAGACAAACAGGGTTGAAAACATAACCCCAGTCCACCTTTGGTGGCAGAGGTAATAAGTGTTTCATTGTATACCCATCAGCTATCAAATGATAATCATAACTTGATATCTCCTGGTAAACATTCAACTCCGCTGTAATACTGACCAGTGGCTCCTCCATGTGCTACTCCCACTGCTCCGAAAGCAGTATGTGGAATACTTGGATCAAAGTTGTCATTGTTATTCTGATTATGATGTACCATACTCTGTTACAGAGTGTCGGTGCTGCTGAAGCAGTTTCTTGGCAAGAGTTATTTTGGGTGGTTTGCCATTGCCTTTGCAGCAGTAGCAGCAGACAGCAGTCGTTAGAACATAATTTGTAATTTGTTCAGGGTGCTGGTGATAGCTCACCTACTCTTTGCGAGGGACACCGCCGTGGGATATTTAACATCCACCAACTAATGCCGGCAGATGGTGTTTCATCGCAGGGCGTTTAATATGACCCAGTTTAATGTCCCGAGGAACAGCACACACATTGATGAATCGCCCTGCCTATGAAACACCAGAATGACGGTTATAACTTGGGCCGAGATTCCAAACCAGGCTAGACGGCTCAGAGGCGAGTGTGCATACCTCTTGGCTATCCTGCCAGCTCTGTCATTGCTGTAGTAGCTAATAATTTATACTTATCATCAAAGTTTAGACTTGCTTAGCAAGCATTGCGTTAGTTTTCATTTTGATTGATTTTCAAGCTGAGAGCAATCATTTACTTTAACTTACAGGAACACGTTCAAGTTGAAAGAGAAAGTAGTCTTTTAACTTAAGCAAACATAGTGAGCAAACTAACAGGCACTGGGTGCAGGCATTGATAAATAATAAATTGTAAATGCACAAAATAGTTTATGAAGTTTCCTGAGCCAGGTAACGTTTCCACAACTTTAATCTAAAAGTCCTGTTGGTGGCAACGCACCCCTAAAAAGTACAAGATAAAACAAATTCTGCATACCAGGGCCTGGCATGGAAGGGTCCTTCAAAGTTGCTCCCAGTCGTCCCTTCTCTTTCTTCCCAAACAAGCGCCCGATGGAGGACTTGATGCCCTTTTTCTTGGGAGCTTTGTGCAATGAATCTTGGCTACTGTTACTGCTGCTCGGATTGCTGACCTGGCCATCTTGGGATTGAGGAGACCTATAAAAGAAGTCGGGCAATGGAGAAAAGGGAAAGGAAGAAAAAAACAATGACAGGTAAAATGTGAAAGGAAGTAAATCAAATGAGGTGCTAAATAATTTGTGTGAAGGTTTCATAGTGCAGTATTTGACATTTTCCCTTGGTTCTTCTAACGGGTGTTACCCTGCAAGAGCCGAGGAATATTATAAATGCTGTTCTCGGTGTGTATCTTACTGCCTACAAAATTCCACCGAGTTTCCATATTTTAACAAAAGTATTACTCACAGCAGGATACATTAAATATACCTTTCCTTTCCATAAACATTCTTCAATGCATGTTATTGTTTCTCTCCATGACAGCTGGTCTAACACCTGTAATCTGGCTTCGATGTTACCTTCAACCTTGATGCCTGCATCAAGGCATCACACTATATGCTAACTCTTTGTACTAGTTCATCAACCACTAACTAAGACGATATTTTAGCCCCTCACAACTCACAAATAAATTCAACATTTTGATACTGTTAAGCAACATAGTTCAAAAGTTTGTGATTATCTACAGTGGTGTGTAAAAGTTTGTGATTATCTACAGTGTGTGTAAAAGTTTGTGATTATCTACAGTGGTGTTAAAAAGTTTGTGATTATCTACAGTGTGTGAAAAGTTTGTGATTATCTACAGTGGTGTAAAAAGTTGTGATTATCTACAGTGTGTGTAAAAGTTTGTGATTATCTACAGTGGTGTAAAAGTTTGTGATTATCTACAGTGGTGTGAAAAAGTTGTGATTATCTACAGTGGTGTTAAAAGTTTGTGATTATCTACAGTGTGTTAAAAGTTTGTGATTATCTACAGTGGTGTGAAAAAGTTTGTGAACCCTTTAGAATTTTCTGTATTTCTCCATAAATTTGACCTAAATGTGCTCAGATCTTAATCTAAGTCCAAATAACAGATAAAGAGAACCTGATTCAACAAATAGCACCCCCCCCCAAAAAAAAACAACAACTACTTTTCATTTATTTTTTGAACAAAATGATCCAACATTCAATTTATTGTTGTAAAAGTATGTGAACTTATACATTCAGTAACTGGTGACCCCCTTGAGCAGCAATAACATGAACTAAATGTTTCCTGGAACTCTTGATCGGTCCTGCACATCGGCTTGGAGGAATTTTGTCCCATTCCTCCTTCACAGAACCGCTTCAACTCAGAGATATTTTGGGCTTTCCTGCCTGAACTGCTCGCTTCAGGTTCTGTCACAACATTTCAATTGGGTTAAGGTCTGGACTCTGACTTGGCCATTCCAAACACAAAATCTCTTCTGCTTCAGCCATTCTGTTATAGATGTACGTGTGTGTTTAGGATCGTTGTCTTGCTGCATGACCCGCTTTCTGTTAAGCTTCAGCTTATGGAGGGATGCCCTGATATTGTCCTGTAGAATTTGCTGGTACAATCCAGAAGTCATGGTTATGTCAAGGATGGCAAGCCGTCCAGGTCCTGAGGCAGCAAAGCAGCCCCAAACCATGATACACCCACCACCATGCTCATAGTTGGGATGAGGTTCATAAGTTGGAATGTAGTGTTCGGTTTTCATCAAACATAACGTTTCTCATTAAAACCAAAAAGTTCCACTTTCACCAAGTCTATCCACAGAACCTTCTTCCAATAGCCTTCTGGATCATCGAGGTGGTCTTTGGCAAACTTGAGACGGGTGCAATGCTCTTCTTGGAGAGCAGTGGTTTCCTCTTTGCTATCCCTCCCATGCACACCATTCTTGTTCAGTGTTTTCCTGATGGAGGACTCATGGACACTGACATTAGCCAATGCAAGAGAGGCCTGCAGATCCTTAGACGTTACCCTGGGGTTCTTTGTGACCACCTGGATTATTGTACACCTTGCTCTTGGAGTGATTTTCATTGGATGACCGCTCCTGGAAAGAGTAACAATGTGTTGAATTCTCTCCATTTGTCCACTATTTGCCTGACAGTAGATTGGTGGAGCCCAACATCTTTAGAAATGCTTTTGTAACCCTTTCCAGACGAATGAGCATCAACAACTCTTTTTCTGAGGTCCTCAGAAATCTCTTTTGATCGGGCATGGCACGCTTCCACAAACCTGTGGTCAAGACCAGACTCTGTTGGTGACGAACAAAGTTTATTTTTTTCACATAAGGCAGGGCCACTCAAACTCAATCCTAATTGTCATCCCATTAAGTGAAACACCTGACTGTAATTACCCCCTTAATTGAGCTGAATAACATTGAGGTTCACATATTTTTTCGGACAAAGAAATTGAATGTTGGATTAGATGAGGATCTGATCACATTTTAGGTCAAACTTGTGCAGAAATATAGGAAATTCTAAAGGTTCACAAACTTTTTCTCACCACTGTATCTGCTATATTGTAACGGCTGTTTCAACACATGACTGACTATTGTGATTGGTCAATGTAATTTATTTCAATGATTATGTCACTGGTGATGAAATTTGGTTATTTCAAGCATTCTACTTCACTTTGCTTCATGTAGCCATCATGGTATGTGGTGTAACAGCAACAAAAATTCCCCTAAGAAACCAGGCGTCACAAACTAATTTTGTCTTTCCAATTAAACATAAGGCAGAAATATGCATCCAAAAGTGGGAAATGATGTCTGCTTGTTTCCCCTTATGATGTTAGGTCAGGTCAGGTATGGGAGCATATGCCGGAGCAGCGCGTTGCTGCATCCACTTTCCGCCGGTGCTCCAGGGGCCCGTCTGGCCATCCCTCAAGCAGATGTCTGGTCCATCCCCATCATCGTGAGATGCTGATCAACCTGCTGCAACCATCCATGAGGCGCTTGGTCGGCCCATTGGCCTTCTCCACTCACGAGACTCCCTCGCTGAGAGAATCTGGTGAGCAGGATCAGCGTCAGGAAAACGAGCCACATGTCCATACAGCCGCAGCTGACGCTCACGGACTATGCAGGTAACAAATCTCATTTGAGTCTCTCTTTGCAACCACTCATTGGACACAAAGTCCGACCAGCGATAGCCAAGGATTCTCCAAAGAGACCTGTACCAAAGGAATTAAGTCTCCATCTCAGATCCCTGGTCAAAGTCCAAGTCTCACATGCATAGAGCAAGACTGGAAGCACCAAGGACCTGAAGACACAGGCTTTCATCCTCCTGCACAGGTACCGACAGCGCCACACCCATGATCCAGTGAATCCATGACTCCCCAGGCCCGACCCAGACGTCTATTGATCTCTGGCTCACAGCCAACAGAGATATGAATATCACTGCCAAGGGAGGTGAATCTCTGCGTGACCGCACCATCCTCACCACAAAGAGGTACAGACAAGATAGCAGCATCCAATATGTCATTGAAAGCCTGGATCTTAGTTTTGACCAGGAAACCCGTAATCCCAGCGGCTCCGACTCCTCATTCAGCACCTCGAGGGCCCCCAAAAGGATATCCAGAGTCTCCGCATAGATGACTGCATCATCTGCGAAATCAAGGTTAGAGATCTTGACATTCCCAAATGATGCACCACAAATTGATCTCTTCGACATCCTCCTAGAATCCAGTCCATACAAGCGCTGAATAGTGTGGGTGGCCAGTACACACCCCTGACGAACTCCAGTAACAACTGGAAATAAGTCAAGATGGGATCACCACATCTCACAGTACCAGAGTATAGTTCAGACATCAGATCAATCAGTTTGGTGACACCCACAAAGACCAAGAATCCTCTGGAGGGCATCCGGATTCACTGAATCAAACGCTTTGCAGAGATAAACATAGGCTGCAAGCAGCCCCTGCCGAAACTCTCATCTGCGTTCGTGAGGACACGAAGAGCAAGGATACGGTCAATCGTTGAACAACTTGGTGTAAAGCCTGACTGCTCTGGACGCTGGTGCTCAAGCAGATGGTGGGGAACCCTCTCAAGAATTATCGAGCAAAGACCTTGCCCGGCACTGAGAGCAGCGTCACCCTTGGTAGTTGTTGCAGTCTTGGCGATCACCTTTCCCATTTCAGAGAGGAACAACAAGGCCCCTCTTCCAGTCAGTTGGGATGATGCCTGTGTTCCAGTCAGAGCACAGAACTGCATGCAATGACATTAGTACAGCATTTCCACCATCCTTGAGAAGTTCAGTATGGATGCCACAGATGCCAGGAGCTTTACCCCCATTTTAACCAGTTCACCAGAGCCTGTGTTTCCACAAATGAGGGTCAAACACAGCAGATTGGATGGTCAGCAATAGGGATAGTAACGTCCCAGACATCCAACTCAACAGCTGGTGGATCAACCTGGTACAGCCGCTCAAAATAACTGGCCCATTGGGCCTTCACTTCGGACTCCTCTGTCAAGAGCCCACCACCCTCCGCTCTAACTGCAGTACACC
>CM068952.1:156220524-156232991 GCA_035128595.1 Eptatretus atami
CCCCCTCACAGGTTCCTCGCACATAGGCCTCCGTGTCCACCTTTAGCACACGTACAGTTTTACGCCTCAGCTCCCTGAACAGCTCAGCTCTGCCATTAAGCCTGATCTTGCGATTCTGGTCAATGTTATCCAGTGTCCCTTGAGAGACAAAATTCTTCTTTGCCCTGCGGTGAGTTCCAATACATCCACCGGCAACCTCAAGGATGGTGGTCTTTGAAGGCACTCCACGACTCTTCAGGATTCCCCAAAGCACACAGACCCCTCAAATCCCCACTCAGCCTGTTCGCAAACTCCTCAGCTGCCCTCTCATCCTTGAGCTTGCAAACATCCAGCTTAGGCTGGGATGGTACCATTCTCCCAGATTGAAGCTGCAACTTCAGAGTTGCTACCACAAGCCTGTGGTCAGTATGAGAAACTGAGCACTCTGGTAGACCCTGCAGTTCTGGATCATCCTCCAGCGACCATCAACGAGCACATGGTCAATCTCCTTTGCCACACCACCAGCCTTGGAATACCAAGTCTAGCAATTTGCTTGTGGGCGCTGAAACCATAACCAGCACCCTAAGTCCATGACTTCTTGCAAAATGAAGGAACTTTGTGCTATTCTGGTTACATTCCAGACCCATGGAGACCAACACACTTCTCATAACCATCCCTATAAGTTCCAGTCAATGCATTGAAATCCCACAAGACTCGAAGAGTATCTCGCCTGGGCAATGATCAACCACAGACTCGAGTGTGGCATCGAATGCGTCCTTCACGGTGAGATCACTCGCCTCAGTCGGAGCAAATACAGAAACCAGGGAAATGACACCCAAGGAGTGACTAATCCTAGTCTCATAATACGCTCGTTGACCGGTGTTACCTCAATTATCATTGGAGTCAGCTTATTGGACACAACGACAGCAACTCCTTGGGCATGGTAATCATCAGAGCAACCAGACCAATAATAGGTAAAACCACCCATCATGATCTCGCTGCAATCCGGTCTCCGAACCTCAGAGAGTGCTGCAGTACTGATGTTCAAACGCTTGAGTTCAGATGATAATAGAGACAGGTGATTATCCTCTCTTCGGGATCAGACATTCCATGCACCCACCCGAAAGGACCGCCTCAGGTTAACCCAAGGAGACCACCATCTGGTGCATGCTTTTATGATGTACTGAAAGTAGATCTCGAATATCAACAGATCGCTCTTTTTGATGAATGTAAACCATTGATGACATTAAATGACAACATCATTTAAACACAGAAAGATTTTAATGTGACCACCATGGAACTCAGAAACAAAATGGGCAAAACTAAGTGGGATTGTCCAGTGTGGTGAAGGATTCATAATTGCTGGCAATTTTCTTGATTTTTTGTTATTCAGGTGGAATATTTCTGAATGGCTTGAAAATCCAAAAATTGTTTGAATTTCTTGAAGCTAAGCAGAATTGCCTATTGTCCTTGAAACATAATTAACCACAACCTTTGCATTTTGGTATGCTCACAACAGTTCTCATCATTTACGTCAAGATATTAGTGAAATGGGGCTGACAGGATGGCCTAGAGGTACGCACACTCACCTCTCAGACAGCGAGCTCGCCGTCTAGCCAGGGTTTGAATCTCAACGCAGCTATAAAATGTCATCCTGGTGTTTCACAGGCAGGGGGATTCAACAATGTATCTGCCATTCCTCGGATGGACGTTAAACTGGAGTCCTGTCTGTCGACATTAGTTGGTGGACGTTAAAGATCCCATGGTGTCCTTCACTAAGATTAGGCGAGCTATTGCTGGCACCCTGGCCAAATCCCAATTTCCTGCTCTGACGACTGCTGGGAGAGACCCAGCAAACCACCTAGCATGACACTTGGCTAAGAAACTGCTTTGATAGAACAAATGCTTTGTAACACAGAGTATGGAACATCAGTCATTAGTGCAGCGGCGAGTTGTTGCACCTATATTCTAATGGTAACTATCAGGGTATATAAGGAATAATTCCTCTGATGTCATTATCTATATATTACTAAAATTCTCATCTTGAATGTATGTATGTATGTATGTATGTTCCCGAAATACAGCCAAAACGGTACACGACAGTGCAAAAATTTTCGGGCCACCTTACTCCCCATTCGCCTGCGGTGTGCAGTATCAAGTTTCGTTCAAATCGGGCAATGAAAAAATTATTAAAAAATCAATTCCCGATTCAGTCAAGTACTCTTCGGGAGTATTTGATCAATGCAAACAACCTGAGCGGTATAGTTCGCTAGAGCTATCTTTTATTTTTCTTGAAATGATTTTTTTCATCAACCGCTGTCACAACGGGAACCCAACGGGTTCATGGGTCGTCGAGTTCCTTATATATCTTCAGTTGCGGAGGCATAAAAACGGAAAATATAAACAAAATCTCGAGGTCGGAAATTTAGTTTGGGTAGGGGGAGGTCTTGGTATCATAAGATGTGGTGTACAATGAGACAGGAAATGTTTTCACCGATGGAAATGAACCAGGAAGTAAAGCCATCTACCATTTCAAATATGAACTACATGCCATTTTTTATAGTCCATTTTTGAATAGCAAACCTGATTGTTTTTTTGTTTCAACATGTCCCACCTAATGTTTGTGTCTCACTTTTCCCAATAATCACCAGTGACACCAAATCTCACTGTGACTGAAGTGAATGGAAAGAAAAGAAAAACAAAAGGCAGATAGTTTCTGACGAGCTATATGCTGGAGAGACGGGGCAAACGCTTGGTGACCTTTGCCGTGGACGCTTACAGGATGTTTTAATCAATACCACGGATTGCTCTCATAGCCAATAGCTTAACACTTCACTCCGCCCCGGCATTCTATCGAACAGATGACAGGCTGTGTAATCTCTCTCCACCGTAGCACTACAAATACCTCCCAAAACACATGGAACAAAGCACAGATTTTCAATCTTGGTACACTTGCACCAAATGGAATAAACGGGCATTTTTCTTTCGTTTAGAATCAACTTTTTCTTTCTTTTTATTCGCTATTCCTGGTGTCCACCTTTTGTTTCTCTTTTCCTTCCATTCACTTGTCATACCCCACTCCTCTAAAACCTTCCCTTCTCCCAAATCCTCCATTTGCATGCTTTTATGTTTTTTTTATTCCTGCTCTTCCTTTTCTTTCCCTGTTTTTATCCACTTTCCTTTATATTTAACTATTATATTTTCGTTTATTCAAAACTCATATATATTTTTTTTAATTCCCTTTTTTGTATTACTCTTTCCTTCTTTTAAAAATATAATATTTTCCAGTGCAATTCCTTTGTGCCTTTTGAACTGAACCTTGACCCCTGATCTCTCAATATCCTAACTTTTGATTTCTATCTCATTACCTTCACCTTTAACTTGTGAACCATGACTGATGACACCCCAGCCTCCCTCCCTCCAATCATGACATAACCCTTCATTTTGACCTGTGAACCCTGACATCCGTACACCTCCCTCCATCCTCGACATTCTCAGACTACTTGCCATTGGATGCAAGTCGTAAGAGAACATTCCTGTTTGGAAATCGAGTCTTTAATGTATACTTAACAAGTTTTTGGTTAGCCAGAGTAACGACTTTGTTGAAAACCCTTGGTGGAAAGTTGCCAGTGGGAAAGAATAAACAAACAATAAAAGACCTTAAAACAACCATTTTTGAGGCACAAAGTGACAATTCTTCTAACTCGGTAAACTTGCACTGATTTTTCAGACTTGGTGCATTGTGGATGGCTGACGTGTCTGTACATTTCAAACTGTAGCAATACCCTCGGATATCTTCCTGGCTGGCTGAATGCAGGCCGCTGGATAGTCTGTCCAACCTCGCGGAGCGTGGAGTGGAAGGTGGAGATGTTTCGCACTTTATAGTTGTTTTGTCTTCACGACTGTCATCTCTGGAGCCTGAAGGCTGGGTACCAGTGGAGGGGAAAATAAAATGACAGCAGCAAATCCAGGATAGTATCATCATAAAGCAATGGCTTAGAAATCATTAAAAAAAAGAAACAACACTTATAGTGATATTTTAAGTGTTTTTGGTCAAATAGTGCTTGCTCAAAATATCCTTGATTTAAAATATTTTAAGATTGCAAGAAAAAAAAAGGATTATTGCAGAATAAAACATTATACAGTAGCATTATTTGTCAAATAAAGATTGCTTCCAAGATGATACCGTTAATAAACTTGAGCAACGAGATCAACAAAAATATGTATTTTGGGGGGATTTTTTTTGAAAGGATTTTACTTATCAAAGAACATGGAAATCAATACGTCATAATTTTGTTATTGTAAGATATGGTTTATTAACTTAAAGAAGGGAAAGCTCAAGGAAGAGCCAGTCAGCAGAGAGTGAGAAGCCAACCATTTCAATAATGGAGAATCCAAAACACATGGATAAAGGGTTCTAATCTCTGGAGGCCCATACACTTGATTCAGTGTCACGATGTTCAAGATAAGTCGAGAAACATTTCAATGGTGGAATCATTCCTGGACAGATCGTCAATCTATCACAGGATACTCAACTGAAAATTACATGAATTTGGAAGTTGTTTGTGGGATCTGAATTTATATATTTATTTATTCGTATGCAGCCTATAACCGCTTAGCTGCATCATTTTCTGAGGACGTGGCTGCGCCACCGATGCAACGTTCCATTACCAGAATGCTGGTACTCATTTTGCTGACCTCAGAAGGATGACAGACCGAGTCAACCCTACCTGGAGTTAATTGAACAGCTCAACAGGGGCTTGAACTCAAGACCCTAGGATCTTAATCCAAGCATTAAGCCAACACCAGACCTGTATCTGCAATAACTCAACCCCTCTTCACGAGAGACACTGTACGATATTTAATCACCACCAGCAAACAGTGCTGGCAGACGGGTATTCTGGCTTGATGTCGAGCCTATGAACGTCATAATGCATCGCCTTTTATGTAATAAAACGCCAGGGTAACAGTTTATAGCTGGGTGAGGTTACTATACAGGCTAGAAAGCTTAGAGGGGGGTGTGCATGCCTCTTGGCTATCCAGCAAACCAGACTCAAGGCAAAGAGAAAAGTAAAACAGACAAAGGTATGCTGAATAGCCATATGAGGCTAACACTGTCCCTTTAGCACATTCCATGTGTAGTTTTAAACACCACAAGGAGTTGGTGGTCACTTGTTGTTGTAGAAAATAAGTGTGCCTCAAATGATGAAGCTAAATTGCAAAAGGTTTAAGTTGCAAGTCTTTATCTGAGACATAATGATAACTGATAAAAAAAAAAGAAATAATCAGCTGTTTCTTGGTTGTCAACAACAAGGTCTTATCTGGTCTATAGGTTACAAATGGCATTAATGATGTAGTCCTTAATTAGTGGGACTTCTTTGGAGGGAAACCTCAATAATATGTTGCTCAGTCGTAGCTGTTTGTTTGTTTCCGCAATCTTACTTGCAAACACTTAGCCATGTGAAGCTGAAACTTTGGACATATCATCAGTGTGAGTTAGGAAAGAGATACTTCAATGATGGTGTAACAATAATAATAATAATAATAATAATAATGACAAAAATAATAATATGAGTTCCCTTTAAAGGAATTTTGATGCAGGACGAGGCCATTAAGCCCAAAGCTTACATACCCTGATGGATGTACCCTTGCTCATCATTGTAGGCATGGTACCACTCATTGTTGGTGTGACCTTTCTCACTAGCATAGGTCCGGCCTCCCCCCCCCCCCCACATTTTGCAGCCTTTCCCGATGCCACACGTTGCAGAACTCAAACACCTA
Source organism: Eptatretus atami (assembly GCA_035128595.1). Taxonomy (NCBI): domain Eukaryota; kingdom Metazoa; phylum Chordata; class Myxini; order Myxiniformes; family Myxinidae; genus Eptatretus; species Eptatretus atami. The sequence goes on from CM068952.1 coordinate 156,226,285, forward strand.
ACTCACCCACACAGGCTCAACTGCCTGCGTGTCCACTAGGGTTGGCGTTGCACCACACCCCTTTGGTCCCGGGTGTGCCAGAAGCACCCCTGCCAGGTCTAAACACACACCTGTGAGTGCCATCTCACACACTATGGAGCTTGCTTCACAAACCACAGGACCTGCAAGCTTCTCCCTCCATGCTAATCCTTGCGCCTTGTCTCTGGGACGGTCTGTACTCTCTGGGGCAAAGCGACACCCACACCAGTAGGATGTCCTTCCAAGCCATTTCTTTCCTTAAAAATCCCCAATATATTTTCCCTACATCCCTGTACCCCTCTCTCTCTACCCCCCACAAGTACTGACTCAAACCCGAAGACACTAGCCCTAACCTCTGCAAACCCTCCACTATACCTGTACCCTGAAAATCTCATTGTTTTCATTCATTTTTGTTTTCCAGTTTATTCTCTACATTATCAAATTCTCCCTTCAAGTCTCTGATTTGTACCACTTTAATTTCACTTTATTTTCATCCATTCTTGCAATTACGACCTGCAGCCAAACCAGTATAATTTCCTGGGTGGCCGTCACACCAGCCTCCTGGCGAGACTGCCCAGGAGTGGGGGAGGTTCCGATGCTATTCTCTTTCCTGCTCGGCCCCACCCCGGCTCACCTCCAAGCATAAGTTCCATATCATCCATCATGGTGTGAACATCCACAATTTGTTTTACGTTCCTGAGTGTGCTCAATTGGAAATAAAATCTACTTTATATTTAATTTCTTTTATATGCCCAATCATGCTTTATGCACTCAAATTTAGATTTTTTTATTTTTCTTGGGGAGAGAGAGACAGGACTAATCCCACTCCTGACACCAAATGTCGCATCAGAAGATACGTTACCAAGTGCTGTCCTTCGCAGGGGTATTATACCCCCAGTGCAGATGGGTTGTGTTCACGGATTGTCAAACATGACACCTTGGGGATGCAACGAAGATATGGTCTGTATCTCACTTCACCGAGTCAATGATAATTGCAATTAAACAAGCATCATCATCTCATCATCACCTTGTCGACGTAAATGAAGGTAGTCCTGTAGATCTTCCGGTCTACACTATGGATGGTACTTGGTTAATATGGTGGTTGGTGCAGGATGGATTGCTCATGATTGGGTAACGGTCAGTGTAAGTGGAAACACTCATCCCCCCAAACCTTGTCTCGACCCTGTTTGAAAGCTTCAGCAGACTGAGCATCCATAACATTCTGGGGAAGACTATTCCAGTCTTTGAGTACCCTCTGACTAAAGAAATTTTTCCTCACGTCTAACTTACACCTCGGCACAAAGAGTTTAAGGGAGTGGCACCACGGTGAAAGGTATTGAGCCAGATTGAAGAAATGTTCTGGTCCAATCCGGTCGATTCCATGTAGCACCTTAAATGTTTGGATCATACCACCATACATTTTAATTTTAAGATTAACAAACACATAAACCACAACTTGTATTTCATTAAGTGCACTGTTACTTTTGAAACACCCTGTATCATGTCATAAATTAAGCGATATACCAACAAACTAGATATTGCATCATTCAGGAATGCAAAGTTATGCAAAGCACAATCTTTTCACAGACGTTGATAGGGAAGTTTGACAAAACAAACTAGAAGAGCACTCGGTAGAGCACATACCTCCACCACAAGAACATATCGGGCCCAACACATTTTTGAAATATCAGGCTATCGTATTGCTTTTGGCCCTATCTCTCAATGGTGAAGAATCACTGTAAATATTAAATAATTCTTGTATCCGGATCTGGATCTTCACCAAAATCTAATCAGTTAATCCTTGTCACACACCCAACCTGCCCACCAAATTTCATGCGGATCCGTCTAAATTTTTTTGAGATATCCTGCACACAAACAAACAAACAGCCAAACAAACAAGCAGACAGACAGAAAGGGGTGAAAACGTAACCTCCTTCACCTTCGGTGGCGAAGGTAATAAGTTGTCCTAACAGCTTGTCTTAAATGAAGTAATTGATGAAGCAATAATGCAAATTGATGCATGTTTATCTCGATCACCAAATGCAATGCCAAATGGGAAAAGTTTTACACAAACTAACTTCAGGAAAAACGTGTAACACCTACATTTTGGTGCAATCATGGTACTATTAAATGCTCCCAGGTTTGCGTCTGGAGGAAAGGTCTGACTCATGAGTTTTTGAACGACGCTTTCGTTACCTTGCTTCGAACTACATTTTTAAATGTGCTGCCAACTTGAAGAATGCCTAAAGTGTGCATATGTTTATCTTCGGCAAATCAACAAACAGTAAAAACCTCACTTGGTCAGAGTTCAGACAGCCGGAAATCGCATTAGACTGGAAAGCGTCTGGAAAAAGTCTGACGCTGTGGCAAGGAATAATACACTCAAGCGTGAAATAATTCCGTGGTTTACACATAAGAATAAACTACAATATGGACTGGAAGTTGTCCTGTGATACTTCCTGTTTGCCCGAGGACTGTTTTGCATTGCCGGTGTCGTGTTTATAGTGTGCTTTCACTGTGTAAGAATGCCAAAGGTCATGAAAAATCTGTTGTTCCTCAGATAGAGGACTTCTAAAGACAACCATAATTTTGGCCACGAAATATGAAATTTTGAAGAAACTGGAGTAGTGTGTCAGGCCATCCAAAGTGTATGATACTAAGATACCAAAGCAAAGCTAATAATTTAATTAAGAGTGATTCTGAGGTTTGGGGAGCCTTGGATGTGCTGTGCAGTTTTATTGGCTCAAAACAAGGGGGGAGACTCTTCAAATACGACTCATTGATTTTGATGCAACACAATGAGGAGAGAAGTACTTCAGGCACAGTTTGCAAAGAATCTGAAACAACAGAAACTTCAGACTCTTCCGACCCCAGTCCTATGCCGGTCAACCTTGGCCTTCCTCATCGAATGAACCATCACCTTCCACATCAAATTTCTGACAAAGTATGTGGGTATTATTTACTTAATGTTATTTTCAGCACATCAGAAATCCCCATATCCAGAAGTAGCCAATTCCTATGTGAATGGAAAAGAAAAATAAAACATAAAAAATAAAAAAAAATCGTGCATTCAACTGCTTACAACGATCAGTTGTACATAAGTCATAATTTCATGTCCATGGATAACTACCACGGTCCTGGTGTCTTGAACCACAACCATGACGATGTGTGCAAAATACACTATTAAACTGAAGTATTGCATACTCGATGCTGTAAGGTCAGACTTCAAATTTGTAGTTTTACCAACATCAACTAATTCTCTCATACTTCAACCAGGCAGCACTCATACTTAACTATGCAAGCTTCATCTGCCCAACTTAGCACACGGGAAACAATTACACATGCTGTTTCTTCTTCAAAATGGGCAGTTGTTTTACTGGATTTTGATAAATTTATTGGTGGTCAGGATTCAAATCCATGACTTGGGTTGAAAAGCTCATAACTTGATTTCATCCTTGGTTTGCCAGGACTCGCATCATGGTAGAAATGCATGAAGATACTTCATAAGTTATAGGTATGTAGAAATGCTAAAGTGCTTATCCACACAATGTCACACAAACAAAATTCACCAATGGAACCTTGAAGATAAATTAAGTAGTTTAAAACACTGAGAAGAATGGATCAAACAATAGTCTACATCATAAATGCAAAAGCAACACACCTTGACAGTTGATGTCAAACCGCACAACGTTAAGAAGACATTCGAGGTATTATGAAGGAAGGGTTACATGGTTGCCAAAGCATACCAACACAGCGACACCAGGCCGTTCCGCGTCCCTGGCAGGACTGCGAGCAGAAAACTTGGGTGTAGATCGACCGCTGATGGGAGGAGAGGAGCTTGTGAGCGATGAAGTCGTTAACGAAGGTGGCACAGAGCTCGTTGCCCGTAATCGAGCAAGAGTGACACTGTCCAAGCTGCCACTGCCTACACGGTTCTCAATTTCCTCTGCCCGCTGCTCTGTCGTCTCTTTTTCTTCCTGAATCAATCTGTAATTTGGCAACAAGAGGAAAATATTTTATGATGCCAGTGAACGATACACTTCATCCCTCATAAAGTTAAAAGACAAAAATAATTTCCCACATGATATATCGTAGTTATTCTGCCGTGCTCTTTTATCTCCTAAAACTGGATTATAATATTTTTTGAAATTCGACATTCGAGACAAATGTTATTTTACCATGACACAATAGGATAGGGTTAGGCCTAGGTCACATTTTCCACAGCGGCCGTGGGGTCTCCAAAATCTGCGGCCACTAGCAATTCTACGGCGGCCGCAGTATTTCCACGGTCACACAATGTAGCAGTCACATATGTTTTTATTTTTCGGGTAGCCGCACGGCGTGTTTATAAATTGTGGAGACCGAAAACGTGGGGGTGCCGTACGGTCTTTGATTTGATGTCGCACGGTGACCTGAGGGCGTCCCTGCGGCGGCCATATAATTTTCAAGGCAGATGCAAGGAGACCTCAAGGTGCCGCAAGGCGACCCAGGGGGCTAAGGCGAACGTGCGCAGACGGACGTAACGAGTGGTATATATCCAGTCCTTTTTTTACTGAAATAAAAATATACCAGTATATATAACTGAATATACTATAACTATAATATACCGTGGTCCCCCAGAATCTGAACGGCCAAGCTGTTTGAACAAATTGGAATCCGAACAATTTTTTCGAGAAAGTTTGGCCCTAAAAACCCAATACATTTTAAAAAACCGAACAAAACGAAGCGTTCATGTTTGTTCACGTGTCTCCCCCACCTGTTCGAGCCGCATCTTCGCGCTTTGTTCATTCAGTTCGTCGGTGGAAGTCCTCAGTCACATTTGCTCTACGGCGAGGATAAGGCGGCGTACGCCCTCTGAATTGACAGAAACGTGCGGCGGCGCAGAGAAACTGAGGTGGCCTTAGGGTGGCCCTACGCCGTTTGGCTATATTTTACAGGCCGTAGGGGTCGCCGTGGAATTATAACGCGGAGTTATAACTTTTTTCATTTCTACGCTCGCCGTAGCAATTCGACAAGCCAAGCTATGACGTAGATGTGTTCCACGTCGACCGTACGTAGGGCGTACGGTGGGCTTGCGTTTTCCGTGCGGCTGCCGTAAGCTCTTCTTAATGAAAAATGAATTTTCCCAACCCCCAAAAAATTACGGCACCACCACGTTTTCGGTCTCCACAATTTATAAACACGCCGTGCGGCTACCCGAAAAATAAAAACATGTGTGACTGCTACATTGTGTGACCGTGGAAATACTGCGGCCGCTTTATAATTGCGAGTGTCCGTACATTTTATAGACCCTCCGGGCGCGAGCCAAATGTGACTTAGGCCTTACCTCGTGTTTTCACCTTCATTTTTTTTTTTTTTTAATCATCTTGTGTTTTAATTATTAACAAAAAAAGCAATCCGATCACGTGGTGTGACGGACTGTCGGGCAAGGATTGAATTTCACAGCAAAACCGGTTGTAATTTTTAATATCCATGATTACGTCAGCCCGATGCGTTTGATGAAAGTGATTGTGGTTCTGGGGGCATCATGTTTGATGAGCTGCACTGGGGGCAGCGCTCTCACAGAGTGCGCGAGCGATCGAAACCCAGGCCGGAGCTCAAGCCTGTGTGGGCCTTTGGATGTGGCGATTGTACCAGTTTACATACAATACACCGCCACCGAAGGTCATTTACTCATCCTATTTTACCTTAAACATGGGGAATTTCAGTTTAAAGTGTCTTGAAAGTGGGTTTTCTTTGGTCCACAAACGGATTAATTCACTTTCCATTATTTCTTATTGGGAAAATATTTTTGAATCCGAACTTTTTGCAATCAGAACAGCCTCCAGGAACGAATTAAATTCGGATTCTGGGGGCACCACTGTGTATAGGCAAACAACTATACTCCGATCTCTATCGGTAGCGCACGGTGGACGCACGGTCGACGCAGACAGGCACGGAGGCCGTACGTAGGTGCACAGAAGGCCGTACGTAGGTGCACGGCGGGAGTAGGGGAACCGTGCGTCGACCTTGCGTTGCCCACAGGTAGTCACACAGACCGCAAGACCACCGTACGGCGACCGTGGAAATAGTGCGGCCGCCGTAATTTTTTGGGGGTTTGTGAAAATTCATTTTTCATTGAGAAGAGCTTACGGCAGCCGCACGGAAAACGCAAGCCCACCGCACGCCCTTTGTACAGTCGACGTGGAACACATCTACATCATAGCTTGGCTTGTCTAATTGCTACGGCGAGCGTAGAAATGAAAAAAGTTATAACTCCGCGATTTCATTCCACGGCGACCCTACGGCCTGTAAAATATAGCAAACGGCGTAGGGCCCCCTGAGGCCACCTCAGTTTCTCTGCGGCTGCCGCACGTTTCTGTCAATTCAGAGGGCGTACGGCCGGCTTATCCTCGCCGTAGAGCAAATGTGACTGAGGCCTTAGTCATAATTAAAGCTGCATCATATCATGATGTTAAGTGTATTCAGTGTACGGAGAAGGAATTAGGTGATCTTTGAACCAACACCAACTTATTTGATTTCGGTTTTACGTTTTTATAAAAAAAAGAAACCGTGGCATATTTCACACTTTTAGGTGCCATTCTATTTAACAAGGAGAATAACAAGGAATTTGAAGCATAAGCCGCTGTCACAACTTGACGTTTTAGCCAGCGTATGGCAACGTATCAAAATGTATGTAAAACGCTGGC
>CM068952.1:156241181-156254740 GCA_035128595.1 Eptatretus atami
TCACTATATCGCGGTTCACTTTTCGCGGCTTCACTACATCGCGGGTTTATTTTAATTATTTAAAATTAATTTTATTATTTTAATTTTTTTTAAGTAAATATACTAAAAATAACATTATAAAATAGTAAAAAACAAATTAAAGTAAAATTTTTTTTATATATATACAAGTCTGAAGACGACGATGGTTCACGAGCGGTATTTGACGATGTAGATTGTTTCAGAAGTCAAGGATGAGACAATGTGATAATTGTTTGACCAAGTTATAAAAATGATCAACATGATGTGGTACGAGTGACAGGTTATTAGCTGCAAAATGTCGAAAACCCGGTTTCGTTCAACAACTTAAAAAATTGGACCTTTGCATAACCTTTAAAGGTCCCAAAACAATGTTGTGGACATTAAAATAAGGAAACAGGATACGTGCTATAGCTTATTGGAGTTAGTTCGGCGAAGAAGGTCGAAAACCCGGTTCGATTCCACAACTTCGAAAATTTGACCTTTGTGAACTTTAAAGGTCAAAGGTCAAGGATTATGACCTTTGGTGCAAAACTTCCTCTGGAACATTCCAGGAACAATATAATGTCATATAGGCTATATGGCATTTCACACTCCTCGGATTATCCATACTTTGATGAAATCAGCGTAAAAACAACTTGTAGGGGCGCCACGGGCAAGGTGTTCGAGATAGAGCAAAAATGGTTTCAAGATTGTAGGTGGGGAATGACCTCAAGATTATGCATAAAAAATATTGTCACTAGCTCTCAAAGTTTGGGCGGTCGTCTGATTTTTGTCAAAATTCGAAATTTTCTAAGTTCATGACCTTGTGACTTGACTTTGTGACCTTGACCTTGGGACTAAAATGAAAATCGAGCTCCGTGGGGCTATGCAGGTGCCATTGGGCTAACCAAATACCGAAACCCCTGCCAGATTCGACAACCCCTTGGAGAAGATGGATTTTTATGTCAAAATCGCAATTTTTCTAAGTTGTGACTTGTGACCTTGACCTTGTGACCTTGACCTTGGGACTAAAATGAAAAATCGAGCTCCGTGGGGCTATGCAGGTGCCATTGGGCTAACCAAATACCGAAACCCTGCCAGATTCGCAACCCCCTCGGAGAAGATGGATTTTTATGTCAAAATCGCAATTTTCTAAGTTCGTGACCTTGTGACCTTGACTTTGGGACGAAATGAAAATCGAGCTCCATGGGGCTATGCGGTGCCATTGGGCTAACCAAATACCGAAACCCCTGCCAGATTAGACAAACCCTTGGAGAAGATACAAATTGAAATCGGCTACCCCTAAAAACCAAATTCGCAATTTCTCGTTCGTGACCTGTTGGCCTTGACCTTGGACGAAAATGAAAAATCGAGCTCTGTGGGGCTATGCAGGTGCCATTGGGCTAACCAAATACCGAAACCCCTGCCAGATTCGACAAACCCCTAGGAGAAGATGCAAATTGAAATCGGCTACCCCCTAAAAACCCAATTGGCAATTTCTAAGTTCGTGACCTTGTGGCCTTGACCTGGGACGAAAATGAAAAATCGAGCTCTGTGGGCTATGCAGGCGCCATTGGGCTAACCAAATACCGAAATCCCTGCCAGTTCGACAACCCCTTGGAGTAGATGGATTTTTATGTCAAAATCGCAATTTTCTAAGTTCGTGACCTTGTGACCTTGACCTTGGGACTAAAATGAAAAATCGAGCTCCGTGGGCTATGCAGGTGCCATTGGGCTAACCAAATACCGAAACCCTGCCAGATTCGACAACCCCCTAGGAGAAGATGCAAATTGAAATCGGCTACCCCTAAAACACAATTGGCAATTTTCTAAGTTCGTGACCTTGTGGCCTTGACCTTGGGACGAAAATGAAAAATCGAGCTCTGTGGGGCTATGCAGGTGCCATTGGGCTAACCAAATACCGAAATTCCTGCCAGATTCGACAACCCCTTGAGAAGATGGATTTTTAGTCAAAATCGCAATTTTCTAAGTTCGTGACCTTGTGACTTGACCTTGGGACTAAAATGAAAATCGAGCTCGTGGGCTATGCAGGTGCCATTGGGCTAACCAATATCGAAACCCCTGCCAGATTCGACAAACCCCCTAGGAGAAGATGCAAATTGAAATCGGCTACCCCCTAAAAACACAATTGGCAATTTTCTAAGTTCGTGACCTTGTGGCCTTGACCTTGGGACGAAAATGAAAAATCGAGCTCTGTGGGGCTATGCAGGTCCATTCGGCTAACCAAATACCGAAATTCCTGCCAGATTCGACAACCCCCTTGGAGAAGATGGATTTTTATGTCAAAATCGCAATTTTCTAAGTTCGTGACCTTGTGACCTTGACCTTGGGACTAAAATGAAAAATCGAGCCTCGTGGGGCTATGCAGGTGCCATTGGGCTAACCAAATACCGAAACCCCTGCCAGATTCGACAAACCCCCTAGGAGAAGATGCAAATTGAAATCGGCTACCCACTAAAAACACATTGGCAATTTTCTAAGTTCGTGACCTTGTGGCCTTGACCTTGGGACGAAAATGAAAAATCGAGCTCTGTGGGGCTATGCAGGTGCCATTCGGCTAACCAAATACCGAAATCCCTGCCAGATTCGACAACCCCTTGGAGAGAATGGATTTTTATGTCAAAATCGCAATTTTCTAAGTTCGTGACCTTGTGACCTTGACCTGTGACCTTGACCTTGGGACTAAAATGAAAAATCGAGCTCCGTGGGGCTATGCAGGTGCCATTGGGCTAACCAAATACCGAAACCCCTGCCAGATCGACAACCCCTCGGAGAAGATGGATTTTTATGTCAAAATCGCAATTTTCTTAGTTCGTGACTTGTGACCTTGACCTTGGGACGAAAATGAAAAATCGAGCTCCGTGGGGCTATGCAGGTGCCATTGGGCTAACCAAATACCGAAACCCCTGCCAGATTAGACAAACCCCTTGGAGAAGATACAAATTGAAATCGGCTACCCCCTAAAAAACACAATTCGCAATTTTCTAAGTTCGTGACCTTGTGGCCTTGACCTTGGGAAAAATGAAAATCGAGCTCTGTGGGCTATGCAGGGTCCATTGGGCTAACCAATACCGAAACCCCTGCCAGATTCGACAACCCCCTAGGAGAAGATGCAAATTGAAATCGGCTACCCCTAAAAACCAATTGGCAATTTTCTAAGTTCGTGACCTTGTGGCCTTGACCTTGGACGAAAATGAAAATCGAGCTCTGTGGGGCTATGCAGGCGCCATTGGGCTAACCAAATACCGAAATCCCTGCCAGATTCGACAACCCCTTGGAGTCGATGGATTTTTATGTCAAAATCGCAATTTTCTAAGTTCGTGACCTTGTGACCTTGACCTTGGGACTAAAATGAAAAATCGAGCTCGTGGGGTATGCAGGTGCCATTGGGCTAACAAATACCGAAACCCCTGCCAGATTCGACAAACCCCCTAGGAGAAGATGCAAATTGAATCGGCTACCCCCTAAAAACACAATTGGCAATTTTCTAAGTTCGTGACCTTGTGGCCTTGACCTTGGGACGAAAATGAAAAATCGAGCTCTGTGGGGCTATGCAGGTGCCATTGGGCTACACAAATACCGAAATTCCTGCCAGATTCGACAACCCCTTGGAGAAGATGGATTTTTATGTCAAAATCGCAATTTTCTAAGTTCGTGACCTTGTGACCTTGACCTTGGGACTAAAATGAAAAATCGAGCTCCGTGGGGCTATGCAGGTGCCATTGGGCTAACCAAATACCGAAACCCCTGCCAGATTCGACAAACCCCTAGGAGAAGATGCAAATTGAAATCGGCTACCCCCTAAAACACAATTGGCAATTTTCTAAGTTCGTGACCTTGTGGCCTTGACCTTGGACGAAAATGAAAAATCGAGCTCTGTGGGGCTATGCAGGTGCCATTGGCTAACCAAAACCGAAATCCCTGCCAGATTCGACAACCCCCTTGGAGAAGATGGATTTTATGTCAAAATCGCAATTTTCTAAGTTCGTGACCTTGTGACCTTGACCTTGGGACTAAAATGAAAAATCGAGCTCCGTGGGGCTATGCAGGTGCCATTGGGCTAACCAAATACCGAAACCCCTGCCAGATTCGACAACCCCTCGGAGAAGATGGATTTTTATGTCAAAATCGCAATTTTCTAAGTTCGTGACCTTGTGACCTTGACCTTGGGACGAAAATGAAAATCGAGGTCCGTGGGGCTATGCAGGTGCCATTGGGCTAACCAAATACCGAAACCCCTGCCAGATTCGACAAATCCCCTAGGAGAAGATGCAAATTGAAATCGGCTACCCCTAAAAACAATTCGCATTTTCTAGTTCGTGACCTTGTGGCCTTGACCTTGGAGAAAATGAAAAATCGAGCTCTGTGGGGTATGCAGGTCCATTGGGCTAACCAAATACCGAAACCCCTGCCAGATTCGCTAAACCCCCTAGGAGAAGATGCAAATTGAAATCGGCTACCCCTAAACACAATTGGCAATTTTCTAAGTTCGTGACCTTGTGGCCTTGACCTTGGACGAAAATGAAAAATCGAGCTCTGTGGGGCTATGCAGGTGCCATTGGGCTAACCAAATACCGAAACCCCTGCCAGATTGACAAACCCTCGGAGAAGAATTTTTTTATGTCAAATCGCAATTTTCTAAGTTCGTGACCTTGTGACCTTGACTTTGGGACGAAAATGAAAATCGAGCTCCGGGGGCTATGCAGGTGCCATTGGGCTAACCATACCGAAACCCCTATCAGATTCCACAAAACCCCTCGGAGAAGATGCAAATTGAAATCGGCTACCCCTAAAAACACATGTTTTGTGGGGTGTGGCTCCGCCCAAATGGGCGGACCACGCCCATTTTCAGGAAAACACAACTAGATCATGATATAAACCTCCACAAAAATTTCATCAGGATCGGATCAAAACCCACGGAGCTATGCTCGGACAGACAGACAGACAGACAGACAGACAGACAGACAGACAGAACACACAACAATCACGAATATAGTGGTCACTTATATTTTTCGTGAAAATATTTTTTCGTGAACCAATATGAACATTGTACATTATAAAGAATATTAAATCGAAATTTAAATAAAACTACGTAGTGGCGTAGCGGGCTTGTACTAAAAACAAAGAGAGACGCTAGCGTATGGAAACGGAGTACAACTGCGGCTGCTTCTGCCCAGGTGAGATGGTACTCGGCACGCTATTGGCTGATGGTTGGGAGCAGCCAATCAGAGCATGGTGTTTTGTATCCCGGACGCTGAATGGCTCAGTGACAGCAGCATCTGTGGCGCTGTTGTCCCGTGTAGAAGCATCCCGCATCTCGCCTCGTCCATTTCGGCTTCACATCTCGCTGCGTGTAGTGTTTCTCTGCGGTGCTGTGCTTTGTGTTTTACGTTAAAGTTTGAACTTTATTTCAATCCCTGCAATGCCACCCAAGCGTCCTGCATCTTCTAAGTCTGAACTTCTGAACCTGAATCCAAGCGCTCGAGGAAGACTCTAACCATCGTCGAAAAGGTGAAACTTCTCGACATGCTTAAGGAAGGGAGAACATACGCGGCTTAGGGCGCCACTTTGGCCTCAATGAATCTACGGTACGTTATATTAAGAAGGACGAGAAGAATATAAGATCGACAGCAGCTGTTTCTTTCAATAAAACTGCCAAGAGGTTGTAACGTCACGTAATAAGGTGATGGTTAGGATGGAATCTGCATTGTCTCTCTGGATTAGTGATTGCAGAAAAATAAAATATCGCGCTGGATAGCAACACAATCCGCACAAAGGCGAAGTCTCTGTATGATACGTACACTCAACTTGCTCAAGATCGCGGCGCCGACGAACACGTGGAAGATGAGATGGCCATCGACGACGACGACGAAGCAGGTCCAAGTTCTCCCAAGAAAGCAACCCCATTCACTGCCAGCAAGGGTTGGTTTGACAAATTCCAGAGGCGCTATGGAATTCGAAGCGTTTCGTTGCATGGAGAAGCCGCCTCTGCCGATAAAGTTGCTGCCGACCATTACGTAAGCGAGACGTTCAGAGAAACGTCCACAATCGCTACCTGTCTCATCAACATACAGAAGGCCATCCAAGACATGAAACCCGAGACAATTAATGCCAGCTGGAAAAAGATTATGGCCAGAAGTGGCAAACGTCTACAAGGGATTCACGCCTAAAGAGATAAACCACTCAGCTGTGGATAAGGCCTGAAGCTGGCAAAATGCTGCAAGGAAAAGCTTCGAAGATATGACCTCCGACGACATCAATGACCTGATCGATGCCCACTCGCAACCTTTGAAGGTGGAAGATCTGACGGAGCTGACGAAGTCTGCGAGCGAGAGAAGGAAGAGGAACAAGTTGAACCGGGGGCTGAAGAAGAGGAGTTGGTCTAACACTCGATCGTCTTGCAACAATAGTCAGAATGGGCAAGGAGCTCGAACAGGTCATTCAAGAGTGGGACCACAAGATGTGCGGTCATTGCAATTCAGCAATGGGCTTGATGGGTTAATGTCCGTCTATAAAACCTGCTAGCCAGAAGAAGAAGCAGAACCAGCAACTCCCCATAAATGTTCCTCGTAAATCAAAAAAAGAGGTCACGTCTACGCCTTCGCCTACGCCTTCAGCAGAAGTAAAAGCGGAACCAGAAGATGATGCACCACAACCATCACCTGACGAAGCGCCTGATGAAGAGGCGCCTCCAGTAGAAGAGATTTAATGCTCTTCTTGGCTGTGCAGTACTACACATCTCTCTCATCGTCATCTTCATCGTCATCAGTACTGCACAGCTATCATATCATCGTATATCTTCATAGGTAGTACCCATAATACGTTTTTTTATATTTATAGTACAATATAGTATTTGAAAAATTATTTTTGGTCTTAGGTTTGCAGCCCCATGAAGTCGCATTTCCGATGAAAATTAAAAAAAAATTTTTTTAAATAACTGATTAAATGTGTGTGGGAAGGTTAATAAGATGTGTGGATCTGTATAATGGTTTAAAATACGTTTAAATGTGTTTAAATATATTTAAATAACTAATAAATATGTGGTTTCTACTTCGTGGATTTACCTTTCGCAGGTGGGTCTGGAACGCATTGACCGCGATAGGTGAGGGAGCACTGTAATACCATTCTTTTCATGCCGTAAAGTGCATCGGGCTGCCGAGGCAGTTTCATTGGCAAGGAGTACAGTCCGGACGGTCGCCACTCCGACGCAGGTTACCCCGAATGGTTATTACCTCAGTGCACTGATACTCATTTCGCCGACCTTGGAAGGATGACAGGCTGAGTCAACCACACCTGCTGTTATTCAACGGTTAAACAGAGGCTCAAACTCAGGACCCTAAGTGCCAAGCCAACCACCTTAACCGCTAAGCCAACACCAGGCTCGAATTGCAGAGTAACCAATCATATAATTGAACACATTAACTCGGATCATTACCATGCAACGATTATTTTTCATAATCCCCACCCTACCCAACCACTTCATACATTATTGCTGCTATATCCCACATTCACTCCATCATTCACTCATTTTGTAAGAGGCTTGGGGTTACTGCTTGCATCATTGCTGGGAGTACAGCTGTGCCGCTGATGCAGCACCCCTGTAGGTTAGGGCAGGAACTTGGAATTGTTCAGGGTCCGATGATAACTCGCCTACTCGTCATGAAGGACGCGTGGATCTTTAACATCCACTAACTAATGTCGGCAAATGGTATGCCGGTTTCACGTCCATCCGAGGGACGGCACACACAATGATGAATCACCATGCCTGTGAAACACCGGGATGGCAGTTTATGGCTGGGCCAAGATTCAAACCCAGGATAGACGACCCAGAGGCGAGTGCGACTCACTCCCATCACCTCATGCTTCTCCCTATCCTGTTTTCTCAAACTATCATGCATAGAAAAAAAACACTAAATCATATTGACTGCAGCAATCATATTGCCTGGCAGAAATGTAAGTGAGGGAGATGTCCCTACCCTGATTGGGGATGAACATGGTCAAAACATGCAACGGTACACATTTTAAGTGGAAGGACAGGTGGAAAACTCCTTTTGATACTGACCTCTTGGTAAAACACCGCTTATCATGTCTGGGTTACATTCCTTAGTTCTCAATCAAAACATATGATTCGAATGCAAATAATAATTCTCGTGCTTTATAGGCAGGGTGTTGCATCACAGAGCAAGAATACATTTCAAATGGGACATTAAAGTGAAAAATAAGACAATTTTCACAAAACTGAGATGTATTTGTAATGATCAATCTTTACACATTTATTTCTTTCCACTTCCATCGTTACATGAATCTTTGCATCCATACATGAGCCATGTCTTATGCAATATTATGGTTGCCTCAACTATGGTTGCCGTTGGATTCAGGCAGAAAATTACTAGGAAATCCACTTAAGTTGCATTTGTTGCTTGGTGTTGCACACTATCATGTGACTCAGATAACACACAGACGTTGGCCCAACGGTGGCTAGCGACACCGTCGTTGACATTTGCTTTTACGTCATATTGCCGACGTTGGCAAATCGACGTCGCTTTCGCACATATTGCCAACGTTGGCCCAATGTCGGTGTGCTATTTGGGGAGGATGTAAAGTGAAGTATTTGACAATTGTGAGTTACTGAAATTATCAATTTTTTCAACTCGATGACTTTTGTTTCACTTTAAGCAATTTGTCCTATCCACGTATGCTCACTTGAGGACATTAAATAACCAAGATTGCCTTTCAAAAAGAGTGCGTTTATTTGCTGCTACCGGACGGCCAAATTCCGTATTCCTTCCGTGGACTTCTGCTGGCAAATCAGCCAGGAAATTGATTTGATGACACCTTCCAGAACCGGAAGCATTCAAAGATAATTTTGTCCCCTTTATCAATGCAATACATTAATTTAATCTTAAGTGTTTTGCATTTGTTCCTCCTTTTATTTGTCGTTGAATCGGGGCCACTTAGCACACACCATGCAATTGTGTCAGTTCAACATGCTTTATGGCTTTCCTGTTGCAGATGGTGCTTTTCCTCAAGGCCCTTGTGCAAGTGCAACAAACAAGCCCAAACCAGCCCAGAGATGATTTCCTATGAGAAAGGTCTAAATATTGCTCGACTGTCTCCCAGGAAAAGAAAGAATCATGCGACGATTAAAGATGTTCGATACACATCACACAAGCCGGAATGATGGAAGTATCGATTTGCATTCCCATTTTGGCAAGATGAATCCCTTTGAAATACCCACAATCCTTACCAAAAAACTGCTCATGCTGCGTATACTCTTGTACCTGTGACAGATCCAAGATGTTATGTTGGTCATCTGATATGCCGATTCTTGCAGGATATACTCGTGTGTTATGAGACTCTACAACTACACCCTTTGCCCTGAACTGAAATTTGTGTTAAAATAATTTTATGGCAGGTTCGAGGGGGTTCTGGTGCTCGCAATTCATAATGAAACTCCAACATTAAACGAAGAACACACAGTCAGATGAGGACGAAGCTTTAGAAGATTTATATTCCTCCTTTGTTTAATGTGTGCTTAGTTTCTTTAATTCATGCATGGAGAATTTGTTTTGTCTTAGCGTGGTTCCTTTTCAGTCGAATATCTTTCACCATGATAGGGGTTTGGGGGGGGGCGAGGTGGATTTCGAATATCTGCAGGAATGCTAAGGTGCAATGAGCTACAAATAAATGAGAGTCTCTTATCACAGACTTTCCCTGGCTTTACTCACATTAATTTCCTTTGTACACACTGTTATGGCAGTCTGAAAATTTCCATCGAGATTAAATCAAATGTCAGGACAATCATTGTGGAAATCAAATCTAATGAGGATTGCAGGTGAAGAAAAGCCATACCTTGCTTGGTTCATCCTGTAGCGCCAAAAGCCGCCCTTTATTCATCCGACGAAGAACAGCAGTTGAGCTCACGAGTCTGCCTGTCCTTCGGCAAGAGCTGCTGATCCGAGAGGACTGTACCTGAGCTCTGCTGCGCTTCCAAAATGAGACCTACAAATCAACAACTTAATGTTTCAATCACTGCACTGGAAGTAAATACTGAATTGAATAATTCCGAAGCAAAACAATAATGAGGGTTCCAATTCAGGACAGTGAGAGAAACAAGAAATCACTTCAGCATTTGATTAATCCTCAATTATTTTTATTTTGTGTTGTCGCTGGTACCCAGAGTGCTCCAGACATTGACGGCACCTCCCCGAAGCTAATGGCTTTTGTCTAATATTCTGTACTGTGTCTCATGTGTTTGTCTGTATGCCCATGTGTGTGAGACGTGTGTGGAATTCCACTACAAGCCTTAGATCCTGTAAAAAAAAAACAAAAAACAATCCCACAAATCCACACAAATACATATACTGTAAACCTCTAAATGTGTGTCAAGCGAGGAAGCAGCAGACATGATTATTGAAAGTGATTGGTATGACCCAGCCAGTGTTGCAATCAAACCACCAACCTCCCAGACTCAGAGCAGATGCTCCAACCGTTATGCCACACGATTCTGGAACTTTTTGTTTGTTTGTCATTTAGCTTTTACAATTGACGATAAATCTATGTTTTTTTTAAAATTATTAAACTGACGATATTGCAGGTGACAGCCCTGATCACTCTGTGTGCTGGTGCCCAACAAGCAGAGCAAACATGAAACGATCTCACTTCGAAATTGAAAAACACTGATCCAAAGAGCAAAATGAGTTCAGAGGGATAAAATATATGTATGCTCCTCATCCTTCCTTGTACATCCTTCCATATATATATATATATATTATTAATATATATATATATATATATATATATATATATATATATATATATATATATATCCATAAAGAAGTTAATGAGCAGTGGTTCTGTTTCACTTCTTCCTGGATATAATGCTTTCACAACCAGTGACAGTAGGACTGAGGTGTGCTCCCTCCCCCCCCCCCCGCAAAGATTATTTTGTAATTAACAATTGACTTTATTTGGCTATATCATATTCTCTCATGCTCAGAGAATCCCCATCATCCGGTCCTTCGTTGGCTTATCCGCTTTGATCCGCCAAAGATTATTAGTTTTCTAATCCGCTTTGATTAGTTTTCTTCTTTTTTTCTCCTTCTGTTCTCTCCTTTACGGGCTCGAGATGCTCCCCCAACCCACCCCACCGTCCCGCCAAACCTCCTTAAGGCGCTGTCACACCTTGACGATTTAGCCAGCAATGGCAACGTATAAAAATATATGTAACACGTTGGCGTACACTGAAATTTTTATGTTTTTTAAAAGTTTTGGTCGTATTCATAACGTGTTGGTTGTATGCATAACATATTAGTAACGGGCACAAGAACGTTTCGTTGTCTTATAGATAACTTATAGCAACGAATGCTTAGCCTGTTGTCAGCGTTCACAACCTATGCCCAACGATAGTTTGACTTAGGCATAGCGCGCTGCACGTATCGCCGACGACCTCGTGGCGTAGCCTGTTAAAACCGTGCCGCACGCCGATTTAAATCATAACCGCCTGAAAATTGAAAGTGTCAACCACGCAGTCACACCTTGACGATTTAGCCAGCGTATGCCGACCTATGAAAAAATTGCCGAACCAAGCTGGCACACGTCGAATACGTTAAGAGCACGCTGAAAAACGATGAAGTATGCTGTCATATCGTGGTACGTTTAGTACGTCGTGAAATTTCAAGCATGCTGAAAATTTTACGACGTACTCGCCGTATGGCTCACACGTTCCGCTATGCTGGGAATAAGTTTTAGGCACGATATGCGATCGTTGACACAAGTATCCTTGTAAGTTACTCATAAGTCGAAACACGTCGAGGTAATGTTTAGCATACCCGAAACTTATTTTCTCCGTCAAGGACCATTTTCTTTTTTTCTCTCCTTGGCTCCGTGACGTGACGAAATATCTGAAGTTGTTGTTGTTGTTTTTTTATTATTATTATTTTTTTTTTAGTCTATCAGAATTTTAAAATTATTCGGACATTTGCTTTTAAAGTTTCGACGTCGACGTGACAATATCCTCAAACAGAAAATATTCACAGAGGAGGAACTAAGAATAAGACATGAGCAAACTGAAGAGGCAATCGGACGTGAAGTAACGGCACGTGACGAAATATCGGAAGTTATGTTGTTGTTTTTTATTATTATTATTTTTTTTTTAGTCTATCACGAATTTTAAAATATATTCGGACATTTGCTTTTAAGTTTCGACGTCGACGTGAAAATATCCTCAACCAGAAAATATTCACAGAGGAGGAACTAAGAATAAGACATGAGCAAACTGAAGAGGCAATTGGACGTGACGTAACGGCACGTGACGAAACATCGGAAGTTATTGTTTTTTTTTTGTTTTTTTTTAAACGCTGCCAATACGCCATTATACGGTAGCTGTAAATTAGAAACACGTTCATTAAGTTCTGTGGTCGTCCGGAAGACGTCAATCAAATACGTTCAACGTCAATATGCGTTGGAGGTACGTTACACATAGGTTCAAAAGCTGCAAGGAGAAGGCTTCGAAGATATGACCTCCGACGACATCAATGACCTGATCGATGCCCACTCGCAACCTTTGAAGGTGGAAGATCTGACGGAGCTGACGAAGTCTGCGAGCGAGGAAGAGGAAGAGGAACAAGATGAACCGGGCCTGAAGAAGAGGAGGTTGGTCTAACACTCGATCGTCTTGCAACAATAGTCAGAATGGGCAAGGAGCTCGAACAGGTCATTCAAGAGTGGGACCCACAGATGATGCGGTCATTGCAATTCAGCAATGGGCTTGATGGGTTAATGTCCGTCTATAAAACCTGCTAGCCCAGAAGAAGAAGCAGAACCAGCAACTCCCCATAACTATGTTCCTCGTAAAATCAAAAAAAGAGGTCACGTCTACGCCTTCGCCTACGCCTTCAGCAGAAGTAAAAGCGAACCAGAAGATGATGCACCACAACCATCACCTGACGAAGCGCCTGATGAAGAGGCGCCTCCAGTAGAAGAGATTTAATGCTCTTCTTGGCTGTGCAGTACTACATTCATCTCCTCATCATCGTCATCTTCATCGTCATCAGTACTGCACAGCTATCATCATCATCGTTATATCTTCATAGGTCAGTACCCATAATACTTTATATTTTATAGTACAATATAGTATTTGAAAAAATATTTTTGGTCTTAGCTTTGCAGCCCCATGAAGTCGCATTTCCGATGAAAATTAAAAAAAAATTTTTTTAAATAACTGATTAAATGCTGTGTCTGGGTAAGGTTAATAAGAGTGTGTGGATGCTGTATAATGGTTTAAAATACGTTTAAAATGTGTTTAAATATATTTAAATAACTAAATAAATATGTGGTTTCTACTTCGTGGATTTTCACCTTTCGCAGGTGGGTCTGGAACGCATTGACCGCGATAGGTGAGGGAGCACTGTAATACCATTCTTTTCATGCCGTAAAGGTGCATCGGGCTGCCGAGGCAGTTTCATTGGCAAGGAGTACAGTCCCGGACGGGTCGCCACTCCGACGCAGGTTACCCCGAATGGTTATTACCTCAGTGCACT
>CM068952.1:156263934-156280542 GCA_035128595.1 Eptatretus atami
TATGCGTACCTTCAGCATTTCTTACCTTCAGGTGAGTGTGCATACCTTCAGCATTTTTAAAAAGCGCAAAAAGCACATTTGATGGGAAGGTTTCAAATTTTACATCGAAATGACTGCGTGTAAAATGAATGTATTTTAAAAGGTGGGAATTTGCCGTCATCTCTTGAGATTTGGAAATGAATTCTCCAATTCCTGAAAAATACGTTATATTAACATCAGCTACTGTTTTATTTATTGAAAGCTCCTGACTACTGATCACTCCTCAGGGTTAAACAATGAAATTTTAACACAAAATTCATGCATCACACACAGTCGCACTGCAACATGAGATTTTACTTCAAAATCTGATGAAGGGAAATGTAATGAAAGAACCTTTACAACAACGGAATATGACACAAGACGGGTTAATTTAGATTATTACGCTCTAACAGTCGAACATGTAGCGGTTCAGCAATTAATTTTTTTTAGAGAGGTTACTGAAAAACAGGCAGGAGCCAGGTGGCCTGCAGAGGAATGAGAATGCTGTTTGTAATTGGATTACAGGAAAAGTGATTATTGGGAATGATAAAACAGCCATTACGATAAGGGCTCCCAAACGTGGCATGGCAACCTCATTTGGTGTCGTGTTGATTAAGAAACGAAGTGGTCGTGAAGCCGTCCGGGATGGTGGTTTTTATCGTGCTATATTGACAATGGGGTACAATCGAGGTACCGCTGCAACGTCATATTCTTACATTTTGTACTTTCTCTCTGCGAAAACATCACCTGTGAAGACAAACTTCCTCTAAGTGACGTAACAACAAAAATAATCAACGTTCCACTGTGGACCAATCATCTGCAGCACCCCCATCCTTCTCAAGTCTATTCACTCTCGTTTTTCCAACATTCGGGGTCTTCATTCCAACCTCAACCAGGGTACCCGCCGTCTGCTGTAATCATCTATACCGGATCTCCTGTTCCTTACTGAGACTTCAGATTGCCGAACCCATCTCCACTTCTCAGTGCCCTGGCTACATCCTCAACCACAATTTCCGCTCCAACGATGGTATATGCGCGCACGTCTAATTCAATATTTCTGCGACTTCCCTTCCCAATTTTGAGCTTTCCAACTCTGATTTTCAACTTTTCTGGCTCACACTCTCCCTCCTCAATCTCAATGAGTTAATCTGCTGCCTCTATCGGTCTCCCGAATGACAATCACACGCAGATATTTGATCACATAATTACTTGTATTGAGCAAATCCAACAATACTCTCCATCTTCTGACATCAACATTCTTGGGGATTTCAACAACCACAGCTCCTAGCATTTCCATTCGACCTGCACTGACCAATCAGGCTGGGAATGAAGCAGAAGCTTTCACTATCTTCAATGACCGCTGCCATATCTCTGAACCCAGCTGCATTCCTGACGTTCCTCCAATAGCTCCAACGCTTTGGATCTACTTCTCACTTCCAAACCACATCTTTACACTAATATCCTTGTTGCTGCACCCGTAGGATACTCTGAGCACTATCTCATTACCACCTTGCTGTCCCTTACAGCAGCATCAGTATTCTCAGTCGACCTGCTGCATCCTTTGGCACTGTGACACTGCCCACTGGGATGACCTTCACCAATTTTTTGCAGACTACCCCTGCAAGACTTCTGTTTCTCCACTGATCCTTCCACTGCAGCAGACCAAATCACTGACATCATCCTTCTAGCAATGTCTTTTCACATACCCCACTCTTCAAAATGTGAAAATGCCTCATCCTACAAGTGGTTCTCCCATCATAATGCTTCCTCTGTCTCCCTGAAAAACTGCCTCTTTATCGAGCCTGGAAAGCTTCACCTTCAGATCATAGTCATCGTTATTATGTGGCTGCCTGCAATAACCACAATCACATCATCTCCACAACCAAAGCCACCATTATCCAGCAGACCTTTGACAAGCTCTCCTCTTTCCCCAATGCTAGTCATGCCTTTTAGTCTTTGGACAAGCACATCTCCACGAACTTGTATGAATCATCTTTTCCTCCTTTTAACAACCCTGATGGTTCCATTTCCAGCTCTTCTAAATCCAAAGCCAACACCTTTACCTCTCAGTATGCAGGGCAATATAATTGCTCCTGCTTTTCCTAAATCCAACTCCCTTATACCTGTCATCAAAGTTTCCATTCCCAAAGTTCACCAGACCCTGCTCTTCCTTGTCATCAACAAAGCCAATGGTCCAGATGGCATTCTTGCTGTTGTCCTCAAAAGCTGCACCCATGGACTTGTTCTTCTTTTCTCCAAACTTTTCAACCTTTTCTGCTGTACCGGTATTTACCCAACCTCCGAGAAGCAGGCCTGTGTCTGTACTGTCTCGAAGAGGGGCAGCATGTCTGATCTCTCCAATTACCATCCAATTGCCTTGACCTCCAATACTGTAAAGTACTTATTGTTTGTGGGAATTACCTTTCACGGTTTTTCTTTTAAAATTGTTCCATGATGTGTAACTTTCATGCATCAGACGTGATTACTGTCCACATTTTCAGAGGTACAACAAGGAATATTTATTTCCTGGACTTTTCACCGAAATTGAATTTTCACTTTTCAATGACAGTGACAACCGCAAAAGTTACATCCACATGAAAGATCAGTACTTTGCAGTATCCCCTGCAAAAAAAATGCCCTGTATAATTCTGTAGAACTTGTACTGTTGTGTATCGTAGAACTATTGAGTTCTGTGGAATTTCTACAGAACTTTTTTTGCAGGGTCTCCAAAGTCACGGAGTCTCTCATCAATAAACAATTTATAATCCACTTCTAATCTTGGATTATAAATCCAAGTCGACTCTCTCCCATCAATGACCACCAAAATGGCTTCCGCAAAGGCAGGTCTACTGCTGACCTCCTGGCCTAAATTGCCAACAAATGGTCTTCAGCTATTGAGCACTTTGGAGAAAGTCGACTTGTTGCACTGGACGTCAGCAAAGCCTCAGTATTGACAGTCTGGCACAAAGGGCTCCTAGCGAAGCTCTCAATGTATGGTCAATTTATATCTGATCAATATATCTGATTCAGCCTCAGCTCATCTCATTTTCTATCTTCCTCGCTGGGTGATCTATCTCTTCCTGTATCGATAGTGTCCTCTCTGGACTATCACATCCCTTGTGATTGAGGGACCGAAACATGCAACTCCTCTTCAAATTTCAAGTGAATCGGATGAAACCTTCACCATATTAATTCTGGTGTCCCTCAAGGTTTTGTCATGTCGCCCTCCCTCTTTCTTCTTTTCATCAATGATCTCTTCACACTGACAAACAACTCTGCCCATTTCTTTGCTGATGACTCCACCCTCCGCTCCTCCACAAGTTATAAATCGCAATACGTACACTTCCTCCCACAGTCCCTTGCTGCAGATCACCTCTCAACTGTTTCTTCAATCAGTCATGATCTCAACCTCATTATCCAATGGGGCTCCAACAACCTTGTCTTTTTCAATCAGTCCAAGACTCAAACCCTCCATATATCCAGCAAGTCACCTTTCTTCTTCTCATGTGCAGCTCACAACTCCAGCAGTCCTCATACATTAACATTCTCAGTGTCACCATCTCCAGCAATCTCTCCTGGCACCCTCACATCCTCAATATCGGCAAATCTGACACCTCCAAGAAACTTGGTTTCCTATTGAGAGCTCGCAAGTATTTCAACTCACATCAGTTTCTCACCCTCTACAAATTAAAAGTCAGACCAGTGATGGAATACTACTCCCATGTCTGAGGCAGTGAACCATCAGTCATTGGTATTCTGGATCATGTCCAAGCCAAGACTGTCTGACTGATTCACGATCCTACATTGTCGAGTCATCTCCAAAACTTGGCCCGCCATCGAGCAGTTTCTTCGATGTGCCTCTTATATTGTTAACTAGCAAATGCCATCCGTCACTTCAATGACGGGAACACTGAGATGGGGGGGGGGTGGATGGAGGGGTGATAAGAGGGGTGGAGAGAGAGTGAGGAGATAGAGGGGAAAGAGAGAGGAGGGAGGGAAGCGAGGAGGAGGGGGAAGTGAGGAGGGGGGAAAGTGAGGGGAGGGAAAGTGAGGAGGGGGAAGTGAGAGGGAGGGAATGAGGAGGAGATAGAGTGAGAGGAGGGGGGGAGGGAGCGAGTGAGGGGTGAGAGGAAGGAAAGGGAGACGTGTGGTGGGAGCGTTAATTACGATTCACAGGGTCTCATCAAAATGATTCGGCATCGAATAACAGTGAAGATGGAAACAAAATAATGTCTGAAATCCATTTTCTATGAGTCATCCTATAAATACCACCAGAGACAAAACACCGCCCGGACATGTGCGGAGATAAACACAGTCCAGAGACAAACACCGCCCGGACGCAGTTGGAGCCAAGCTGTTCGAGAACAAACACCATTCAGACACGTCTGGAGCAAACTTCCGACAGACATAAACACCCCCGAACACGTCCGAGACAAACTCCCATCCGGACATGTCCGGCGACAAACTCCCATCCGGACACGTCTGGCGACAAACTCGTTCCAGACATAAACACCGCCTGGATACGTTTTGAGTCAAACACCACCCGAAATAAAATACTGCCTGGACGGTCCGGAGCCAAGCTGTCCAGAGACAAACACCGCCCAGATGCGTCCAGAGATAAACTCCTGTCCGAACATAAACACCGCCTGGACACATTCTGGAGACAAACTCCCGTCAGGACATAAACACCGCCCGGACATGTCCGGAGACAAACTCCTGTCCAGACAAAAACACTGCCTGGACACGTTCGGAGACAAACACGGCACGGATGCGGTCCAAGAAAGGTGTCCGGAGACAAAACCACCTCTCGGACAGTAAAAGACAAACTCCCGTCGGACATAAACACCGCCCAGACACATCCGGAGACAAACTCCCATCCGGCAAGTCCGGAGACAAACTCCATCCGGGCACGTCCGAGACAAACTCCCATCCGGGCACTCCCGGAGACAAACTCCCATCTGGGCACGTCCGAGATAAATACCATCCAACACGTCTGGAGACAAACCACACCCGGACATAACCACCATCCAGACACATATGGAGATACCACCGTCCAGACATAACGACCATCCGGATACGTCCAGAGACAGACAGGAGAGAGAGAGAGAGAGAGAGGGGTGGGGGTAGGGGAGTAATATGAGAGAATATGTTATGCTTTGTGAACAGCACACACAACACACAACATACAACACACACACACACACACACACACACACACACACACACACACACACCACACACACACACACACCACACTGAGACCTGGTATGTCTCTCGTTTCACCTCCTGATGAACCTCACCTACATGTAGAGATAGCAGGCAACAACAGCAATTCCACATATGTTCGTACACACACACACACACACACACACACACACACACACACTGGCTGATATCGGTAATTTTTCGGGAATCGGTAGGTGGAGTCAGTGTGATTACCGACTACAGTACGTACTGTACACAACCAGAAACCTTGAGTAGCTTTCACCGAAAAACAATGTTACATTTATGGAGACATTATTCTTTCAAGGATATGTTCACAAAATTAATCTTTATAAACAGCTGCATGAGAAGGGTGGAAAAATAATTGGCTCGGTAATTTAAAAACACGTTAATACAGCAAACGGCTCAGATATCGGGCATTTCAAATATATTTTGCTTTGAAACTCACAAAGAGAAACATATAACCTTTGTAAAGCAAATCGATAACCAAATGTTTTAGAAACAGGCGCGAGGACAAAGGAAACCTGATAGAACCTCCATAAGATACGGGATGAAACTTTGCCACCACGGCACCCAAAACAGGAATGGCATGTCTACACACCCACGGAGAATCCGTACAGATCCAAATCTACCCATATGTACTTTTTTAAAGTAATCTGAAACTCAGTCAGGCCAGTGCTCCACTTACCATGTCCCTACCACACCAATGCTAATTTCTGAGATGCGATGTGCCTTCTCTCTCCCAAAAACTAAACTTTGAGTGGTTGTGTCACCAAACTCAAGCCCAGGTGTCACCCAAGTCGACGTCAGGAGACACAAGATTAAATAAAAAATTTCAGATTACCAACATTCGTTATAATGCCATATTTTCAACAGGCAAATGTTGATCTTGTCTATGTAAGATTATGGGGTCAATCATTTGCAGCTGTCTAAAGGGGGGTCACACTGAGGAAAAGGTTGGGATCACCCCTGCATTAAGGCGTTTCCTTTTCATTCAACAAATGCCAATATGGCATCAGTTTGTTCTTAAGGCAGAGGTACCTTGTCCATTTGATTCTCTTCAAGCTGTTTTCTTGTATTCTCCAATTCTTGTGAAAGCCCATTCTGGAATTAAAATTTTAAAAATTGGTAAACGCACATTAAAGAAAGCCTGTGATCAAAATCGAATGTATCTTATTTTTAATTTTGAAAAAAAAAATGTGGTGAATCTCAAATCCTGTTTGATAATCGAAGTGAATGAGTGTACAATTGACGTATACAAGCTACCTTCTCCTCGAGAGCAGCCATGCGCTCTTTGAGATGCAGTTGCAGACGTTCGTTGGACTCCGACAGAAGCCGATCTACTGTATCCGACAGGCGTTTGTTGTGTTCCTCATTCATCTTTTCACGCTGCCGTGCCTGAGAAAAGAAAGGACTAAATAGCATCAGACATCGTAATAATGACCATCATTTTACAATACAGACTGGTGAATTGTTGACGGACAAGGTTCCCTACAAGATGAGACAGAGAGATGATTCACAGAAGCAGGCAGGCATCTTATTGGAATACATAAATGTAAACAGAGCAAGGAAGAATGAGGGACAATCCTGGAGAGTTCACTTTTTAAATGGAAAGTACATGAGAGAAGGGTAGGACCCAGAGTAATTCAGAACGATACCCTGGAACAAGGAAAGGGAGTCAACCACCATAAATGCAATGACTTTTGGAGAGGGGGGGGGGGGATAATCTGCCTGACCCACCTGGACATGTAAACCAGTCCAGGTCAGGCAGGTGGATTATTCCCCTCCCTGAAGGTCGTTAATGAGTCAGCTGGGTTTTCTGTGCCAATCTAATAGTGGCGTAGCAATTGCTCTGTGACTAGCTCAACTTACTGACGGTGAGAATTCAAACACTTAATACTGTTGCTTTACCTGTTATTTGAGCACACAACCTCAAGGAGCACTTTCCAGTATCCTCACCAACAGGCCACCACTGTCCCCAACATATATTGTAGCATGAATATTATACGTAAAGAATAATTTGCCATCAAATTTTTATTTTCAGTTAATTATTTTCATGACATGGCATGACATGACATATTTTCATGGCAGACACCAAATGTGTGATGGATGCAGATGAACACATTATAAAGAACCTGATTCAAAAATCTGCCTGCACCACCAATTGCCTTAAATTGTATTCTTCATGAAATATCGTATTGATTTCATATTGGAAGGTGTCAAAAGCAATAATAACCCGAAGGGCACTTAGGTAACGCATACCTCCGCCACGTAATGCCTGATCCACGAGAACATATCGGCCCAATACATTTTTGAAATATCATGCTATACAGTACAAAATCGTTTTGGCCCTATCTCTCAATGGTGAAGAATCACTTAAATTTTTTAAATAATTCTCCTATCCAGATCCAGTCAGATTCGGATCTTCAACAAATCGAATCACTCGTCGTCGTCACACCACCAAACTGTACACCAAGTTTCATCCGAATCCGTCCACAACTTTTTGAGATATTGTGCCACATATTGTTTTTGCCCTATCTCACAATGGTGAAGAATCACTTAAAAACTTCTTGTCGCCGGATCCGGATCTTCACCAAAAATTAATCATTCATTTTGTCACACACCGAACCTTTCACAAAATTTCATCCGGATCCGTCCACAACTTTTTGAGATATCCTACACACAGACAGACAAACAAACAAACAAGCCGGTAGGCGGACATGGGTAGTCGATCAAGTCGAATTTAGTCGTTTTTCAGCCGTTACTAGCCAACAAAAGCGTCCATAGCAACGGTCTTTCTCACACATAACTAGGACATACCATGAACCCACCATACCAGTTTCATGTACTGTATATCTGACTCATAGCTCTTGAGATATAACGAACTTCGTTTTTTATTGTTTTCGACCAGGGTTCATTCAAAGTCTATCTTCTCCGACAGTTTTCATAGGATCTGGCTGGAAATTTTTGACAATAGGCTGAATGTACTGCCCACAGCACTCGTGGCCCGATTTTAGATTTTCGAAAAAATTAATTTTTGAGATATTTTGAAAATTTCATAGTCCGTTGCTAGGCAACGGATGGGTCCATAGCAACGGTCTCATTTGCACACAACTAGGTCATGGTATGAACCTACCAACCAAGTTTCATCGAAATCGCCATTGTATTAACGGAGCACTGGACCGAACAGACATACATACAGACAGACAGACAGACAAACATATCGATGGAAATACTGATAATAAGGGTAGACTAGATTGACTACCCAACAAACAAGAATATGTCATGCAGAGCATGATAGTTGCAAAATCCATAAAACAAATTTGACCTCAAAAATAATTGCTGGTTGAATTTGATGACCAAACATGCAACTCCTCTTAAAATTTCAAGTGAATCGGATGAAAATTGACAATTTTGGCCTATATTGACCTTTTGGCCGATGTGAACCCCCAAAAATAATTCACTGGTTGAATTCAGTGGCCTGAAATATAACTCCTCTTCAAATTTCAAGTCAATCTGATGAAAATTGAGGATTTTAGAAACATAACCTTAGTTGTTGACATTGGGCCTATGTTGACCTTTTGGTCACAGATCACTGAATTCAACCGATTTCTAAAATCCTCAATTTTCATCCGATTGACTTGAAATTTGAAGAAGATTGATATTTCAGGTCAATGAATTCAACCATCCAATTATTTTTGAGGTCAAGTTGACCAAAAGGTCAACATAGGCCCAATGTCAACACATAAGGTTATGTTTCTAAAATCCTCAATTTTCATCCGATTGACTTGAAATTTGAAGAAGATTGATATTTCAGTGTAATGAATTCAACCATCCAATTATTTTTGAGGTCAACGTTGACCAAAAGGTCAACATAGGCCCAATGTCAACAACTAAGGTTATGTTTCTAAAATCCTCAATTTTCATCAGATTGACTTGAAATTTGAAGAGGAGTTATATTTCAGGCCACTGAATTCAACCAGTGAATTATTTTTGGGGGTTACAGATCGCCAAAAGGTCAATATAGGCCAAAATTGTCAATTTTCATCCGATTCACTTGAAATTTTAAGAGAGTTGCATGTTTGGTCATCAAATTCAACCAGCAATTATTTTTGAGGTCAAATTGTTTTATGGATTTTGCAACTATCATGCTCTGCATGAATTTCTTTTTGTTGGGTAGTCAATCTAGTCTCCCCTTATTATCAGTATTTTCTGTTTGTTGTTTGTCTGTCTGTATGTATGTTGTTCGGTCCAGTGCTCCGTTAATACAATGGCGATTTCGATGAAACTTGGTTGGTGGTTCATCCATGACCTAGTTGTGTGCAAATGAGACCGTTGCTATGGACCCATCCGTTGCCTAGCAACGGACCTTTGAAATTTTCAAAATATCTCAAAAATTAATTTTTTCGAAAATCAAAAATCGGGCCACGAGCTGTGGGGCAGTACATTCAGCCATATTGTCAAAAAATTTCCAGCGGATCCTATGAAAACTGTCGGAGAAGATAGACTTTGAATGAACCCTGGTCGAAAACAATAAAACGAAGTTCGTTATATCTCAGAGACTATGAGTCAGATACTACATGAAACTGGTATGGTGGTTCATGGTATGTCCTAGTTATGTGTGAGAAGAACCGTTGCTATGGATCTTTTGTTGGCTAGTAACGGCTGAAAAACGACTAAATTCGACTTGATCGACTACCCATGTCCGCCTACCGCTTGTTTGTTTGTTTGTCTGTCTGTGTGTAGGATATCTCAAAAAGTTGTGGACGGATCCGATGAAATTTTGTGAAAGGTTCGGTGTGTGACAAGAATGAACTGATTGATTTTGGTGAAGATCCGGATCCGGCGACAGAAAGTTTTTAAAGTGATTCTTCACCATTGTGAGATAGGGCAAAACAATATGTGGCACAATATCTCAAAAAGTTGTGGACGGATTCGGATGAAACTTGGTGACAGTTTGGGTGTGTGACGACGACGAAGTGATTCGATTTTGTTGAGATCGAATCCTGGATCTGGATCTGGATAGGAGAATTATTTAAAAATTTAAGTGATTCTTCACCATTGAGAGATAGGGCAAAACGATTTTGTACTGTATAGCATGATATTTCAAAATGTATTGGGCCGATATGTTCTCGTGGATCAGGCATTACGTGGCGGAGGTATGCGCCTACAAGTGCCCTTCGGGTTATTATTGCTTTTGACACTTCCAATATGAAATCATACGATATTTCATGAAGAAATACATTTAAGGCAATTGGTGGTGCAGGCAGATTTTTGAATCAGGTTCTTTTATAATGTGTTCATCTGCATCCATCACACATTTGGTGTCTGCCATGAAAATATGTCATGTCATGCCATGTCATGAAAATATTAACTGAAAATAAAAATTTGATGGCAAATTATTCTTTACGTATAATATTCATGCTACAATATATGTTGGGGACAGTGGTGGCCTGTTGGTGGAGGATACTGGAAAGTGCTCCTTGAGGTTGTGTGCTCAATAACAGGTAAAGCAACAGTATATTAAGTGTTTGAATTCTCACCGTCAGTAAGTTGAGCTAGTCACAGAGCAATTGCTACGCACTATTAGATTGGCACAGAAAACCCAGCTGACTCATTAACGACCTTCAGGGAGGGGAATAATCCACCTGCCTGACCTGGACTGGTTACATGTCCAGGTGGGTCAGGCAGATATCCCCCCCCCTCTCCAAAAGTCATTGCATTTATGGTGGTTGACTCCTTTCCTTGTTCGCAGGGTATCGTTCTGAATTACTCTGGGTCCTACCCTTCTCTCATGTACTTTCCATTTAAAAAGTGAACTCTCCAGGATTGTCCCCTCATTCTTCCTTGCTCTGTTTATTATATGTATTCCAATAAGATGCCTGCCTGCTTCTGTGAATATCTCTCCGTCTCATCTTGTAGGAACCTTGTCCGTCAACAATTCACCAGTCTGTATTGTAAAATGATGGTCATTATTTACGATGTCTGATGCTATTTAGTCCTTTCTTTTCTCAGGCACGGCAGCGTGAAAAAGATGAATGAGGACACACAACAACGCCTGTCGGATACAGTAGATCGGCTTCTGTCGGAGTCCAACGAACGTCTGCAACTGCATCTCAAAGAGCGCATGGCTGCTCTCGAGGAGAAGGTAGCTTGTATACGTCAATTGTACACTCATTCACTTCGATATCAAACAGGATTTGAGATTCACGCACATTTTTTTTTTTCAAAATTAAAATAAGATACATTCGATTTTGATCACAGGCTTTCTTTAATGTGGTTT
Organism: Eptatretus atami; assembly: GCA_035128595.1. Lineage (NCBI taxonomy): Eukaryota > Metazoa > Chordata > Myxini > Myxiniformes > Myxinidae > Eptatretus > Eptatretus atami. The sequence continues at coordinate 156,275,459 of CM068952.1, forward strand.
ACCAGTTTTTTTAATTTTAATTCCAGAATGGGCTTTCACAAGAATTGGAGAATACAAGAAAACAGCTTGAAGAGAATCAAATGGACAAGGTACCTCTGCCTTAAGAACAAACTGATGCCATAATTGGCATTTGTTGAATGAAAAGGAAACGCCTTAATGCAGGGGTGATCCCAACTTTTTCCTCAGTGTGACCCCCCTTTAGAAGCTGCAAATGATTGACCCCATAATCTTACATAGACAAGATCAACATTTGCCTGTTGAAATATGGCATTATAACGAATGTTGGTAATCTGAAATTTTTTTTATTTAATCTTGTGTCTCCTGACGTCGACTTGGGTGACACCTGGGCTTGAGTTTGGTGACACAACCACTCAAAGTTTGGTTTTTGGGAGAGAGAAGGCACATCGCATCTCAGAAATTAGCATTGGTGTGGTAGGGACATGGTAAGTGGAGCACTGGCCTGACTGAGTTTCAGATTACTTTAAAAAAGTACATATGGGTAGATTTGGATCTGTACGGATTCTCCGTGGGTGTGTAGACATGCCATTCCTGTTTGGGTGCCGTGGTGGCAAAGTTTCATCCCGTATCTTATGGAGGTTCTATCAGGTTTTCCTTTGTCCTCGCGGCCTGTTTCTAAAACATTTGGTTATCGGATTTGCTTTACAAAGGTTATATGTTTCTCTTTGTGAGTTTCAAAGCAAAATATATTTGAAATGCCCGATATCTGAGCCGTTTGCTGTATTAACGTGTTTTTTAAATTACCGAGCCAATTATTTTCCACCCTTTCTCATGCAGCTGTTTATAAAGATTAATCTTTGTGAACATATCCTTGAAAGAATAATGTCTCCATAAATGTAACATTGTTTTTCGGTGAAAGCTACTCAAGGTTTCTGGGTTGTGTACAGTACGTACTGTAGTCGGTAATCACACTGACTCCAACCTACCGATTCCCGAAAAATTACCGATATCAGCGTGTGTGTGTGTGTGTGTGTGTGTGTGTGTGTGTGTGTGTGTACAAATATGTGGAATTGCTGTTTGTTGCCTGCTATCTCTACATGTAGGTGAGGTTCATCAGGAGGTGAAACGAGACATACAGGTCTCAGTGTGTGTGTGTGTGTGTGTTGTGTGTGTGTGTGTGTGTGTGTGTGTGTGTGTGTGTGTGTGTGTGTGTGTTGTATGTTGTGTGTTGTGTGTGCTGTTCACAAAAGCATAACATATTCTCTCTATTACTCCCCTACCCCCTTCCCCCTCTCCCTCTCCTCCTCTGCTCTCTCTCTGTCTCGGGACGACGTATCCGGATGTCGTTATGTCTGGACGGTGGTATACTCCTATGCTGGACGGTGGTATATGTCGGGTGGTTTGTCCCAGATGTTATGGATGGTATTTATCTCGGACGTGCCAGATGGGAGTTTGTTCTCCGGGGTGCCCGGATGGGAGTTTGTCTCGGGAGTGCCCGGATGGGAGTTTGGCTTCGGACGTGCCCGGATGGGAGTTTGTTCGGACTTGTCCGATGGGAGTTTGTCTCGGACGTGTCTGGGCGGTGTTTATGTCCGGACGGGAGTTTGTCATTTTACTGTCCGAGCGGTGTTTGTGCTCCGGACACCTTGCTTGGACGCATCCGTGCCGTGTTTGTCTCCGAACGTGTCCAGGCAGTGTTTTTGTCTGGACAGGAGTTTGTCTCCGGACATGTCGCGGGCGGTGTTTTATGTCCTGACGGGAGTTTGTCTCCAGATGTGTCCAGGCGGTGTTTATGTTCGGACGGAGTTTATCTCTGGACGCATCTGGGCGGTGTTTGTCTCTGGACAGCTTGCTCCGACCGTCCAGGCAGTATTTATTTCGGGTGTGTTTGACTCAAAACGTATCCAGGCGGTGTTTATGTCTGGAACGGAGTTTGCGCCAGACGTGTCCGGATGGGAGTTTGTCGCCGGACATGTCCGGATGGGAGTTTGTCTCGGACGTGTTCGGGTGGTGTTTGTCTGCGGGAGTTTGTCTCAAGACGTGTCTGAATGGTGTTTGTCTCCGAACAGCTTGGCTCCAACTGCGTCCGGGCGGTGTTTGTCTTTGGACTGTGTTTATCTCCGACATGTCCGGGCGGTGTTTGTCTCTGGGTGGTATTTATAGATGACTCTAGAAAATGGATTTCAGACATTATTTTGTTTCCATCTTCCATGTTATTCGATGCCGAATCATTTTGATGAGACCCTGTGAATCGTAATTAGCTCCACCAACGTCTCCCTTTCTTCCTCTCACCCCTCACTGCCTTCCCCCTCCCCCCTCCTCCTTCTATCTCCCTCCACTCCCTCCCTCCTCACTTTCCCTCCCTCCTCCCTACTTCCTCCCTCCTCTCCCCACTTCCCTCCTCTCGTTCCCCCCCTCTCCCATCTCCTCACTCTCCTCCACCCCTCTCTATACCCCCCTCCATCCCCCCCCCCCATCTCAGTGTTCCGTCATTGAAGTGACGGATGGATTTGCTAGTTAACAATATAAGAGGCACATCGAAGAAACTGCTCGATGGCGGGCCAAAGTTTGGAGATGACTCGACAATGTAGGATCGTGAATTCAGTCAGACAGTCTTGGCTTGGACATGATCCAGAATACCAATGACTGATGGTTCAGCTGCCTCAGACATGGAGTAGTATTCCATCACTGGTCTGACTTTTAAATTTTAGAGGGTGAGAAACTGATGTGAGTTGAAATACTTGCGAGCTCTCAATAGGAAACCAAGTTTCTTGGAGGTGTCAGATTTGCCGATATTGAGGATGTGAGGGTGCCAGGAGAGATTGCTGGAGATGGTGACACTGAAAAATTTAATGTATGAGGACTGCTGGAGTTGTGAGCTGCACATAGAAGAAGAAAGGTGACTTGCTGGATATATGGAGGGTTTGAGTCTTGGACTGATTGAAAAAGAACAAGGTTGTTGAGCCCATTGGATAATGAGGTTGAATCATGACTGATTGAAGAAACAGTTGAGAGGTGATCTGCAGCAAGGGCTGTGGGAGGAAGTGTACGTATTGGGATTTATAAACTTGTGGAGGAGGGAGGGTGGAGTCATCAGCAAAGAAATGGGCAGAGTTGTTTGTCAGTGTGAAGAGATCATTGATGAAAGAAGAAAGAGGGAGGGCGACATGACAAACCTTGAAGGGACCCAGAACTTAAATATGGTGAAGGTTTACTCCAGAGAGGACACTGGTCGATACAGGAAGAGATAGATCACCCAGCGAGGAAGATAGAAAATGAGATGAGCTGAGGCTGAATCAGATTATATTGATCAGATATAAATTGACCATACATTGAGAGCTTCGCTAGGAGCCCCTTTGTGCCAGACTGTCCAATACTGAGGCTTTGCTGATGTCCAGTGCAACAAGTCGCTTTCTCCAAAAGTGCTCAATAGCTGAAGACCATTTGTTGGCAATTTAGGCCAGGAGGTCAGCAGTAGACCTGCCTTTGCGAAGCCTTTTTGGTGGTCATTGATGGGAGAGTCGACTTGGATTTTACCAAGATTAGAAGTGGATTATAATTGTTTATTGATGAGAGACTCCGTGACTTTGGAGACCCTGCAAAAATGTTCTGTAGAAATTCAACAGAACTCAATAGTTCCTACGATACAAAAACAGTACAAGTTCTACAAGAATTATACAGGGCATTTTTTTTTGCAGGGGATACTGCAAAGTACTGATCTTTCATGTGGATGTAACTTTTGCGGTTGTCACTGTCATGAAAAGTGAAAATTCAATTTCGGTGAAAAGTCCAGGAAATAAATATTCCTTGTTGTACCTCTGAAAAATGTGGACAGTAATCACGTCTGATGCATGAAAGTTACACATCATGAAACAATTTTAAAAAGAAACCGTGAAAGGTAATCCCCACAAACAATAAGTACTTTACATATTGGAGGTCAAGGCAATTGGATGGTAATTGGAGAGATTCAGACATGCTGCCCCTCTTCGAGACAGTACAGAACACAGGCCTGCTTCTCGGAGGTTGGGTAAATACCGGTACAGAGAAAGGTTGAAAAGTTTGGAAGAAAAGAAGAACAAGTCCATGGGTGCAGCTTTTGAGGACAACAGCAAGAATGCCATCTGGACCATTGGCTTTGTTGATGACAAGGAAGAGCAGGGTCTGGTGAACTTTGGGAATGGAAAACTTGATGACAGGTATAAGGGAGTTGGATTTAGGAAAAGCAGGAGCAATTATATTGCCCTGCATACTGAGAGGTAGGGTGTTTGGCTTTGGATTTAGAAGAGCTGGAAATGGAACCATCAGGGTGTTAAAGGAGGAAAAGATGATTCATACAAGTTCGTGGAGATGTGCTTGTCCAAAGACTAAAAGGCATGACTAGCATTGGGGAAGAGGAGAGCTTGTCAAAGGTCTGCTGGATAATGGTGGCTTTGGTTGTGGAGAATGATTGTGATTGTGGTTATTGCAGGCAGCCACATAAATAACGATGACTATGACTTGAAGGTGAAGCTTTCCAGGCTCGATAAAGAGGCAGTTTTTCAGGGAGACAGAGGAAGCATTATGATGGGGAACCACTCTTGTAGGATGAGGATTTTCACATTTGAAAGTGGGGTATGTGAAAAGACATTGCTAGAAGGATGATGTCAGTGATTTGGTCTGCTGCTGGAAGGATCAGTGGAGAAACAGAAGTCTTGCAGGGGTAGTCTGCAAAAAATTGGTGAAGGTCATCCCAGTGGGCAGTGTCACAGTGCCAAAGGATGCAGCAGGTCGACTGAGAATACTGAATGCTGCTGTAAGGGACAGCAAGGTGGTAATGAGATAGTGCTCAGAGTATCCTACGGGTGCAGCAACAAGGATATTAGTGTAAAGATGTGGTTTGGAAGTGAGAAGTAGATCAAAGCGTTGGAGCTATTGGGAGGAAGTCAGGAATGCAGCTGGGTTCAGAGATATGGCAGCGGTCATTGAAGATAGTGAAAGCTTCTGCTTCATTTCCCAGCCTGATTGGTCAGTGCCGGTCGAATGGAATTGCTAGGAGCTGTGGTTGTTGAAATCCCCAAGAATGTTGATGTCAGAAGATGGAGAGTATTTGTTGGATTTGCTCAATACAAGTAATGTATGTGATCAAT
>CM068952.1:156280567-156296951 GCA_035128595.1 Eptatretus atami
GGATGGATCATGGGGGTGATTGTTGAGAGCGCGTGGAGCAGCGGGAGTTTGGCATACAAGAAAGGACAGGAGAAATGGGATGGGGAAACAGTGAACAGGACTATGCAGCTAAGTTGGGGCATTAAGCTACAATAGTCAGTGGATTTTTGTTTGCAGTAGGTTGCTGCCATTATCAACAGGAAGGAGATCCATAGTATTCAGCAGGATCTGCTTGATCATCGGGGTTAACATTGGGTGCAGTTGTTGGTTGTTCGTCATGCTGTTGTATTGCAGAACAACCGCCTCGTACCCTGCTGACCAATGCGTTTCTGCCAGATGTGGGAAAAACATGATGTGGCAACATCTTTTGATCTCATTAGTGTTTGCCGCCTTAGGGAACATGGAGAAGAGCAGTCCCTTGGAATGCTAACGCCTTTGAACCTCTGAGCTCCTTGGATCTCTGGCTCCCCCACCATCGGCTCCTTGGAGAACACATCCTGGGCGCGAGCTCGGTATATGGAGTTTTGAATAGCAGCCTGGTAACGTGCCGCGAGGGCGTTCAAGGGTTCGATGAGTTTTTCTCACACCAAGTTCTCATCGACAACAATAATTTCTTCATGAAGTTGTCCTCTGCTCGTAACGGAACAGCCTTATCTAGAGGAACGTCTTTAACATTTCTTCATGGAGGCAGCTTTTGTTATTCATTTTACAAGCACTTTCTCTCCTCAACTCACAAACGAATCTGCTCTATCTTCCATTTCTTCCCTCAATGAACAATCTTGTTATAAAACTGTTGTATACAGAGTCAAGGCTCGTGGAAGACTGGAACACTAACGGCATCAGGATGAAACAGACAAGAAACAGTAGATTATTGGGTGGGGACACCAACAGCAGAGTTGAAGGACCAAATAGAGGAACGTTGGAAAATAGTGGGTGTGGGGAGAACGGGGGGGCAGGAGAGGATCTTGGGCTGAATAAGATGGATGGAGAAGGGAAACTCTCACAGGAAAGGGAAAAAAAAATTAAAATAAATTTAAAAATAACTGCCAATAGAAGACTCGTGCCTTCATTTGGTTTGTTTTCCATTTAAATATATTTTCAAATTATGTCAAACAAACCCACTGACAATTTGCAGTGCTGTAAATGCTGGATAAGTTGCAAAAGATATTTCCAGTGGATGTGATGGCACATTTTTCTGCCAAATTAACCCACAATTTTATGCGTTCGTGGACAAAAGATTTTTGGTCATTTCCTGCCTTGAAGCAATTAATTATAAAGCACAGTATGAGAATTGCGTTTTGTATTCTCAGGTGTTTCAATAACGTGGCAACACTCATGTAAATATTTCATGCGTCATTAATGGTAGCTTTTATTTATTAAATTACAGGGCGAGTTTGGTATGTTTCTGGTGGAAAGTGGTATAGTTGGAAATAAGTTACTTGGGAAACCAACAAATTAAGTTTCGTGAACTTGCAGTCAGGGTTTTGCATCACCTCGTGCCAAAAAGGTTGCTTTGGAATGGAACTACATGTTCGGGTTTGTGAGAGAGAGAGAGAGAGAGAAAGAAGGAGAGAGAAGGAGATGAGATGAGAGAGGAGGGGATAGAGGGAGAGAAGAGAGAGAGAATGTTATGATGTATGTATGTAGTGTATATATGATATTTTGTTGTTGGCGAGAATGAGAGCCAGATTAAACGGTGTATTTTAGGGACAATATTATGAGTTACACTCCATCTATGTGATCGAAAACAAATCTTTAATTCTGTGGATTGAAATATGAGCCTTGGCTTCATTTCTGTGATTCACATGATATTCATCCTTTGAGAGCGACAGCAGGGGAGATGGACCTGGTGAAAAGAAGCCACTCTGAGTTCTAAACTTCAGGAGCTCCTGTGATCGCCACTTGAGATGGGCATGTAAAGGAGCGTTTGCGGACTTTTGGCCGAGTTGGCGAGCTTGGGATAGTGAACCAGAGCCCGTAAAGACCTCATCAAGCGGAGGAAGCCAATGTAAAATATTCAGCGTTGACTTACGTGAAGGTAGGTTGTCATAAAGTATGGACGGTCTTCGGGTGGGGTATTCAAAACACATAAGTAGAAATGTTGTTTTGACAGTAACATTTGTGTGTGTGCTATGGTATATTGCGTGTGGATGAGTGGTTGGGGGGGTGGGGGTTGGGGGAGGAATAGTCTGACGACTCGTATTACACGAGATCTTGACCTGATCTTTTCTCCGGATTGGCTCCGATCACTTGCATTATATTGCAAGGAAGACAGCTTGTTCTGCAAACATTTTATTGATTTGAATTATTTTTCTTATTGCATTAACTGACTGACAAAGTGACCCACCATTGGAGCTAATTATATGATAAAAGATGCATATTTAATTGTATCATTAACGCTTCGCCTGTTTGGTAGTTCTCGAGAGTGAATTGGAGATTAACGTACGGTATATATTTGATGAGTCTTTGAACTATCAATAAGTGCTTATGTCGTGATTTACAATTTTCAACAAGTGCCAAGTAATAGCTCTGATCCCAAAATGCTTTTGTGAATAAGTCGATGTGGTCTTACTCATAGTATCCCTGTTAAATCTCCTAAGAGTTAATTATTTTTATGAATTGTCTGGACATAATATGTGAACCATCTGTGGATTCGAGGTTGTGCATGTACATCAGCAGGACTGGTAATAGCTAGGTAGATTGATGGGTGACTTATACATTGTAGTGATGGTGATTGTCTGAAAGCTGTGTTGGAAAAGGTGAAGGTGTTGTTGATGTTTTCTCATTCCTCAATCTACAACTCTTCTTCGATCGCGACAAAACATCCCTCATGTGCTCACTGTGCTGCCCCACTGTTCTTTCCCACTCCCTCATTTTCCTTACCCCAATGAAATTTGTCACGGGGTAGATTGGTGGGCATCATAGATGATTGAATTAGAATGATAGTTTGAATTGAGGGTGTAGATAAGTGTGAGGATGGGCCAAATGGCCCTCCTGTGTTCTTTCCAAGTATTATCCTTAATAGCTGCAGGTACTTCTGAATATTTTCGTTAAAATCCAGACTTTCAGCACTGAATGGGGTGGCGCAACCGAGACCAAAACCAAACTCTCCATGGGCACTGCTTCGAAGACATTGATATGTTGCCAATGTGTGAAGAGCTTGTTTGCATTTGAAGCACTAAAGGTTAGTAGAAGTAGAAGATATAATGCTGAAAATGTTTATTGAGGCGTTAGAGTGCAGTCGTAAGGAATTTGGTTGGAACGACCAGTAAGCTGTATGGAATGTTGCATCGATCATGGTGTGGATTGCGTTGGAGAGCAGCAGCTGGCTGGAGAGTGATTCCTGATTCCGAAGCTCACTTGGATTATGCCCTGCCACAGGACTAGAGCGTTTGTAGATTCCTTGTTTGTGTAGGTGGGTCGTCTATCGCAATGTGAGTGCACTCCAGTCTGACGACCGATGGTTGTACCACATAGGACACATGCACCAAAACTCGTACACTGCCAATGTCTTTCCCGTCTCTCTACATTACACAGATTCACGTGATTTGTGGTTTGACTGTGCCTGTTTTCTTTTCCTTTTCAAACATGCGATTGCTAAACCAACCTCCTAACATGAAGCATATAATTGCCTGAATGTATTGATTACAGCGAACCACTAAGCCCCAGATTTTCTCTTTTAAAATTTGCTAACTCCGTTTGTTGACCGTCGCATGTCCGCATGTATAGGTCGTATCAAGTTGTCCTTGTAAAACACACAGCGATCTATTTTGCTGGTGCAATCAAGTGTTTTTTTTACCTTTCACACCGGGAAGTGAAGGAGGTTATGTTTCACCCCTTTCTGTCTGTTTTTTTTGATGTGCATTGTATCTCAAATAAGTTGGTAGGCGGATTCGCTGAAACTTGTGGACTGGTGTGGGTGTGTCGACGAATCTTGATGATTGGGTTGATTGTGATGGTTGATTTTGGTTGAAGACCCGATCCGGATCTGGATACAGATTATTTAATTTTGGCAAGTTGCTGTGCTTCACCGTTGAGAGGATAGGTCCAAAACATATATATACTGATATTTGAAAATGTATTGGGCCCGATAATTGTTCTCATGCATCAGGCACTATTGGCGGAGGTAATGCACTCTACCGAGATGCTCTACGTTTGTTTTGTTATTGTTTTGTTGAAGGTTTGCCACCAAAAGAAGTGTAGTTGGGTTGACTTTAAAGATACTGGATTCTCTAATGTAAAGCAATAGGGGAACGAGGGATTTTGCAGTAAGGAACACATTTACTGCAGTGAGTGTGTTCCAATGCCTACATCGAGACCACCTCTGCCTCGTAAGCAAACAGCAGATTCTGTCCCCTGCACCGTAAAGTTGGACAATGACGCCATCAGATGGCTGTGTTTGGTATAACATAGGCTCAGAAGCTGTGGCAAAGCGACCCTTGCAATTATTATGCGAGAGCTGCAACACAATCTTACTCCCACGGTGTTGGTATAAATCTGTATCGGCGCTGTATAAAAGAATATCAATTATCGATGCTCACGGGTTCAACACTGTGTGTGCCAAAGGGTATATCTACACGATACCAATTTAATAACAGGCAATTTAATTGTTGTACATATCACAGATTGTTAAAATTAAGTTAATTTACAACAGGTGAGTATTCTTTTATTCTGGCAGAGCATTACTGCAATAATCCAATCATTGTTAATTCAGGTTTCTGCCGATCCTCCAGCAATATGCCGCTGGAATTTAGTTCGTTGGATGCTCATGAGGTTTTAGTAAGCATATTTTAAAGGATCTCATTTGCTTGTGTGTGCAATCGCTTATGATCCAACATGATTATTATTTGTTATTAAGAACTTGGTCGACATTTGTCCAGCCATGCTCAGAAGGAGGACATGGAAGAACGAATAACACACGGAGAGCGGATACTCTCGGCGCAGCACGGTGAAGCAACTCTCTAACATGAACTCAATAGACAAATGGAGAATGAATTGGCCAACTACGGCAGGACTTGTTGCAAACAGTATATACACTGGTGAGGACCACACACTACTTTCAAACTCTTACTAATTGATAAGATGACATCTGAATCCAACCGTACCCTGCACAATGGACTCCATCCACTCTATTACCATGTCAGTGCAGTTATTTCATGTGTTTTTTGTTTGTGTCTGAAGCCAATATATAATTTGTTTGTTGAAGTTTGGATTTCTTAACTCTATCTCACATCTGTGATTATTCAGGCTTCCAAAAAGTTCAGTATTTGAAGCCAGTAGACTGGTGCAGTGCAGGACTTCAGATGCAAACAGCTTGCATTTCATTGAATTGTGTACCAATCCTGGTTGAGTAGCCTCAAGCCAGTCGTGGTTAGAAGTCGTTCCTTGTGACATATTGTCCTTGTTGAACATGTCCTTCTATTATATTTTTTCTTTCTTTTCATGCACGCGCGTGTGGTGTGATGTGCGCGCATTGTGCGATGCGCGCAACCCCGGCTTGTGAAATTGGTCATTAGACAATACTCTGGTGAGGCTCTGCATTGTAATTTCTCTCTCTTCATGTTTTATTATCTCATGAGTGAGAAAAAGGTGCGACAGACTGCAGAAACGGCTGAACGTGATTGAGCAAAAGCTGCACAGACGCTCCGGAAAGCTGAAATCTGCCCGAGGTGGAGGGAGAGTTGGCCAGCGTTGTTGCGCCACCTCACGAATGGTTCGACTCTGCATTTGCAAAGTTCGCCATCCACTGCACTTAAGGCTGATGTCATTTGCTTTTTGTTCCATGATAAAGTTCAGTTGTATCTGCACACGAAGTTGCTGGCACCATTGCCTCCGACTCTTGTGCACCAGGGATTATTGTTAACTTTCAAGCAGCAAGGCCCTGTAGATAGCCGCACCAATGAATTGTGCCAAATTGAAAGACAAAAATGCCAAATGCATTGTACTTTGGAAGATTGTGTTCAAATAACGCTATTACCATTAATTCTGCCAAACATTTCTCACTTTAGCTATAAATACTGTCACGTTTACCGTGCCATGCTGTGACTGATAATAAGAGTTGGTGAGGAGTTGTAAAATGCTGAACAATTGCTCTGCGGATGACGGGATTAAACCTAATTTGGAAATCTCTCGCCCAAACGAAGGTGAGCGATCCTATTCTGAGCGTGACTTAACCCAATGTTGTTTATTAGGATTTAAATCTAATTTCACCCGAGGGATTGCCAATGGCCGCCAAAATGAGCGGGGTGGAGGAGGCAGATTGCGAGCAGGCACGCACAATCTTACAAAATATGAATTTATTAAATACAAGACTCAGGCACACGACATGTTTACGGACTGAATCTTGCTGATGAAGACAGACGATGAATGATGAAAATTAATAAAGTAATTCCTTGTAGTACACAAAGACTATATCAGTCGGAAAGGCCCAACGTTCACTCACACACCCCACACAGACATGAACCAGCGAGGTTTTGAGAGAACTCGTATGTCCTCAAGGGAACAGTTTGGAGATCGGAGCAGAACGGTGACAGAACACGCATAGAGTTGCAGAGCAAACCCATCATTGAGCGTGATCAATTCAGTTGGTTCATTAACTCTGGCAATGTATTCATCAGATTCCATCTCCTCCAGTCGGGTTTTAATATGTGGCAAGAGGGAAGCTGGTTGTTGACACGAAGCGTGGACTACTCCCTTCACACCAGTTGCATTTAATTGTATACAATGCCTGTCAGAGTTCCAGTAGTCACACTAGGTCCGTATATCCTCAACTCAGCAAGAATTCAATGGAATCAAGTTTGAGTTAGATCAGACGCCAGAACTTCAGCCGTATCGCCGATATTTTCCTGTGAGAGAGCGAACACTTCAAATTTGTCTGTGGATGTTTTGCACGCTACTGAATAGGAAGATCCATGGTGCTCTGGGTTTTATCCATCATTCGAGAAGAACACAAAATCTTTGCTGATTGACGGGGTTCGGCAATGTGCATGAGACGCTGATATTCAAGTAGTCATTAGTGTTGCAGAGAGCTCCGGGTATCAATTCTGAAGGTCACTTCCTTCCTGGTGCCAATGGACTGCCTTCATTTATCATCACATGATGCGCCGTTGTCTGCAATGCACTGATCCGTAGAATTTGCCCATTGGTTTCATCCATGTATCTCGGTTGTATCAGCACAAGCACCATCCAACTGAGTTTCAACTGAATGTATGCTGGCACCTCGATGGCAAGCTGCAAGCCCATGTTCAGTGTTCCTTGCAATTAGAGCAGAGTGGATGCAATTGAGTGACATTCACCGTGATTCCGTGCATGATTAGGATCCTGACCACAGCAGTGGCAGCTGTCCTCACACTGGGGTCTATTTTGGGGTTGATCTCCGCGTGATGGCATTTGTGGCTGCGTTCAATTGTGTGTTTTGGCCTCGCTTGTTTGTAGTGTACTGCAGCTACACTCGCGTCCTCATCACGGACAATGCGAACTTGAGTCCTTGAAAGCTCATATTGCTGACCCACTTGAGAGCTTTGGCCAGCGTAACTTCCTCAGCTCTGTCTAGCAGGTGCTCCTGTAGCCTTCTGCTCATACCCTTGGATAATCGCATCCACGAGCACATATTCAGATTGCACATACTCACAGTCCAAGAGAATGAGACAAGTCCTTAACAAAGTTGTCAAACGATTCCTCGGAGCTTTGTTCTCTCTTTGAACAGCGATGTCTCGTTGTGCTTGTTTTTTTTTCGGGACGGAATATATATTCAAACTTTATCCAGAACTTTGTTGGGGTCATCCTTCTCACCTTCAGTCCATTCAAAAGTCTTGTATAGCTCTCGTCCTTAGTTCTCCGATCTATGATCCAAGCCAGCCTGCCTTGCGTTTTCAGGAAGATCACCAGCGGACCGTCAAAACAAAATCCAACTGATTTCGAAATCTAACATTCCTGATATAACGAAGCCGAACCCAGTCAATCATGGGTGCTCAAAGTTAACAGACGCCTTCGTTTATCTATCTCAGATACCAGATTCAGACAACATGGATGGATGGAATTATTTGCAGATCACTTCTGACACCACTGAACATTATGCAAAACCTCCAGCTTGTAGGCCATCCGATCACGTCGGAAGCTCGTTTTTATTTTTCCGTTTCGTTGAGATAACCACCAACATCAAACAACAACACTGAAGTTGTTTATGAATTGCAGGCACTTCAAACATACATTATCAAGTGATATTGCCCAGAAAATAAACTTTGATGAGCTTTTGTGAATGGATTTTGGCACACTTAAGCAAGGGGTGAATTTTGTACATACTAGTGGCTTTGATGATCCATTGATTTGTACAATGGGTCAGCTCAATGTCCCCCTATGAGGTGATCCTGCTCATCAGATTCTCTCAGCGAGGGAGCCTCGTGAGTGGAGGAAGCAATGGGCCGACCACGTGCCAATGGTGTCAGCAGGGTTGTTTGGTATCTCAAGGAGATGGTGATGGGCCAGGCATCTGCCTGGGGGATGGCAGATGGAGGCTCCTGGAGTACCGGCGGAAAGTGGACGCAGCGACGTGCTGCTCCGGCACATGCTCCCATACCTGACCTGACCATGACCTACCTGATCCATTGGACCAAATTTTCATTGTCGAATCAATGTATAAACTATAAACTCATTGACGGTCTGTTATGCAGTGGTTCTTAACCCTTTCAGAGGCGCCAACCCTACAAAAACCCCCGTACACTCGCCGAACCCCTCAATTTGACCAAAAATTTTCATTTTAATTGATAAAAAAAATGAAAAAAAATTGCATCAAAATGCAAGAGATATATATGTATAATAAAAGAATAATCAATTTTAATTAATACAAAAATCAAATTGCATTCAAAATTCAAAAGTATATTTGGATAATAAGAAGAATTGGATCTTAATGCGATTTTGTGTCGTTTTTTTGAGGAGATCTGGGAAATGCTGTGCGTTTGTTTGGCAAGGCCACCCCTCATATCCACTTTCGCATGCAAGTCTGCTCCTTTTCTTTGTTTTTATGTCCAGCAGTTTCGAAAATGCATGCTCACAGAGATACGTGTGTAACGAACGGAGTGAGATCTCAAGGCAATTTTAGCGATGAGAGGATACCCTTCCATTTGGCGGCACCAAAACGTTGAGAGCGTTGTTGTGCCGAAGATTGTTGTTGAGTGCTGGCTCTAGCTGAAGTTCGATGAGGTCTTCGAGGTATTGATCGTTGACATCTGCCGTTGCAACGCCGAAAGTAAATGGCTGTCTCAACCCATGCTGGGGTGTTGTGCTTAGACAGGGAAATATCCATTCGAGATGACATTTCCCAGCTCATCCATGTGCATGGCAATCGCTTGCTTCAGTTCCCTTTGTATAGCAGTGCCTCCAACTTCAGATCATCTTCAATCCGCTCACGCACTCGTCCAGTAGCAGAAAGTTCGCGAAGTTGTCCTTCTCTGTTCGCCGCCTCCACAACGGTAAAACTTCTTTGAAAGCGCTCAGCCTTTTCTTCAGCTTCGATGACATTCACACCACCGCCCGCATCTGGCAATGAGATGGTTGAGTGCGTCGAAGATGTCAGCCATGTACGCCAAGGCTAGGATGAACTTTGATGCTTTGAAATGATTTGTATGGCATGTTGGTCTCTCGCAAAAAACGCAGGCTAATTCTACACGCAAGGCAAAACCGCCTCAGTGCCTTCCCTCGTGAATAACCACCGGACGTTTAGGAGTGGTTATAGAAGGACTTCGAATTCAGAGCCGATTTCATTACACAGCTCTTTGAAGATCGGTGATATTCAGAGCACTGTCTTCGCACGTAATTTCACAGTTTTATAACGACGATTTTCAGAACATCGGCCAGTTCTGGAGGCCAGAGGTTTTTGATGCCAGCCGTGTCGTTGCAGGACACAGTGCGTGACGACGTTTGTTATCGGTCTTCACCAGCACTTCCAAAATCGGAGTGCGCCCACAGCATGGCTGGAGCCTGTCCGAGCAAACTGCAGACACCAGTGTCTCACGAAAGACCTTGCTTTCTGAAGAAGTCGTCCACAAGTTTCTTCACGTCAGCTGCTTTAGTCGTTGTTGTGAGAGGCTTGCAGAACAGAAACTCTTCCGTGATCTCGTCTCCCTTACATAACGCACAAATACGATGAGCTGGCTCAAATTATAAACGTCGTGGTCTCGTCGAGTTGAAGGCTGAAATTTCGGTGGACTTTGCGACTAAATTTGCAACTACCTGTGGGCGAGGATATCATCACTCATGTCGTCGATTCTGCTGCTGATGTGTTCATTCTTGTGAGATGGAGCAAGAGACAACTTTCTTCAGCAGCTTTTCCAAGCATGATGTTGGCCATCTTCAATGCGGCCGGTTTGATGAGTGTTTCGACCAATTGTGTGTGGTTTGCCTGTTTTGCGATTAGATACACAACTTCATAACAGGCGCTGAGGATCGGTTTGTCAATGGGAATGCAAGTTGTGAGGGGCAAATTAGCCCTTGCGTCGAATCGAGCTCTTTGGAATTTGAATATCATCTCTGCGTTGCGTCCCTTGTACTGTTCCGCTCGCCGTAGCAATTTATGAAGTGTTCCCGATTTTGATGGTACAAGGCTGGAATTGCTCACATTAACATAGCAAGCATGCATTGAGGATGCTGAGTATTCCGTCCTGCTCCATGGTATACTGAACCCATACCGTACGTAATCCTCTGACCATTCCTTTCTTGAACGCAATCTGATCCTGAAAAAAAGAAAAGAAATAAAATTAAAGTTAGACTGAAAGCAAAATTCTAGCGAAAATTGCAAGTGTTCGAGGGCTTTCACCGAACCCCTGAGACTGGCTCACCGAACCCCTGGGGTTCGGTCGAACCCAGGTTAAGTACCACTGTTTAGTGTATCACACTCCCCTTGGAAAGCCCTGCTTGCACTTCCTTTGGATGATCATCTCGCCTCCTTCGCTGCTGCTATGTCTCATCAGCTCCAGCCTCTCGGCCATAGAAATACCCACCATGCTCCATGAATGTTTGAGCAGTTGTGTTTAACGGCCTTGTAGCGTACCTGCCTGCTGTATCGCTTCAGCATTAGCTTTACTTTCACCAAGCCCAGGTCTGCTTGATCAGGGCAGAGATTATACGTTCGTTATTATTATGCCAAATGGTACTATTATTATTATTATTTATTATTTGTAATATTATTATTATTATTTATCATTATGAAATGCTCTGTTACAATGTTATCATTGTTGTTTTTTTATTTTAATTAGAATGCCATGCCACAAAGGACCTATTAAAACTGCTATACCCGTTAACACGGCGCACGTTTATACACGTGGGAATTCTTCTGGGTTCTTTATATAATTAGCCTAATCAACTCAGATCTTAACTAAATCCAAATCTATTCTCATTTGAACACTTCCAGGGCTCTGCGCTGAGCCTGCCGGAAGCTTAGAGCTCTTTCTTTTCCCACCCCCCATAGAAATTCCTGACTATACCTGTCACTGTGGGTGCTGTTTTGACCTTTTGCCCCAGACACCACAACTCTAACTACGCCACTGCCAAGTCTAATCTCATCACAATCTTCTTAAGTAAAATTATCTCCTCCCTACAGTATGGTCATGTTCCAGAATCTCGTGCATGGTGACGAAGTTGTGTTTTGTCAAACACGAGTTCCTTTGGTTTACACACCTCCATCAATCTTATTTGATTCCATCCGAGAATTAAAGAACTATTTTCACCTACGTACGCCGACATCCAATTATTTTGCAATTCACATATGACCAGTTCCAGTATAACCTGCTGAGTTTGATAATATCATCGCACAACATCTCAGCATTGACCTATTATTTTACATGTTCTACAGTTAAATAGTCACATCAACCTTGAACCACCCTCGTACTTTGGATAAGGTGTTCAACTTTTCCGTTTGCACCCTCCTTCCCTAACTTCATTTTTTTTTTACACCCTTCTCCCTTCCCCTCGCTCTTATTTCCCTCGCCAACAATACGTTGCACCTTTGCTTTAGTTTCCTAATGTTTATCCAAAGCGGAACAGGTAAGTGTACCTCCTCCATGTTGATTGTCTAATTGGAAGATGGTGTTCAAGCTGGAAAGGTATGCTGAAATAGCCCATTCCTTGCTGCTATATTTATTTCGTTGATTCTTCTCTCAGGCTGAGAAAGGCACGGGAACATTGAAGAGCGACGGGACCAATTAAGACCCAACTCGAAGAAAGAATCAAGAGCTTCAGAGGGTAAGGCTTATATGTGCCACCAGCATTTATAATTACATTTTCAGATTCTATTATTTTTTCTGATTGGTTACTTCGACTAACATAAAACGAACCGCTGTTGAATTAAACGTGACATTGGGGTAAAATTGCCATCTTTTCCAAATTTTGGTGAAAATATTTGGAAAAACAAACATGTGTCGTTCTTCCTTTGAAAGCCATTCGTTCAATTGTTTATTACTTTTTGTTTAATACCTGTCTATAATGCAATTACTTTAACGCAGACGTTAATGAAATTCCATGAGATTATGGATGTTGTGCAGAAACATCTGAGCTGATCGGCTGTATCATACTGAACCTCTGAGCTGTCAGGTTCGGAGTCTGTTTCCAGGTTTGGATCCAATCTGGCAAAACCATCATGCTGGAGTTGGTCCAGCCGGTAGCACTGAACCTGGAGCATAAATTTATCTTGAGGCACGTTGCCTTGACTTGTCTGCATTCGTTAGGTTGTAAAAGCTGTCAGGGCATCTTTTAAACGAGTCTGCCCATGGCCACACATATAAATTCCCCACTGTTCATTTATTGGGGATATATTGGGATTTCATTTTCTTCATACTTCTTGAAAGAAGTGGCTCACTGACATGTCATGTGCACGCCCTCACTCACTCCAATCTTTTATGTTCTCGATAACTCGATTTGTCTGTCCGTCCGGTATCTGCCAATTATCAGTTTGTATACATTGTGCTCTTGTTTGTAAGTGATTGTATGAGCTCAGATATTCGTATTCAATTTTTAGCTCACCTGGACTTTAGGCCGGTGAGCTTATGCGATTGAGCGGGTGTCCGTAGGTGATAGAGTGAGTGAATCAGTCAATCCGTAAACACTTCAGTCATTATCGCTTCAACCAATCACTTGATTTTGATGAAACTTGGCCTCAACCTTCATATCTGATGCCTAACAAAGGTTTATCAACCACATCAAAATCTGCACTCGTTAAAGGGTCTATGGGGAAGGTGGTTTGACCCTCCAAAATAGATCATTGCTCTCTTCTCGGAAACTACACACGATTTTGATGAAATTTGACCACAACCTTCATCACCCATGACGTACCAAAGTGTACGACCGCATCAAAATCTGCGCTCATTAAGGAAGTCTACGGGGGGGGGGGGAGGTGTTTGACCCCCCAAAATAGGTATTCGCTCTGTTCTCAGAAACTACACACACAATTTTGATGAAACTTGACCACAACCTTCATCACCTGTGATGTACCAAAGTTTGTTCATGGCATTTAAAAACATCAGGGTCTAAGGGTGTGTGTGGGGGGGGGGGGGTTGAGTGAGTTTCTCACAATCCAGGTGAGCTTTAGGACGCACGGTTCTATTTTTTAAGTGTGAGTGTGTATATAAATAACCATTGTCTTGACTGGCATCATTGTGACATCCTGAAATTTCTCGCTGTTTTATGAGGGTAGCTCACGGTTAACTTGAAAATTATATTCAAGATAATTTGGGAGTTAAGTGAAGTTAGTGAATTGTATTTTTTCAAAGTACTGATATTGTCCTGCTACACAATGCATTTGTCCCATTAGTATGGTAACTCTTAATGCCAAAAGCAGTGAATCTCTGGAATTGACACACCACTCTATAAGAACTTCTGCTTTCCTATCTTCATCACTTTTTTTTTTGTAGACATGATCGAGGCTCGTGGAAGAGCGAGATCAGAATGGAAGGAGCAACTTGGAAAGGAGAAACACCACAGCAGAGTGGAAGTGTGAGAGAGATCAAGGGAGTGGAAGGACACATAGGGGTGAAAGATCAGGAAAGGGGAAAGTGGGGATGGAACAGAAAAGGAAACAAACCAACTAACAAACGAAAAGGTCTCAGGAGAGGGGTGTGGTGGGATCACAATGACCTGCAAAAGGGAGTCTTGGGAATAGGGTCATTTGTAGAGGAAGAGATCATGAGTATGGATGGGGGATGACCTGATGTAGTGGTGAACAATCTTGTCACCACTAACCACGAGTGATCTGAAGAGATGAAAATCTCATTGTTACATAACCTTCACTATGGTGGGGATGCTTGAGTACTTCCCATCCTAATTGCCATTTGCACAGACAATAGTTCCTTTGAAAGTCCTCATGCACCCCACCTCCCACCCCCACAAAAACTGTTATTGCTCTCTTTAATTTAAATTGTGGATAAATTATGGTTTCCATACTTCCAATACTGATGCATAGTTGTGCTGCAATCTATACCACGCACGAAAACTTCAATTTTACCGGCATCGGAGGTTTGGTGGACAATTGGAGTATGTGCATTGTTGAATTGAATGGAACTATGTTGAAAAATAAAAAAGTGGCGTGTCTTTGATGACTGAATATTGGTGCTACAACAGTTTGAACACCTTTCATAAATATTCTGACTTCCTCTAACATTACCTGTGTTGAATGCTTGATTTTGGACAATCACTGCATCAATGTGCATTGTATTTCAGCGTAACTGTGCATCCATCAGTATTGGAGCTGTTCAAATCATCATTTATTCACACTTGAAATATATTCACACCTGAAATGTATTCACACCATGAAATATATTCACACTTGAAATTTATTCACACATCAGTATTGGAAGTGCGGCAGTCAGTGCATGGCTGTGTGTGATATCGCAGCTCCTTCCGCCGCATCGCGGTTGTTTCTGTGAGATTCTCATCATCAACAAAATCTGTGGATGCTCAGGTGGAACTTCAAAGGTCAAAGCAGATGTGTGAATAATTTGTCTTTCATTTTACACCACCAAAGTGTGTCTTCTTTTGCGATCATTCTTGAACACCGAGTGCAGTGTTAACCTTTAGCCATCCTCGTATTTTCAAGAGATTGTTACACATTTGTAAGCTTGATATGACGTCGTCAAATACAGTGAATGTGTGAGCATGAGATCTGAGCACTCGAGCATAAATCTGAGTCTAAACTGTTGCACATCAGATAATTGCCAAAGTCTACAAAGAAAGTCAGTGCATGAGGATCATCCAGACCGTTATTGGATAAGTCAAGCTTGTGGCAGAAACTGTGATCAACAAGTATTTCTTACTGTTGATAAAACACACTGTCATGCTGAGTCTTGTCCCTTCAACAACTTTGCAGATTTTACAATTGTGTTTTTATCCAGAAACAGATCTTGACTGGGAAGGTTATATTGCTCCTCCTCCTTCGTATGCAGCACAAGGTTGCGCGTAGCATCATTGGTTGAGGACACGACTGTGCAACTGATGCAATGCCCCGATACCAGTACACTGGTACTCATTCCACCGACCTCAGAACGACGACAAGCTGAATCAACCCGCCTGGTGTTAATTCAACGGTTAAGCAGGGGCGCAAAATCAGGACCCTAATATCCCAAGCCAGCCACCCTAACCTCGAAGCCAACACGAAACTTATTACTTCTGCCACCGGAGGTGAAGGAGGTTATGTTTTCACCCCTGTTTGTTATTTGCAAAATCGAAGATTTTTCAAGTATATTGGTCAGTCGATTTTGTTATTCTGTCTGTCTGTGTGTTTGTCTGTCTGTTTGTCACCTACAGGTCACAATTTTAAACCAATCTCTCACGAAACTTCACCACATGGTAGAGTTTCTCATAAGGAAGAAGCCTATTGTTTTTGAGGTCAAAAGGTTAACAAAGGCCAAAGGTCAACCACTAGGTGGTATTTCTGAAATCCTCAATTTTCATCGCCATTGACTTGAAATTTGAAGAGGATTTATATTTCAGATCACTGAATTCAACCAGATTTCTAAAATCCTCAATTTTCACCGATTGACTTGAAATTTGAAGAAGATTGATATTTCAGGTCAATGAATTCAACCATCCAATTATTTTTGAGTCAATGTTGACCAAAAGGTCAACATAGGCCCAATGTCATCAACTAAGGTTATGTTTCTAAAATCCTCAATTTTCATCCGATTGACTTGAAATTTGAAGAAGATTGATATTTCATGTTAATGAATTCAACCATCCAATTATTTTTAGAGTCAACGTTGACCAAAATATAAATCCTCTTCAAATTTCAAGTCAATCGGATGAAAATTGAGGATTTCAGAAATACCACCTTAGTGGTTGACCTTTGGCCTTTGTTAACCTTTTGACCTCAAAAACAATAGGCTTCTTCCTTATGAGAAACTCTACCATGTGGTGAAGTTTCGTG
>CM068952.1:156296976-156310550 GCA_035128595.1 Eptatretus atami
ATTGATCACATACATTACTTGTATTGAGCAAATCCAACAAATACTCTCCATCTTCTGACATCAACATTCTTGGGGATTTCAACAACCACAGCTCCTAGCAATTCCATTCGACCGTGCACTGACCAATCAGGCTGGGAAATGAAGCAGAAGCTTTCACTATCTTCAATGACCGCTGCCATATCTCTGAACCCAGCTGCATTCCTGACGTTCCTCCCAATAGCTCCAACGCTTTGATCTACTTCTCACTTCCAAACCACATCTTTACACTAATATCCTTGTTGCTGCACCCGTAGGATACTCTGAGCACTATCTCATTACCACCTTGCTGTCCCTTACAGCAGCATTCAGTATTCTCAGTCGACCTGCTGCATCCTTTGGCACTGTGACACTGCCCACTGGGATGACCTTCACCAATTTTTTGCAGACTACCCCTGCAAGACTTCTGTTTCTCCACTGATCCTTCCAGCAGCAGACCAAATCACTGACATCATCCTTCTAGCAATGTCTTTTCACATACCCCACTTTCAAATGTGAAAATCCTCATCCTACAAGAGTGGTTCCCCATCATAATGCTTCCTCTGTCTCCCTGAAAAACTGCCTCTTTATCGAGCCTGGAAAGCTTCACCTTCAAGTCATAGTCATCGTTATTTATGTGGCTGCCTGCAATAACCACAATCACAATCATTCTCCACAACCAAAGCCACCATTATCCAGCAGACCTTTGACAAGCTCTCCTCTTCCCCAATGCTAGTCATGCCTTTTAGTCTTTGGACAAGCACATCTCCACGAACTTGTATGAATCATCTTTTCCTCCTTTAACACCCTGATGGTTCCATTTCCAGCTCTTCTAAATCCAAAGCCAAACACCCTACCTCTCAGTATGCAGGGCAATATAATTGCTCCTGCTTTTCCTAAATCCAACTCCCTTATACCTGTCATCAAGTTTTCCATTCCCAAAGTTCACAGACCCTGCTCTTCCTTGTCATCAACAAAGCCAATGGTCCAGATGGCATTCTTGCTGTTGTCCTCAAAAGCTGCACCCATGGACTTGTTCTTCTTTTCTTCCAAACTTTTCAACCTTTCTCTGTACCGGTATTTACCCAACCTCCGAGAAGCAGGCCTGTGTTCTGTACTGTCTCGAAGAGGGGCAGCATGTCTGAATCTCTCCAATTACCATCCAATTGCCTTGACCTCCAATATGTAAAGTACTTATTGTTTGTGGGGATTACCTTTCACGGTTTCTTTTTAAAATTGTTTCATGATGTGTAACTTTCATGCATCAGACGTGATTACTGTCCACATTTTTCAGAGGTACAACAAGGAATATTTATTTCCTGGACTTTTCACCGAAATTGAATTTTCACTTTTCATGACAGTGACAACCGCAAAAGTTACATCCACATGAAAGATCAGTACTTTGCAGTATCCCCTGCAAAAAAAAATGCCCTGTATAATTCTTGTAGAACTTGTACTGTTTTTGTATCGTAGGAACTATTGAGTTCTGTTGAATTTCTACAGAACATTTTTGCAGGGTCTCCAAAGTCACGGAGTCTCTCATCAATAAACAATTATAATCCACTTCTAATCTTGTTTAAATCCAGTCGACTCTCCCATCAATGACCACCAAAAAGGCTTCGCAAAGGCAGGTCTACTGCTGACCTCCTGGCCTAAATTGCCAACAAATGGTCTTCAGCTATTGAGCACTTTTGGAGAAAGCGACTTGTTGCACTGGACATCAGCAAAGCCTCAGTATTGGACAGTCTGGCACAAAGGGGCTCCTAGCGAAGCTCTCAATGTATGGTCAATTTATATCTGATCAATATAATCTGATTCAGCCTCAGCTCATCTCATTTTCTATCTTCCTCGCTGGGTGATCTATCTCTTCCTGTATCGACCAGTGTCCTCTCTGGAGAAACCTTCACCATAATTTAATTCTGGGTCCCTTCAAGGTTTGTCATGTCGCCCTCCCTCTTTCTTCTTTCAGTCAATGATCTCTTCACACTGACAAACAACTCTGCCCATTTCTTTGCTGATGACTCCACCCTCCCTCCTCCACAAGTTTATAAATCCCAATACGTACACTTCCTCCCACAGCCCTTGCTGCAGATCACCTCTCAACTGTTTCTTCAATCAGTCATGATTCAACCTCATTATCCAATGGGCTCAACAACCTTGTTCTTTTTCAATCAGTCCAAGACTCAAACCCTCCATATATCCAGCAAGTCACCTTTCTTCTTCTATGTGCAGCTCACAACTCCAGCAGTCCTCATACATTAAATTTTTCAGTGTCACCATCTCCAGCAATCTCTCCTGGCACCCTCACATCCTCAATATCGGCAAATCTGACACCTCCAAGAAACTTGGTTTCCTATTGAGAGCTCGCAAGTATTTCAACTCACATCAGTTTCTCACCCTCTAAAATTTAAAAGTCAGACCAGTGATGGAATACTACTCCATGTCTGAGGCAGCTGAACCATCAGTCATTGGTATTCTGGATCCATGTCCAAGCCAAGACTGTCTGACTGATTCACGATCCTACATTGTCGAGTCATCTCCAAACTTTGGCCCGCCATCGAGCAGTTTCTTCGATGTGCCTCTTATATTGTTAACTAGCAAATCCATCATCACTTCAATGACGGAACACTGAGATGGGGGGGGGGGATGGAGGGGGTATAGAGAGGGGTGGAGAGAGAGTGAGGAGATGGAGAAGAGAGGGGGAACGAGAGGGAGGGAAGTGGGAGGGAGGGAGGAAGTGAGAGGGAGGAGGGAGGGAAAGTGAGGAGGGAGGGAAGTGGAGGGAGATAGAAGTGAGGAGGGGGGGGAGGGAAGGCAGTGAGGGGTGAGAGGAAGGAAAGGGAGACGTTGGTGGAGCTAATTACGATTCACAGGGTCTCATCAAAATGTTCGGCATCGAATAACATGGAAGATGGAAACAAAATAATGTCTGAAATCCATTTTCTAGAGTCATCTATAAATACCACCCAGAGACAAACACCGCCCGGACATGTCGGAGATAAACACAGTCCAAAGACAAACACCGCCCGGACGCAGTTGGAGCCAAGCTGTTCGGAGACAAACACCATTCAGACACGTCTTGAGACAAACTCCCGCAGACAAACACCACCCGAACACGTCCGAGACAAACTCCCATCCGGACATGTCCGGCGACAAACTCCCATCCGGACACGTCTGGCGCAAACTCCGTTCCAGACATAAACACCGCCTGGATACGTTTTGAGTCAAACACACCCGAAATAAATACTGCCTGGACGGTCGGAGCAAGCTGTCCAGAGACAAACACCGCCCAGATGCGTCCAGAGATAAACTCCGTCCGAACATAAACACCGCCTGGACACATCTGGAGACAAACTCCCGTCAGGACATAAAACACCGCCCGCGACATGTCCGGAGACAAACTCCTGTCCAGACAAAAACACTGCCTGGACACGTTCGGAGACAAACACGGCACGGATGCGTCCAAGCAAGGTGTCCGGAGCACAAACCACCAGCTCGGACAGTAAAATGACAAACTCCCGTCCGGACATAAACACCGCCCAGACACGTCCGAGACAAACTCCCATCGGACAAGTCCGAACAAACTCCCATCCGGGCACGTCCGAAGCCAAACTCCCATCCGGGCACTCCCGAGACAAACTCCCATCCGGGCACCCCGGAGAACAAACTCCCATCTGGGCACGTCCGAGATAAATACCATCCATAACATCTGGGACAAACCACCCGACATATACCACCGTCCAGCATAGGAGTATACCACCGTCCAGACATAACGACATCCGGATACGTCGTCCCGAGACAGAGAGAGAGCAGAGGAGGAGAGGGAGAGGGGGAAGGGGGTAGGGGAGTAATAGAGAGAATATGTTATGCTTTTGTGAACAGCACACACAACACACAACATACAACACACACACACACACACACACACACACACACACACACACACACACACACAACACACACACACACACACACTGAGACCTGTATGTCTCGTTTCACCTCCTGATGAACCTCACCTACATGTAGAGATAGCAGGCAACAAACAGCAATTCCACATATTTGTACACACACACACACACACACACACACACACACACACACACACGCTGATATCGGTAATTTTTCGGGAATCGGTAGGTTGGAGTCAGTGTGATTACCGACTACAGTACGTACTGTACACAACCCAGAAACCTTGAGTAGCTTTCACCGAAAAACAATGTTACATTTATGGAGACATTATTCTTTCAAGGATATGTTCACAAAGATTAATCTTTATAAACAGCTGCATGAGAAAGGTGGAAAAATAAATTGGCTCGGTAATTTAAAAAACACGTTAATACAGCAAACGGCTCAGATATCGGGCATTTCAAATATATTTTGCTTTGAAACTCACAAAGAGAAACATATAACCTTTGTAAAGCAAATCCGATAACCAAATGTTTTAGAAACAGGCCGCGAGGACAAAGGAAAACCTGATAGAACCTCCATAAGATACGGGATGAAACTTTGCCACCACGGCACCCAAACAGGAATGGCATGTCTACACACCCACGGAGAATCCGTACAGATCCAAATCTACCCATATGTACTTTTTTAAAGTAATCTGAAACTCAGTCAGGCCAGTGCTCCACTTACCATGTCCCTACCACACCAATGCTAATTTCTGAGATGCGATGTGCCTTCTCTCTCCCAAAAACCAAACTTTGAGTGGTTGTGTCACCAAACTCAAGCCCAGGTGTCACCCAAGTCGACGTCAGGAGACACAAGATTAAATAAAAAAAATTTCAGATTACCAACATTCGTTATAATGCCATATTTCAACAGGCAAATGTTGATCTTGTCTATGTAAGATTATGGGGTCAATCATTTGCAGCTGTCTAAAGGGGGGTCACACTGAGGAAAAAGTTGGGATCACCCCTGCATTAAGGCGTTTCCTTTTCATTCAACAAATGCCAATTATGGCATCAGTTTGTTCTTAAGGCAGAGGTACCTTGTCCATTTGATTCTCTTCAAGCTGTTTTCTTGTATTCTCCAATTCTTGTGAAAGCCCATTCTGGAATTAAAATTAAAAAAAAATGGTAAACACACATTAAAGAAAGCCTGTGATCAAAATCGAATGTATCTTATTTTAATTTTGAAAAAAAAAAAATGTGCGGTGAATCTCAAATCCTGTTGATATCGAAGTGAATGAGTGTACAATTGACGTATACAAGCTACCTTCTCCTCGAGAGCAGCCATGCGCTCTTTGAATGCAGTTGCAGACGTTCGTTGGACTCCGACAGAAGCCGATCTACTGTATCCGACAGGCGTTGTTGTGTGTCCTCATTCATCTTTTCACGCTGCCGTGCCTGAGAAAAGAAAGGACTAATAGCATCAGACATCGTAAATAATGACCATCATTTTACAATACAGACTGGTGAATTGTTGACGGACAAGGTTCCTACAAGATGAGACGGAGATGATGATCACAGAAGCAGGCAGGCATCTTATTGGAACTATAAAAACAGAGCAAGGAAGAATGAGGGGACAATCCTGGAGAGTTCACTTTTTAAATGGAAAGTACATGAGAGAAGGGTAGGACCCAGAGTAATTCAGAACGATACCCTGCGAACAAGGGAAAGGAGTCAACCACCATAAATGCAATGACTTTTGGAGAGGGGGGGATATCTGCCTGACCCACCTGGACATGTAACCAGTCCAGGTCAGGCAGGTGGATTATTCCCCTCCCTGAAGGTCGTTAATGAGTCAGCTGGGTTTTCTGTGCCAATCTAATAGTGCGTAGCAATTGCTCTGTGACTAGCTCAACTTACTGACGGTGAGAATTCAAACACTTAAATACTGTTGCTTTACCTGTTATTGAGCACACAACCTCAAGGAGCACTTTCCAGTATCCTCCACCAACAGGCCACCACTGTCCCCAACATATATTGTAGCATGAATATTATACGTAAAGAATAATTTGCCATCAAATTTTTATTTTCAGTTAATTATTTTCATGACATGGCATGACATGACATATTTTCATGGCAGACACCAAATGTGTGATGGATGCAGATGAACACATTATAAAAGAACCTGATTCAAAAATCTGCCTGCACCACCAATTGCCTTAAATGTATTTCTTCATGAAATATCGTATGATTCATATTGGAAGTGTCAAAAGCAATAATAACCCGAAGGGCACTTGTAGGCGCATACCTCCGCCACGTAATGCCTGATCCACGAGAACATATCGGCCCATACATTTTGAAATATCATGCTATACAGTACAAAATCGTTTTGCCCTATCTCTCAATGGTGAAGAATCACTTAAATTTTTAAATAATTCTCCTATCCAGATCCAGATCAGGATTCGGATCTCAACAAAATCGAATCACTTCGTCGTCGTCACACACCCAAACTGTCACCAAGTTTCATCCGAATCCGTCCACAACTTTTTGAGATATTGTGCCACATATTGTTTTGCCCTATCTCACAATGGTGAAGAATCACTTTAAAAACTTTCTGTCGCCGGATCCGGATCTTCACCAAATCTAATCAGTTCATTCTTGTCACACACCGAACCTTTCCACAAAATTTCATCGGATCCGTCCACAACTTTTTGAGATATCCTACACACAGACAGACAAACAAACAAACAGCGGTAGGCGGACATGGGTAGTCGATCAAGTCGAATTTAGTCGTTTTTCAGCCGTTACTAGCCAACAAAAGATCCATAGCAACGGTTCTTCTCACACATAACTAGGACATACCATGAACCACCATACCAGTTTCATGTACTGATATCTGACTCATAGTCTCTGAGATATAACGAACTTCGTTTTATTGTTTTCGACCAGGGTTCATTCAAAGTCTATCTTCTCCGACAGTTTTCATAGGATCCGCTGGAAATTTTTGACAATATGGCTGAATGTACTGCCCACAGCTCGTGGCCCGATTTTTGATTTTCGAAAAAATTAAATTTTTGAGATATTTTGAAAATTTCAAGGTCCGTTGCTAGGCAACGGATGGGTCCATAGCAACGGTCTCATTTGCACACAACTAGGTCATGGTATGAACCACCAACCAAGTTTCATCGAAATCGCCATTGTATTAACGGAGCACTGGACCGAACAGACATACATACAGACAGACAAGACAACAAACAGAGAAATACTGATAATAAGGGGTAGACTAGATTGACTACCCAACAAAAAGAAATTTCATGCAGAGCATGATAGTTGCAAAATCCATAAAACAATTTGACCTCAAAAATAATTGCTGGTTGAATTTGATGACCAAACATGCAACTCTCTTAAAATTTCAAGTGAATCGGATGAAAATTGACAATTTTGGCCTATATTGACCTTTTGGCGATCTGTAACCCCCAAAAATAATTCACTGGTTGAATTCAGTGGCCTGAAATATAACTCCTCTTCAAATTTCAAGTCAATCTGATGAAAATTGAGGATTTTAGAAACATAACCTTAGTTGTTGACATTGGGCCTATGTTGACCTTTTGGTCAACGTTGACCTCAAAAATAATTGGATGGTTGAATTCATTACACTGAAATATCAATCTTCTTCAAATTTCAAGTCAATCGGATGAAAATTGAGGATTTTAGAAACATAACCTTATGTGTTGACATTGGGCCTATGTTGACCTTTTGGTCAACTTGACCTCAAAAATAATTGGATGGTTGAATTCATTGACCTGAAATATCAATCTTCTTCAAATTTCAAGTCAATCGGATGAAAATTGAGGATTTTAGAAATCTGGTTGAATTCAGTGATCTGAAATATAAATCCTCTTCAAATTTCAAGTCAATCGGATGAAAATTGAGGATTTCAGAAATACCACCTTAGTGGTTGACCTTTGGCCTTTGTTAACCTTTTGACCTCAAAAACAATAGGCTTCTTCCTTATGAGAAACTCTACCATGTGGTGAAGTTTCGTGAGGATTGGTTTAAAATTGTGACCTGTAGGTGACAAACAGACAGACAAACACGACAGACAGAATAACAAAATCGACTGACCAATATACTTGAAAAATCTTCGATTTTGCAAATAACAAACAGGGGTGAAAACATAACCTCCTTCACCTCCGGTGGCAGAAGTAATAAGTTTCGTGTTGGCTTCGAGGTTAGGGTGGCTGGCTTGGGATATTAGGGTCCTGATTTTGCGCCCCTGCTTAACCGTTGAATTAACACCAGGCGGGGTTGATTCAGCTTGTCGTCGTTCTGAGGTCGGTGGAATGAGTACCAGTGTACTGGTAATCGGGGCATTGCATCAGTTGCACAGTCGTGTCCTCAACCAATGATGCTACGCGCAACCTTGTGCTGCATACGAAGGAGGAGGAGCAATGATAACCTTCCCAGTCAAGATCTGTTTCTGGATAAAAACACAATTGTAAAATCTGCAAAGTTGTTGAAGGGACAAGACTCAGCATGACAGTGTGTTTTATCAACAGTAAGAAATACTTGTTGATCACAGTTTCTGCCACAAGCTTGACTTATCCAATAACGGTCTGGATGATCCTCATGCACTGACTTTCTTTGTAGACTTTGGCAATTATCTGATGTGCAACAGTTTAGACTCAGATTTATGCTCGAGTGCTCAGATCTCATGCTCACACCCATTCACTGTATTTGACGACGTCATATCAAGCTTCCAAAATGTGTAACAATCTCTTGAAAATACGAGGATGGCTAAAGGTTAACCTGCACTCGGTGTTCAAGATGATCGCAAAAGAAAGACACATCTTGGTGGTGTAAAATGAAAGACAAATTATTCACACATCTGCTTTGACCTTTGAAGTTCCACCTGAGCATCCACAGATTTTGTTGATGATGAGAATCTCACAGAAACAACCGCGATGCGGCGGAAGGAGCTGCGATATCACACACAGCCATGCACTGACTGCCGCACTTCCAATACTGATGTGTGAATAAATTTCAAGTGTGAATATATTTCAGGTGTGAATACATTTCAGGTGTGAATATATTTCAAGTGTGAATAAATGATGATTTGAACAGCTCCAATACTGATGGATGCACAGTTACGCTGAAATACAATGCACATTGATGCAGTGATTGTCCAAAATCAAGCATTCAACACAGGTAATGTTAGAGGAAGTCAGAATATTTATGAAAGGTGTTCAAACTGTTGTAGCACCAATATTCAGTCATCAAAGACACGCCGACTTTTTTATTTTTCAACATAGTTCCATTCAATTCAACAATGCACATACTCCAATTGTCCACCAAACCTCCGATGCCGGTAAAATTGAAGTTTTCGTGCGTGGTATAGATTGCAGCACAACTATGCATCAGTATTGGAAGTATGGAAACCATAATTTATCCACAATTTAAATTAAAGAGAGCAATAACAGTTTTTGTGGGGGGTGGGGAGGTGGGGTGGCATGAGGACTTTCAAAGGAACTATTGTCTGTGCAAATGGCAATTAGGATGGGAAGTACTCAAGCATCCCCACCATAGTGAAGGTTATGTAACAATGAGATTTTCATCTC
The DNA here is from genome assembly GCA_035128595.1 of Eptatretus atami. Classification (NCBI taxonomy): domain Eukaryota; kingdom Metazoa; phylum Chordata; class Myxini; order Myxiniformes; family Myxinidae; genus Eptatretus; species Eptatretus atami. Next base: position 156,306,500 of record CM068952.1, read on the forward strand.
TTCAGATCACTCGTGGTTAGTGGTGACAAGATTGTTCACCACTACATCAGGTCATCCCCCATCCATACTCATGATCTCTTCCTCTACAAATGACCCTATTCCCAAGAACTCCCTTTTGCAGGTCATTGTGATCCCACCACCCCCTCTCCTGAGACCTTTTCGTTTGTTAGTTGGTTTGTTCCTTTTCTGTTCCATCCCCACTTTCCCCTTTCCTGATCTTTCACCCCTATGTGTCCTTCCACTCCCCTTGATCTCTCTCACACTTCCACTCTGCTGTTGGTGTTTCTCCCTTTCCAAGTTGCCTCCTTCCATTCTGATCTCGCTCTTCCACGAGCCTCGATCATGTCTACAAAAAAAAAAAAGTGATGAAGATAGGAAAGCAGAAGTTCTTATAGAGTGGTGTGTCAATTCCAGAGATTTCACTGCTTTTGGCATTAAGAGTTACCATACTAATGGGACAAATGCATTTGTGTAGCAGGACAATATCAGTACTTTGAAAAATAACAATTCACTAACTTCACTTAACTCCCAAATTATCTTGAATATAATTTTCAAGTTAACCGTGAGCTACCCTCATAAAACAGCGAGAAATTTCAGGAATGTCACAATGATGCCAGTCACAAGACAATGGTTACCTATATTACACACTCACACTAAAAATAGAACCGTGCGTCCTAAAGCTCACCTGGATTGTGAGAAACTCACTCAACCCCCCCCCCCCACACACACCCTTAGACCCTGATGTTTTTAAATGCCATGAACAAACTTTGGTACATCACAGGTGATGAAGGTTGTGGTCAAGTTTCATCAAAATTGTGTGTGTAGTTTCTGAGAACAGAGCGAATACCTATTTTGGGGGGTCAAACACCTCCCCCCCCCCCCGTAGACTTCCTTAATGAGCGCAGATTTTGATGCGGTCGATACACTTTGGTACGTCATGGGTGATGAAGGTTGTGGTCAAATTTCATCAAAATCGTGTGTAGTTTCCGAGAAGAGAGCAATGATCTATTTTGGAGGGTCAAACCACCTTCCCCCATAGACCCCTTTAACGAGTGCAGATTTTGATGTGGTTGATAAACCTTTGTTAGGCATCAGATATGAAGGTTGAGGCCAAGTTTCATCAAAATCAAGTGATTGGTTGAAGCGATAATGACTGAAGTGTTTACGGATTGACTGATTCACTCACTCACTCACCTACGGACACCGCTCAATCGCATAAGCTCACCGGCCTAAAGTCCAGGTGAGCTAAAAATTGAATACGAATATCTGAGCTCATACAATCACTTACAAACAAGAGCACAATGTATACAAACTGATAATTGGCAGATACCGGACGGACAGACAAATCGAGTTATCGAGAACATAAAAGATTACGAGTGAGTGAGGGCGTGCACATGACATGTCAGTGAGCCACTTCTTTCAAGAAGTATGAAGAAGAATGAAATCCCAAATATATCCCCAATAAATGAACAGTGGGGAGAATTTATATGTGTGGCCATGGGCAGACTCGTTTAAAAGATGCCCTGACAGCTTTTACAACCTAACGAATGCAGACAAGTCAAGGCAACGTGCTCTCAAGATAAATTTATGCTCCAGGTTCAGTGCTACCGGCTGGGACCAACTCCAGCATGATGGTTTTAGCCAGATTGGATCCAAACCTGGAAACAGACTCCGAACCTGACAGCTCAGAGGTTCAGTATGATACCAGCCGATCAGCTCAGATGTTTCTGCACAACATCCAATAATCTCATGGAATTTCATTAACGTCTGCGTTAAAGATAATTGCATTATAGACAGGTATTAAACAAAAAGTAATAAACAATTGAAACGAATGGCTTTCAAGGAAGACAACGACACATGTTCGTTTTTTCCAAATATTTTCACCAAAATTTGGAAAAGATGGCCAATTTTCACCCCAATGTCACGTTTAATTCAACAGCGGTTCGTTTTATGTTAGTCGAAGTAACCAATCAGAAAAAATAATGAAATCTGAAAATGTAATTATAAATGCTGGTGGCACATATAAGCCTTACCCTCTGAAGCTCTTGATTCTTTTCTTCGAGTTGGGTCTCTAATTGTCGCAGTCGCTCTTCAATGTTCCCGTGCCTTTCCTCAGCCTGAGAGAAGAATCAACGAAATAAATAAATAGCAGCAAGGAATGGGCTATTTCAGCATACCTTTCCCAGCTTGAACACCATCTTCCAATTAGGAACAATCAACATGGAGGAGGTACACTTACCTGTTCCGCTTTGGATAAACATTAGGAAACTAAAGCAAAAGGTGCAACGTATTGTTGGCGAGGGAAATAAGAGCGAGGGGAAGGAGAAGGGGTGTAAAAAAAAAAATGAAGTTAGGGAAGGAGGGTGCAAACAGGAAAAGTTGAACACCTTATCCAAAGTACGAGGGTGGTTCAAGGTTGATGTGGACTATTTAACTGTAGAACATGTAAAAAAATAATAGGTCAATGCTGAGATGTTGTGCGATGATATTATCAAACTCAGCAGGTTATACTGGAACTGGTCATATGTGAAATTGCAAAATAATTGGATGTCGGTCGTACGTAGGGTGAAAATAGTTCTTTAATTCTCGGATGGAATCAAATAAGATTGATGGAAGGTGTGAACCAAAGGAACTCGTGTTTGACAAATACACAACTGTGTCACCATTGCCACAGAGATTCTGGAACATGACCATACTGTAGGGAGGGAGATAATTTACTTAAGAAGATTGTGATGAGATTAGACTTGGGCAGTGGCGTAGTTAGAGTTTGTGGTGTCTGGGGCAAAAGGTCAACAACAGCACCCCACAGTGACAGGTATAGTCAGGAATTTCTATTGGGGGGTGGGAAAAAGAAAGAGCTCTAAGCTTCCCGAGCAGGCTCAGCGGCAGAGCCCTGGAAGTTGTTCAAAATGAGAATAGATTTGGATTTAGTTAAGATCTGAGTTGATTAGGCTAATTAACTATAAAGAACCCAGAAGAATTCCCACGTGTATAAACGTGCGCCGTGTTAACGGGTATAGAGCAGTTTAATAGGTCCTTTTGTGGCATGGCATTCTAATTAAAAATAAAAAAACAAAAACAATGATAACATTGTAACAGAGCATTTCATAATGATAATAATAATAATAATAATATTAACAACAATAATAATAATAATAATAATAGTACCATTTGGCAATAATAATAACGAACGTATAATCTCTGCCCTGATCCAAGCAGACCTGGGCTTGGTGAAAGTAAAGCTAATGCTGAAGCGATACAGCAGGCAGGTACGCTACAAGGCCGTTAACAACAACTGCATCAAACATTCATGGAGCATGGTGTGGTATTTCTATGGCCGAGAGGCTGGAGCTGATGAGACATAGCAGCAGACGAAGGCAAGGCGAGATGATCTCCAAAGGAAGTGCAAGCAGGGGCTTTCCAAAGGGGAGTGTGATACACTAAACCAGTGGTACTTAACCTGGGTTCGACCGAACCCCAGGGGTTCGGTGAGCCAGTCTCAGGGGTTCGGTGAAAGCCCTCCGAAACACATTGCAATTTTGCTAGAATTTGCTTTCAGTCTAACTTAATTTTATTTCTTTTCTTTTTTTCAGGATCAGGATGTCAAGTAAGAAAAGGAAATGGTCGGAGGATTACGTACGGTATGGGTTCACGTATACCATGGAGCAGGACGGAACTCAGCATCCTCAATGCATGCTTTGCTATGTGAAGTTGAGCAATTCCAGCCTTGTACCAGCAAAATTCCGGGAACACTTCATAAAATTGCACGGCGAGGGACAGTACAAGGACGCAACGCAAGATGAATTCAAATTCCAAAGAGCTCGATTCGACGCAAGGGCTAATTTCTCACAACTTCATTCCATTGACAAACCGATCCTCAGCGCCTCGTATGAAGTTTATCTAATCGCAAAACAGGGCAAACCACACACAATTGGCGAAACACTCATCAAACCGGCCGCATTGAAGATGGCCAACATCATGCTTGGAAAAGCTGCTGAAGACAAGTTGTCTCTTGCTCCACTCTCAAATGACACCATCAGCAGCAGAATCG
>CM068952.1:156327392-156338861 GCA_035128595.1 Eptatretus atami
TTGTTGCGAATTCGCGCCCTCGGCGTGCGATCGGCCACGCGACTCGAACCGCGACCGCCTCGCCACCGGACGGACAATTCAGTCGTGACCTCCCGGCTAACGCCGGATCCAGTCACGGTGGGCTTTCGACCTCACCACAATCGGCCAATCGGCCACCCGCGTAGGATAGGTTGTTCGCCAAACTCGACCTACCAAGTACCCACGCGGATGGTAAACCGGGCGATCGTACCTCGCCGCAGGTCGACTCCGGAAACGAGCCGCTTGGGCGGGCCGTTCCGTACTATCGGGGTAACCGAGCGGTGTTATCGTCGACCTCGACGGTTCAGATTATTACCGGGGCGTTTTGCACCCACTACGAACCCTTTACGTGAAGCAGGATGGAGGGTCAATTTAAGAAAAAGACGAAGCGAAACGGGAAAACAGTTCACACAATGCACATTTATTCCGCGGCACGCGGAGCACACATATAGCACACAATATTTACAGCCACAATTAACGATTGCACATATATTACATAGAACAAAAGAAATGCACATATAAAAGAGTTAAAACCGACTACACGACACACGGACCACTTATACAGTACTACCTTACAAGACACGCGCCACAACACGCATTCACACCGAAGCAAAGAAAAGACCCCCTCAAAGGCAAGGGAGTCAGACTGGCCCGCTGGGCCTAATGCGCGTGGGACCTGGATGAGCGGCCAGGCCCACGAGACCGAAGGGTCTACCCGCGCCCTCGTGGCAGCCGCAGAATGTCGCTGCACGGCGGTTCCGTGGCACCTGCTGGTGTAAGTGGAACGGGGCCCCTTGTCGCACTCTCTCAGCGCGGGGGAAAAAAGGGGAATTGTTGATGCTCTGGGAGGGAGTAGGCTGGCTTGCTCGAATCCCGCCGAGCGCGAGCCTCCAGGTCCACCTCAGCCGTTCGCCTCCGCAGCCGTCTGCCCCACCGATCTCGCCTCACCGATCTCCTCGAGCTCCGTCTCCAACGACCCAGCCCAACTGACTTCCTCACCGAATCTGCTGCTCCACCGACCACTGCTCGAGCTCCTCACTGCGCTCGCCTTTTTATTCGGCTTCGGGACCCACCATATGCAAATTATCGGATCCAAACGACCTCAGGGCGGAGCCACGCTCGCCGATTGGACGGAGAAAAAGGGGCGTGTATCATTCCTGATCCTCAAATTGCATATGCCGATTTTCGTCAGGCGCGTCTGGAGGCGGCCAAGCCGCCCCCGCTTCCTGATTGGTGGATCAGATGTGGGCGTGTATCATTCTGATCCGAATTCTCCTCGGAAAACCCGCCATCTGCACTCGCGTCTCGCGTGTTCTCGCTGAAGACAGCTCGACGCTCGGCGTCCACAGGTGGTGCGGGAATGGCCGTAGGAGAGGTGTGAGGGTTTTCGCGCGGTGTCCGATGCCATGGCGCTGTTTGAATGCGGTGATGTGAGGTTGCGTAGCGAGTGGTGAAGGTAGGTTTTGGCTGCTGGCGTTGTTGTTGTGTTGCGTGGGTGGCTCAAACAAAGGTAGACAGAAAAACGCCTAACTCAAAGGATCGCAGCCCGAATGAATCACATTAATTCCTCTATACAATGGGTTTGGCTAACTACACATGTACTTAAGAAATATATCTCACCTAGGGACCTTTATGTGTTTGCGAATTTCCAGAGCCGTAACACTACCCCCTCCCTCTTTACAGACTCGTCCCGAGTCGTCAAATTACGTGTGCCATCATGTGTAGTCTTCCCCTACTACGTTTCTACGGATCCTGAGTGCGACATTCATGGTATCGTCTGTCCCCAAATAAATAACCTGAGGGCTGAGTAACTAACTAAACAAACTCACTCCACAACAGACGACTTAAATAAAATTGCCGGCGCTAACACATACATGCCGGGGCGGGCGCACTCATATTTACCATACACTTAACACCTTAACCTATAATTTACACTACTCCATGCCCAGGATCAAATGGACTCTGCAGGAAAAAGGAGAGTCAAAAGGAAACCGGTGCACGGGCCGCCACTGCAGGCCCGTGTTGCAGCTGCCACAGGACAGTTCCTGCAGCTTGCAAACTGTTGCTTGCGGATCCTGGCGCACATGGCAATGAACAAGGGGGGGAAAAGCAAAATTGAACGGGGCTTGTGAACAGGGGCAGTGGCATGACATGGCAAAGGTAAAGGCAACATAGCCTGCAGAAAAGGCCGTTGCAGGCAAACACAGCCGGCAGACGAACTGGCCGCACAGGCCTTGCAGTAAAAACAGCCGTCGGACGATCGGCCGGCACAGGCCTTGCAGCAAAACACAGCAGACGATCCGGCCGGCACAGCCTTGCAGAAAACAACCAGCCGATGAAGTTGGCCGCACAGGCCCGCAGCACACAGCGCAGACGATGAAGTTGGCCAGCCTTTGCCTTGCAGTGGAGGTTGTGAGGAGTGCGGTGGTGTGGCCACACAGAAGGTGGACTCGACCTACCCTACCGTGTCTCCCTCCCACTATCGCCTTTGCCTGTCATGTACCTACCCACTCCCTTATTTGTAAAAACCAATTTAGCCCCAACTTATTTTTTTTGTTGTTTTTATTTTCACCCTCTTCCCACTATAAATCGTCCCCTAACCCCTTTATCGTCCTTGTTCGGCCTAACCTATCTGTCACCTAGCCTACTCCCAACCCCTACGTTCCCTTCCGGAGGGGAATAAGGGAGAGCTAGCGTCCTGTGCCGAGGCCCAACGAAGCCTCAAGATGGCCTCCCCAGATCTCAGCGATCTAACCCAAAGTGGGTCCAGCGGCCCACAACGAGAGCGAAGGGATGGATGGTGCGGAGGGTACACTTCCTATCTACCCTAACCGTTACCTTTAACTACCCCGGGGCTTTCAACAAGCGCCTCTCGCTTAATCTATTGGTTCTAAAAACCCAGATTCCCGTCGCCTGTGTTGGTGTCCACTCAAATTTCGGCCTCGCCCTCTAATTTTCCCTCGTGCCCTTGCACGGTTTCGTGGCTGGGACGCGTGGCTCCCTTTGCAGGCACGACCCTCTGCGAATCTCCAACAATGGCACCCCCGGGCACTACACTGCCTCCGAGCCTACCAGCTCCCTAAACACCGGGATGCCCCATGGCAACTCCCCTGAAACGCACACTGGCAGGCTGGCGCCCGGGCCCCTTTCGAGGGTCACCCTGCCACGACACTGCCCACGCGGCTAACGCGCTCCGGGCCCCCGCACAAGCGGCGCACCCGTGCCACTACTCTATCCCGGCCCCCATGCCCTTGGCCTACCACGGCCGACTAGCCCGGTGCCCGGGTACCCACTCAGCGATACTCACCTTTCGCAGCCACGCTCCCAGCCCGTTCAACAGGGCTCCTGCACCCCTCCAAATGGGTTTCGAGCCTACACTCCCACCAACAGCAAAACGACCTCCATTTTTCAATTTGTCTAACCCAAGCTAACTCACTCTACACTGACCCGGGGTCCCTTGGGCGGAGTCACTCTCCCCCAATCACTCATCGCACCATGCACTCCCCAATCACTCCACTCACACAGACCGCTGGCCTCACTCACTCAACATGTTTCCACACAACTCACCAACACAACATCGCTGAATCTCTGCCATCCTTCTAACTACCTCCCCTAACTATCTCGTGCTCCCACGTCATCCCTTAAACTACAGCACGTTCCCTTTAACCTACTAGCTAAGCTACGTCCCCTCTACACATCCAAAGTCTGTCACCGTCCTCAAATCTCTAAAAAATCATTTCCCCACCTAAAGCTCACTACATCCCCTACCTATTCCATTCCACGGGCCCCTTGAGACTTACCCCTGCCCCATGGAGGCCGGTCTAGCTAAGCTAACCCTTCCCCTAGCTAGTTCCATCCTGTGCCCAGGCCAAGGGATCATCCACCCCTTGCCCAGGATCCTGTTTCACCCGAAAGCGAGCTTGCTTCCGTTATTTTATCTTTCCAATTATGCGCAGCACCAGCGCGGCAATCACAGCCTGCGCTCTTGCACCTTTCCCGTGACGTCATGCAGCTGCACGTGTACCTGTCCCTCTTGGACGGTACCATCCGGCAGGGATACCCTCCTGCCGGATTCCATCACCCTACGTGCAGTCATGACGTCACCTGCGCACCCCAAAACAACCTCGCACTCCGAGGGTCCCCACGCGAACACATGTGCTCTGCCTTGAGCTTCACACAAGCTGCGTGGAGAACCCATCCGGTCCAAATCCGTATCCGGCCTAACTTTGTCCGTCCGCGGGATCGGCAATCCACCGCTGGCGTTTCCGGACGGGCTTCACTCCCGCAAGCGAGCACTGGGGTCTCGTGCGCTGCACAGCACGGACCGCGCGCTCGCTGCTGGTGTGAACCCGCGCGTCCCCACAACAGCTCGGCCGCTACCCGGCTTCTGTCCCTCTGTCGCCGTCGTCTCCGTTCACCCACGACACCTGCGTGTCACGACGCACAGACTCCACTCCAACACACTCACATTCACACGGAGACGCGGCTGCATGCTCACGCATGCCGACGACATCTCCCTCACATACAGAGACCTCACACACACGGTCTCCTCACACCCAACCTTTCACCCACTGCCCAGGGGGTCTCCTCACACCATGCGTGCCGGATAAGCACGCGTTCCGCACACTCGCAAACAACACACTCCCCTAGCACAACCACACTGGAAGGATTGCGTGTCCCCAACAAGGGCTCCCGGGGCCCTCTATACCCCCCAGCTACACCGTGCACCAGCGTCCACAGCACTCGTCCCTTTCAACTCCGCTTGGCCACGACCGAAGCCCACCTGGTCGTGATTCGCACTCAAAGGAGGCATACTTCCGTCCCTCGTTCCTGAGGCAGCCATCCAAGCTGCTCACGACCCGGTCCCTACCCATCCGCGAAGCCACCCCCATTATCCTCCCTACCTCTGTGGTGTGTGTGGTCTGTTCCTTCAACCCGTCATTTATCATGCAGTCTCTCCTCTATTTTCTCTATCTCCCTGTCTCTATACATCTTTAGTTTCCTGGATTTCTTTCTGCGAGTTTTATCCATCCTCTATGGATTTCAATTTTACTCTCTCCTTCAGTTAAGTAATTTCAACTCGTATAGTTTTTGAGTTTTCTCTGCCCACTCTTCCTCAATGCTTCCTCATTTTCCACATCTCATCGTTTCTCTCAATTGGCTCATTTCGCTTCCTGTGTTTCATATCGCTGCTCTCATCATACCCTTCGCTTGCTTCCTCTCCTTCTTCCTTCTCAGTTTCATTGGTTTGCTTTCATTTTGGTTAATCTCTGCTTGTGTGTTCATTTGGCTGCTGTCTCATTTACTCTTCCTGTTTCTTCTCCTGTCTTTCCTTCTGCAGTTTCATGGTTCTTCATGTGGTTAATTGTCCTTTTTGTGTTTCATTCGCTGCTCTCTCATTACCCTTCCTTGCTTCCATCTCCTGTCCTTCCTTTCTCCAGGTTTCATGGTTTGCTTCATTTGGTTAATTCTTTCTTGTGTTTCAGTTGCTGGCTGTCTCATTACTTCTTCCTTGTGTTCTTCTCCTGTCTTTTCCTTCTGCAGTCATGGTTTTCTTCATGTGGTTAATTTTCCTTTTTGTGTTTCATTCGCTGTTCTTTGTCTAACTCTTCGCCACTCACAGCCTTGCCTTTTCTTGTCAATTGGTCAACCTCGGCTTCATGTTCTTTTTGTTTTCTATCCCAATTGTTCCGCTGTTTCTTCCCTCTCCAATCTGTTGTGCCTTTCAATCTCCTCATTTCTCCTTACCTGCTTCATTTCCGTCGCTCCTTCAACTTCTCCTCGTATTCACCTACTTTTTTCGTTTTGTCGTTCAATTTTCAAATTTCCATACTCTTTCAGTTTTTTATTCCACTGTTCTTCTTGTTCTCGTTTCTGCAATCTCGTTATTTATCTATTCAAACTGACAGATTCTTTCTCCTGTCCATTCCTTGTTCTTTGTATTTCCTATCCACTGTCTTTCTTGTTCCTCAATTTTTTCCTGGTAAAATTTCTTCGGTTTTATTTTTTCTTTTTTTCAAAAAAAAAAAAAAAAAAAAAAACCTTGGGGGGAAACTTGGGATTTTTTTTTTTCCTTTCTCCTGTCTCATTCCTTGTTCTTTCAGGACTCTTTCTGGTTTCCTCATTCTTGCAATCTCGTGGTTTTCCTTCCATTGATCGATTTCCTTCTTCTGTCTCATTCGTTCTTCCATCATTACTCTTTCTTGCATCTCATTTCCCCAATCTCCTTGCTTCCAGCTGTCGAATCTGTATCAGCCTGTTCCTTAACGATTCATTCTCCGTTCCTTCTTTCCTCTCTCACCATCCTCAACTCGTTTGTGTAATTCGCGCTTTCGTTCTGGTGTTCCTGTAACTCATTTTCTTTCATTCCTTCTCATCTCCGTACACTCTACCTGACTTTGGCTCTAAACTTCCATTCCTTCCCCTTGTGTTGTCTAATCGTCTTCTCCGTTCACTCTTGTCTCGTTTTACTCCCGTCCAGCTATCACTCTCTCTCATGTCTTGGAAGTCTTTTTCTCACACTCCACTCATTTTAATTTCCCTTGTGCACGGTCTCCTACCCCAATTAATTTTCCCTCTGGTTACCGTCACTTCTTTCTCGCACCTCCACGCTTCTGTCCCAACACGTCTCCCGAATTATTTTTTTTTCACCCGCCTTCACCGCGGGCCTGACAACCGTTGCACCCCTCCCAGCTCGTTCGCTCCCACACGATTGGCGTCGCCATTACGCAACTTCGCTGTTTGCCTTCATGCACCCGCCTGCCCAGGCTCCGGCACCCATTGCCTGGCGTTGCACCCCGCATTTTCTTTTATTTCTTCTTCATTTCGTTTGTTTGTTTCCATTTTTGAGTGGCGTTTCCACTCCATTTTCGTTCATATTCGTTATTCATTCCTCCATTGAGTGCGTTCCATCCATTTTTCGCTTCAATTCGTTATTCATTCCTATCCTTTGTTTGTCTGTTGTATTCCATCTGCTGTTCACTCCTTTTATTTGTTTTTTCATTTCATCCATTTTTGTCATCCATTTTTTCATCAAATGCCCTCAAACATTCCATCTCCGATCCGTGGGCAATTCGCACGTGGGGGCGTTCGCTCCGCCACCCCCAGCCACTGCGCCCAATTCGAGCTCTGGGCTCGTTCTGGGGGGAAATTGTTCCTGCCACACCAATGTCCCCTGGGGGGCCATGGGGATTCCAATCCTGGGCCATGGATTCTTTACATCACTACACAATAAAATTTCTATACCCCCGGCTCCCGCTCGCCTTGAGACCCATCTTATTTTCCACGTAAGGGGTTAATTTAAATCGCTCGTAATTTTAGAGGGAATCGGTCCGCTACCTCCTGACGATTCGCCTATGGAATTTAGCTTGGAGACGGCAGGGCATTTGAATCACACTCCTGTACACCAGTGTTAGCGAATTCGCGCCCGTCGGCGTGCGATCGGCCACGCCGGACTCGAACCGCGGACCGCCTCGCCCACGGACGGGACAATTCGTCGTGACCCTCCCGCTAACGCCGGGATCCAGTCCGGGTGGGCCTTTTCGACCCTCACCACAATCGTGCCAATCGGCCACCCGCGTAGGATAGGGTTGTTCGCCAAATTCGACCTACCTAAGTAAACCCACGCGCATTGTAAACCGGGCGATCGTTACCTCGCCGCAGGTCGACTCCGGACACGAGCCGCTTGGGCGGGCCGTTCCCGTACTATCGGATAACCGACGGTTTATCGTCGACCTCGACGGTTCAGATTAATTTAGCCGGGCGTTTTGCACCCCACTACGAACCTTACGTGCAAGCAGGATGGAGGAGTCAATTAAAGAAAAGACGAAGCGAAAGGGAAAACAGTTCCACACAATGCACATTTATTCCGCGGCACGCGGAGCCACCAACATTATACACACATATTTACAGCCACAATTAACGATTGCACATTATATTACATAGAACAATAAGAAAATCACATATAAAAGGATGTTAAAACGACACACGACACCGGACCACTTATTACAGTACTACCTACAAACACGGCCACAACACGCATTCACACCGAAGCAAGAAAAGACCCCCTCAAAGGCAAGGAGTCAGACTGGCGGCCCGTGGCCTAATGCGCGTGGGACCTGGATTGAGCGGCCAGGCCCACGAGACCGAAGGTGCCTACCCGCGCCCTCGTGGCGAGCCGCAGAATGTCGCTGCACGGCGGTTCCTTGGGCCACCTGCTGGTGTAAGTGGGAACGGGCCCCTTGTCGCACTCTCTCAGCGCGGAAGGGAAAAAAGGGGGAATTGTTGATGGCTCTGGGGAGGAGTATTTGGCTGGCTGCCGAATCCCGCGACGCGAGCCTCCAGTCCACCTCAGCCGTTCGCGCTCCGCAAGCCGTTCTGCCCCACCGCATCTCGCCTCACCGAGGCTCCTCGAGCCCGTCTTCCAACACCCAGCCCAACTGACTTCCTCCCAACCGGGGGATCTGCTGCTTCCACCGGACACTGCTCGAGCTCCTCACTGCGCTCGCCTTTTTATCGGCTTCGGGAACCCACCATATGCCAAATTATCGGATCCAACGAACCTCAGGGGCGGAGCCACGCTCGCCGATTGGACGGAGAAAAAAGGGGGCGTGTATCTCCTTGATCCTCAAAATTTGCATATGACCGATTTCGTCAGGCGCGTCTTGGAGGCGGCCAAGCCGCCCCGCGCCTTCCTGATGGTGCTGGATCAGATGTGGCTGTGTATCATTTCGTGATCCGAATTCTCCTCGAAAACCCGCCATTGCACTCGCGTCTCGCGTGTCTCGCTGAAGGACAGCTCGACGCTCGCGTCCACAGTTGGTGCGGGGAATGGCCTAGAGAAGGTGGTGCAGGCGTTTCGGCGGTGTCGATGGCCCATGGCGCTGTTTGGAAATGCGGTGATGTGAGGTTTGCGTTGGAGCGAGTTGGTGAAGTTAGGTTTTGCGCTGTCTGGCGTATGTTGTTTGTTGCGTGGGTGCTCAAAACAAAGGTTAGAACAGAAAAAACGCCTAACTCAAAGCGATCGCAGGCCGCTGAATGAATCACATTAATCCCTCTATACAATGGGTTTGGGCTAACTACACATGTACTTAAGAAATATTATCTCACTACGGACCTTTATGGTGTTGCCGAATTTCCAGAGCCGTTACAATATATGAGCTAACATCATCTAGTTGGCTCATCACCCTTTGAACCCTGAGCTGCTTGGATTTTCGGCTCCCCACCCTGGGCTCCATGGAGAAAAATCCGGCTGCTCGGGTATGTGGAGGTTTAAATAGTGGCGTATAAACGCTGCTCGGGGTTATATGGAGATTTAAATAGTGGCGGTTAAACCGGCTGCTCGGGTATGTGGAGGTTTAATAGTGGCGCGTAAACCGGCTGCTCGGGTATGTGGAGGTTTAAATAGTGGCGCGTAAACCGGCTGCTCGGGTATGTGGAGGTTTAAATAGTGGCCGGTAAACCAGCTGCTCGGGTATATGGAGGTTAAATAGTGCGGTAAACCGGCTGCTGGGTATGTGGAGGTTTAAATAGTGGCCGGTAAACGGCTGCTCGGGTATGTTGGAGGTTTAAATAGTGGCCGGTAAACAGCTGCTCGGGTATATGGAGGTTTAAATAGTTGCCGGTAAACCGGCTGCTCGGGTATGTGGAGGTTAAATAGTGGCTGACTAAACCAGCTGCTCGGGTATATGGAGGTTTAAATAGTGGCTGAAACCAGCTGCTCGTGTATGTGGAGGTTTGAATAGTGGCTGATAAACCAGCTGCTCTGGTATGTGGAGTTTAATAGTGGCTGATAAACCAGCTGCTCGGTATGGGAGGTTTCAATAGGGCTGATAAACCAGCTGCTCGTGTATGTGGAGTTTCAATATGGCTGATAAACCAGCTGCTCGGGTATATGGAGGTTTCAATAGTGGCTGATAAACCAGCTGCTCGTGTATGTGGAGGTTTCAATAGTGGCTGATAAACCAGCGCTCTGCTCGTGTATGTGGAGGTTTCAATAGTGGCTGATAATCCAGCTAGCTCGTGTATGTGAGGTTTTAGACAAATTTTTCATACGTCGGCATACGCTGGCTAAATCGTCAAGGTGTGACAGGGCCTTTAAAACGGCCGGCCAGGTATATGGAGGTTTGAACATCCTGAGAAAAGAGATGTTTGACTTTGAATGCTTCCAATTTTTCTGGTAGTTCCCCGGTCGACTGCCAGGGCCAACCTGTGCCCCCAACCCGAAAGACATTGGTGTCCATGTTACTAAATGGGACGAATTTGAAGGAACAAGACAAAACAGACTCTCAAGCTTGTTTGTCCATATCTCAGATGTTTCTCATTAACGCAAAGCTTCGGTCAACTTCCAGCCTGAAGTGTCACTCTCAGGATCATGAGCCTCCTCTTCCATTGCATGTAGGTTTGGACAATCACACAATAATCAGAAGCAAACTAGTCATAAACCAGCTTTTTAAGCTTGGAATAAGTGCCAGCTACAAACATGTTGTTGAGGTGGAGACCTGGCGAGCTGCATCTTTGTGTGAGCGCTTTCAGAATTATGGATTAGTGTGTCTTGTCCAATTGCTGAATGGGCTTTTCACCGTAGGTGCATTGGATAATATTGATCACAACCCCTCATCTACAACGTCACAGGGATCATTTCCTGGCACTGACATCAGTTTATTCCAGTTTCCCATGACATCTTGTGCAGGCACTTGTCACAAACCCATTAACATACCACCCGAGTCCAGTTGTAAGAAGCTTTGTTTGCCAGGAAACTATACTGTTGTCCCTCCAGTGTCATGCAAAGTAAAGGAATGATCTGTGCCAGAGACTCATATGGCAGATATTTGGTGTCAGCTTGAAGGAGCCCTTGCTGTTGAAGAATGCTGGGCAGAAGAACCAGTTGGCCTCCTTGAAAAAGATAAACTTGAGAAGGAAGATTACATCGCATGGGCGGCTTTTCTGTTTTCATGAAGCGCAACAACCCGCATCTATAGATCCAGCTGGACTAAACGGCAACGTTGCCGCTTTTATATGAGGAAGTGTCAACGGTATCCATGGTAAAGCATGGCATGGATATTCAAAGACAGATAAGGAATCATCTCAACCCGGGATAAATACCTGTGACAGCATTTGATCAGCTTGTCTATGCTCTGGCCAAGTATGTCCAATGGAAATGATATAGTCCAATTGTACAACTGATATACTGTTCCCAATAAATACTGCACCTACAAGGTGCAATGTATATATTGACCAAAGAAATATCAATGACCAAAGAATGAATTTTTACCCACAATTTCCTTGGTTTATAAGTGGATTTAGACCTCATGTGCCCCTTTTGGGCCCCAGGGGCTCCCTATTGCTCCAATTTTGGGCACCCCTTCTGAAATTGTTCAGTAGGGGAGAGTGGGGCAAGATGATCCCTGGGGCATGACGATCACCCCCCTCTCACGACTCCAATAAAGCTCG
>CM068952.1:156347474-156364582 GCA_035128595.1 Eptatretus atami
GCGATTTAAGGGTGAAAGGTGCGCGGAGAATTCAGCGGGTGAAGTATCAACCGAGGATGAAGGTATGGAGGTTGAAAGAGGCGACAGTGAAGGAAGCATTAAGAGAGAGGCTGAGTATGGTTGAAGATGATGTGGTTGAGCTTGAAAGTGGTTGGATGTCAATGAAAGATAGTCTATTGGGAGCCGTTGGTGAGGTATGTGGATGGACAAAAGGACCACCGAGGCACTCGGAAACAGGTGGTGGGGGTGATGAAGTTGGAAAGACGATTGAAGACAAGAGGAAGAAGTTCAAGGAATGGCAAAAGGCAAAGGATACGGTGGAAGAAGAGGCAGCACATGAAAGTTATAAGGTAGCCAAGAAGGCTGCAAAGAAAGAGGTAGCAAAGGCGCAGGAGGCCCATAGGAAAATGTTCGAGAAACGCTTGGATTTGGAGGAGGGTAAGAGAGCGGTATTCAGGATTGCAAAGCAGATAGCGAGAGAGAGAGAGAGATTTGATGTGACGGGGGTGAGTTGCTTGAAGGATGAAGTGGGACAAATTGTTGTGGACTCAGATGGAATTAAAGGAAGATGGAAGAGATAAGGAAAGGCTGTTGAATGTAGAAAATGAATGGGATAGCAACATCGAGAGTAACCCAGTTTTAGGACCAGCAGAGAAGATAACTGAGAAGGAAGTTGAGGAAGCTATAAGAGCAATGAAGAGTAGAAAAGCAGGAGGGCCGACGGGAGTTGTGGGAGATATGTTGAAGGCAGCGGGAAGTTGGGGTGTAAGAGAATGACAGAGATCTGTAATCTGGTGGTGAAAGAGGGACGCATTCCAGTGGATTGGGAACTGAGTATCCTCGTCCCTCTGTACAAGGGGAAAGGTGACCCTCTGGACTGTGGCTCCTATAAGCAATAAAGTTATTGGACATGGAATGAAGGTATTGGAAAGGGTGTTGGAGAAGAGGATAAGGAAGAAGGTAAAGATTGACGAAATGCAGTTTGGATTTATGCCAGGAAGAGGAACGACAGATGCAATTTTTATTGTAAAGCAGTTGCAGGAGAAGTCACGGAGAAGAGGAAGAAGTTGTTTTTTGGGTTTGTTGATCTGGAGAAAGCATTTGATAGGGTCCACGTGAAGTTATGACATGGGCATTGAGGAAGTTAGGAGTGGAGGAATGGTTGATCAGAGTAGTGATGGCCATGTACGAGAGAGCACGCACAGCTGTAAGGATGAAGGATGGGAACAGTGGTGAGTTTGAGGTGAGGGTAGGAGTGCACCAGGGGTCGGTACCAAGTCCACTTCTATTTGTAGTTGTGATGGAGGGCTGGCTCGGAGGGTAAAGGAGGGTTTACCGTGGGAGCTGCTGTATGCAGATAATCTGGTGTTGATTGCAGAGAGTATGGATGGACTGAAGGAGAAGATGAACAAGTGGAAGGAATGTTTGGAGGCAAAAGGTTGAAGGTGAATATCGGAAAGACGAAGGTGATGGCAAGTGGTAAAGCATGTGGTGAGGTGGAAAGGACTGGGAAGTGGCCGTGTGCTGTGTGCAGGAAGGGTGTCGGAGTGAACTCCATTCATGTACAATGTGTGCTGAATGGGTTCATCGAAAATGTATTGGTGTGAGAGGGTCATAAACCAGTGTGGCAGCTACATTCAAGTGTAAGGTGTGCGTAGAGGGAGCTGCGGATGAAGGAATTGTTGAGTTGGATCTTGGAGATGGTGTGAAGCTGGAAGGTGTGAAAACATTTTGCTATCTCGGAGACATGCTGAATGGAGAAGGTGGATCAGACTCTTCAACGGTTGCTAGAGTGAGATGTGCATGGAAGAAGTTTCGGAACTGAGTGGCGTGCGACGAAGAGGGAGTGTCGTTGAAGCTGAAGGGAAAGGTGTACGATGTGTGAGGAGTACGATGATTTATGGGAGTGAGACATGGGTACTGAACATGGAGCAGCAACAAAGGCTGGAAAGGGTGGAAATGCGAATGGTTCGGTGGATGTGTGGAGTATCGTTGAGAGAGAGGAAGACAAATGATGACCTGCGGAAGATGATGGGAATAGAGTCTGTGATGGATGTTGTGAAGAGAAACAGGTTGAGATGGTTGGTCATGTGTTGAGGAAGGATGAAAGTGACTGGGTGAGAGGAGTGTTGGAAATGAGTGTAGTCGGAAGTAGAGGACGGGGAAGACCGAGAAAAACTTGGCTA
Organism: Eptatretus atami; assembly: GCA_035128595.1. Taxonomy (NCBI): domain Eukaryota; kingdom Metazoa; phylum Chordata; class Myxini; order Myxiniformes; family Myxinidae; genus Eptatretus; species Eptatretus atami. The sequence goes on from CM068952.1 coordinate 156,349,661, forward strand.
AAGGTGGTGGAAGAGGAAATGTGGGCAAGGGGATTAGAAGGGGAGATGCAGAAAATAGGGTAAAGTGGAGAAGATTGTCATGGGGCCCGCAAGGCTAGCCCTGCTTTAGCGGGGAAAATGGCCTTTAAATGCTTGTGTGCTGTGTGTGTGTGTGTGTGTGTGTGTGTGTGTGTGTGTGTGGTGTGTGTGTAACCAAGTTTGAATGTAAAATGTGCATTTATGCTCTGCCCATGTTATACCTCATGCATATTTATGTTCTGCCCATGTGTTGCGTCATCTCTGCTGGAGAGGGCGAGGGCGGCTCTTCCCTGTCTGGTGGAACGGTGGTGGTTGTATGCGGAGAAAGCACTGTTTTTACCGTTGCCATTGCAGTGTTTTAAAATAAAAGTAAAAGTGATTTAAACCTCGACATGTTGGTAAGCTGCCTGGAGCATTCTTTTTTTTCAAAGAATCGAGACAAGTAGGCCATTCCAGGATACTTGGTGCACTCCCTTGAAATGTATCAACTCGGTTGATACATTTCAAGGGGGAGGTCCCTGTCAATAATCACATAAAAAGATGGAACCAGTTAGGGTTATTAACCCAACTCTCCTTATAAAAGGCTCTGATGTATGCCTACTTTAATGACAACTGTTTGTTGCTTCTGAGATGCTTATGATGACACCAATCTTGGTTATGAGCTCAAACTGGTTCCAACGTGGAAATGTTCCAAACTTGTAAGTAGAAAGTAACAGGATATAATTGAAATAAAATGAATAGTTCAACGCTGTGCCGTGCTCCTTGAATCCGGAAGAGGAAGAGCCCCAAAGAGGTTGGGGCCAAAATGAAGTGGACCAGTTAACACATAGCACCAACAGAGCAGGCTATACAAAGCATCCATTGAGCTAGCCTTCACTGTGGTTTAAGTACATGTGCAGGAAGTGACGACATTTATTGGACGGGAAAAAAGGTTTCCAAAAATGCTGTGTTCAAGATCGATTTTAGGAACGTTCAAGACCGATGTCGTTTCTTGATCTCACTGCAGCTTATGCCATATTGATTGGCTATTGAAGCTGTCTGGAGTACAACTTCACTGGGTAACTGAGTTACTGTTAAAATAGTTTACTTGTGTGTAAAGGGTGACCAAACCAAATTGATGCTACAAGACTGGGGTTCAGTTCTTGCCTAAAACTCCTCAAACCTGTAGTCAAGTTACGTGCCAATGACAATGACGTGTTTGTTCATCTATGTCGACAATATCTGCTGCAGCATGCATTCAAGGGATTTCACAAACAATGAAGGTACCCTCAATGCAAACTGAACGGCCACAGTGGCAGAATACTGTTGAATGTCAATTTAAGTTGACAGCTCAATTGAAGCCTGGAACGGCATAAAACCAGATACAAATCAGTCTTGGCTTGGTGTAACGCTTGAACATATCTTGCAGTTAACGGTTCCAGCACTTTGTTACTAAATAGATGGGCATTGTGCTTTAGTGGGTTCACATTCATCCGATAGAAAGCTGGTGCAGACACAGCTGATCTCAATACGAGGTTGGCCTGAGGGATGCTGTAATCTATACCCTTACCCTGATGGCCTGTTATCAGCAATATTGTTCCTACAAGAATTTGTTGTGAGGCTGTTGCAGCCATGATGGGAAGGAAGCAAGGTGAACGAAAACCCAGCTGGCCACTGAATTTGGACTTGTTCAACTCAATTAGAGCTCAGTTAAGCCTGGTGTTGGCTTAGCGGCGAGGGCGGCTGGCTTAGGATACTAGCTAGGGTCCTAAGTTCGAGCCCCGTTGGCTGCTGAATTAACACTAGGTGGGGTTGACTCAGCCTGTCATCCTTCCGAGGTCGGCAAAATGAGTACCAATGCACTGGTAGAGGGGCACAGCATCAGTGGCACAGCCGCGCTTTCACGAAATGATAGCTGCCATCTGCAAGAACAGAACAGAGCTCAGCTTTCATCCATAGGAACGTTGTGGAACATTTCACATTTTGGGTGAGACTTCAATGTATGATCCAACTGGCAGCAGGAGTAGACTCACCAGGAATGGTCAATGTTCCAAGTAGTCTTCAACCTGAGCTCATTTTACCATGAAGACAAAGGTCAATCCTGAACTGCCTTTGACCTGGGCAGGATCAGTGTGTTGCCAGAAGATTCAGGTTGGGTTTCAGAAACAACCCATCATGCAGCAGCAGCGGCAGAGCAATCCAGACAATGATGCACATCGTTGAGGACTATCCTGTGACTCGGTTGTAAGGGTTTTTTTGTAAGGCTTTACCAATGGCTTCCTACCAGTAGTAAAGCTGTGAACAGGTTGGACAATATGTACAGCCAAGCATTCATAAAGCACAATAAGTGAATTGGTTTGGATGGACAGTGCATTAGCCAATAAAGGAAATTTTTAAAGCAAGTTATGGGGAAAACAAACAAACATTTGACTCTAATTGTGTGGCTTGGCCTCCAAGGCAAACATTTAATTTTAAAGCAACAGCATTTGAAAGACATTTGTGAGAAAATATGTATTCCACGAAAGTAAATGCAATGCTTGGAACTTTTCATAAACTGGGGGAAGGGAACAGGAGGGGATCATGGCGATTGACAAATCCCTTGGGGAAAATTCAGAAGTATAATTAAAATGGGATTTTCTTCTAAAATTCCAACTTCAGCCGACTCGTGCGAAGTGTATTTTCATCGAAAAAGGCCAGTTTCAAGTTTCAATTATACCCATTCTTCTGGCCTGGCATTCTTGTTATTTGTAAATATACAAAAGTCTGATGCAAACATATGAATCATAAGCAGAGTTTTGAATCCAGCCCGGCCCACAGCAAGTCTGAACAAAGTACTCTGTCTCATACCTTTGACAGCAGGATGGACAGTTTTGAATCAGCAGCAGCAGGCTGCTCACCTTGTGATGCATCCTCTGAACCATCACCGGCTTTCCGCTGGGCATGTGCTGCTTGTTGTCTCAGCATGAGCAACTGAAAACGGGAAAGAGAGGTAGAAACAAACACAAACACACACAAAAAAAAACCAGCAAAAGTTAATGGCATCCACATCATAAAATAATACACAACATGCTTCCTAGTTAGACACATGGGAAAAAAAAAAAAATATATATATATATATGTGACAGTTCTACAAAACCGTCACTCCGCAAGGCAATGGCGCGCAACATATAGCGGTTCCCGAGATAGTTATTTCGTTATTGAATATGCAAAGCAAAAAAGTGAAGCAAAAAAACCCGTGAATATGCAAAGCACTGGGCTGCAAATGTAGAAGCAGGTCACATTTTATCAACCGCGAATATGCAGGGTCAGCAAATAGCGAATCCACGAATAGCGGGGTCCGACAGAATATATATATACAAAAAAATTCAAACCCATATGAAAATCCACAATACATTCATTTTTATTCTGAATTACCTGAAGCATTGGGGAATATGTGCTGCATTTTATGTAACACAGGTGTACCAAATGTATCAGCATCATAACTTGCAAGACTTTAGTTTGACACTCGGTCGATCACATGCTCCGAATGTCCACCTCTACGCTGCGTACAGATTTGAAAACGACGGGCGAAGTTGTTGATTGTCGGCAAGTGGAACGGACCTAACTTTCTCTGTGATTGCTTGTTTCAGCTCAAAGATGCTGCTCCGGTAAACCTAATAAACAATGTCTTCGAGAAATCCTCAAACATAAAAAAATCAGTGGGCTAAGATCAGGGGAATGTGGAGACTACTCAAAGCCAAAGCGTTGGCCAGTCACTCTCTCATGGGAGTGGCTTGTCAGTTGTCAACCGCTCATGGGACTCATTTGCGGTGTGAGAGGTTTCCCCATCCTGCTGAAACCATTTTTCTTCTCTTTGAAAGCTTCTTTTGTGAACAAGAGCAGTCCAGAACTCATTCAGCACTTTAATGTCGTGGTCAGAGTTGATGGTCATGGCATTACCGTCCTCATTTTCGAACTAGAACGGTCCGATGATGCCATGCTTGATGATTGCACACCAGGCCGTGCACTTAACTGAATTCAAGGGTCTCTGGCGAACCTTTTCATGCAGTACTGTGCCCCAGTACACATTGTTGCTTGAGTAGACTTGGCCGTTAAGCAAAGAATGAGCCTCGTTACAGAACCAAATGTTGAGAAAACCAGGCTCCGCTTCAATTTTCTCAACAAACCACTGAGCCATTTTAAGCCACTTGTTTTTGTCTGGGTCATTGAGTTTGTGTCTTCACTTGTATTCTGTATGGATAAAGTTTCATGTCATCACAGAAAATCCTCCTGAGACTTGACACTGTCATTCCAAGTTTTTGACTACGGTGGTGAAGCAACTTTTTTGGACCGTTACTGTTTTTGGGAAAAAATTAAATAAAAAAAACATAATAATAATAATAATAATAATAATAATAATAATAATGATAACTAGAAGGGGACTCAATAGAGCGCATACCTCCGCCATGTAGTGCCTGATCCACGAGAACATATCCAGCCCAATACATTTTTTTAAATATCATGCCACCCAGTACTATATCGTTTTTGGTCCAATCTCTCAATGGTGAAGAATCACTTTAGAAATGAAATAATTCTCGTATCAATATCCAGATCCGGATCTTCACCAAAATGGAATCAATTCTTCCTTGTCACACACCCAACCTGTCCACCAAGTTTCATTAAAATTCGCCCGCTACTTTTTGAGATATCGTGCTATATATTAGTTTAGTCCAATCTCTCAATGGTGAAGAATCACTTAAAAAATTATCAGATCCAGATCAGGATCTTCACCAACATTGAGTCAATTCTTCCTTGTCACACACCCAACGTGTCCACAAAGTTTCATCCGAATCCGCCCACAACTTTTTGAGATATCGTGCTATGTATCGTTTTTGGCGCTATCTCTCAATGGTGAAGAATCACTTTAAAAATTCCAGTCGTCGGATCCGGATCCGAATCTTCACCAAAATCTAACCAGTTCGTCCTTGTCACACACACAACCTGTGCACAAAATTTCATCCAAATCCATCCAAACCTTTTGAGATATCCTGTACACAGACAAACAGAAAGACAGACAGACAGAAAGGGGTGAAAACATAACCTCCTTCACCTTTGGTGGCGGAGGTAATCATAAAATTTGGTTTGTGTGCAGTTTCTCCACGTGTGCCCATGTACCCATCCATGCAAACACCAACATGCGACACTGGTTATCGCCGCACAGAGGGCAGGATGTCCCAGGAATGCTTTTTTGTTCTTGCCCCGTAGATTAGTCATCGTAGCAAAGATTGGTATTCTCATCAGCAAAGCGATGGGTCTTACATATATGCTAATCTATATAATATAGGAGTGCCTGTCTCCAAACTACTCCCTCAGTTTTGTGGCTAGTCCCACCAAACTTTCTGGGGAACCTTTTGGGGTACCAGCGGGTGTCCTCAAGTGAGTGGGAGGTTTTATGAATTTCACAATGCAGTTATGATTTTGAGTTTCCACCTGTACAAAACTGTGTTCTTTCCACATGTGAACATATTCATGGGTTCAGCAATCGCAGTTACGCCATTTACTGTATGTGGAAACATTCGCTGGTTCTATAAACCATCGTCATTATTATCAGCTTCATCATGCCCCAACAAATTTTATGTGCAGATTTTGGAGTCCCTGTATGTCATGCCCGGATTAACGGAGACCAAGGAGCACGGGCTGTTCCTTCATCTTGGGGGGGGGGGGGGAGCTTCAAATTTCACCTTTATTCACCTATTTACTTTTATTCATAATTTATCAGCTAACTGCCATGCCGGAAGAGTATGTTAGCATCCTTATACTCGCGATATTTCCTGGAAATACCTTCGTATTTCAGCCATATTTGCATACGTGATAACTGGTTGGCCTCTGAGCATGCAATGCATTGGGTAAATGTAAAAGTGAAGTATTTCCTCACCGTAGGTTGTAATTATTACTTATTGGGTGGTCGCTAGACTACCGTTATTCTCAGGTTTTCCGTCTGTCTGAACATCTGTCTGTTTGTTTGTATGTAATGGACAGCTCTAGAGGCCAGAGGAGTCAACCGATTTTGATGAAACTTGACTGGTAGGTTCATACCAGGATATAGTTGTATGCTTTTGAGCACCGTTGCTATGGACGCCACCGTTGCCTAGCAACAGGACTTTGAAATTTTTGAAAAAATCCGAAAAATATTTATATATATTTTTCGAAAATCAAAAATCGGCTTCCGCGCTTTTATGCGCACTATAATCAACCTTTGTCAAAATTTTTTCAGCCCGATCCATCAAAAACTGTGACTAGTATGCAATTATATAGCGACCAACCATGTCGCCTACCGGCTTGTTTGCATTATTACTCATTAATTATTAATCACTTATTTGAAATTATTACTGCGAAGGTTGTGGAGGACTGAAGATCCATTCACAAAACAACTTCACTCTCCCACTTCTCTTGTCTTCCCCAATCTTGCAAGAGTTCCCTCGTTCATAATCCCCCCCCCCCTTCCCAATTTTCAGTTTTCACCGATTCCCTCACAACTCAGTCTGGTCTCCTGCTCTCAGTGATTCACTGAATCACTGGCAGTGTACCAAGACACTTCTGGTGAGGGTGGAGAGCACAACCATGGTGAGCAGCAGCTCTTATAATATAAGAAAGTGCTAAATATCTGATAGCCTGGCTTGGTGGACAGGTCGTTTGGGACAACCGACTTTGGGACAACGTCAGCCCCGACGTTAGGCCGGCGTGATTTTGTCCGGCAGGCCAAAGTCGGCTGGTGACATCATCGCTTTTACAAGCAATTTCAAACATTGGCCCAACATTGGCAAATAGACGTCGTTTTTACAACCAATTGCTTTTACTTTTACAATCAACTTATACAAACTATTATGTCGTTCAGCTGTAATGTGTACATTTTGTTAATAAACAAGGATTTATTTATTTTTGTATTTGGAACTCAAGATTTCATCATGAATTATTATTGTTTGATTGTGGAATTATTTCCCAGTTTGCTGTCATGAAATCCTGGAGAGACAGTTTTTAACTACAAATGGATGAGCGGCTCACAGAAGGGAACACCTTCCTCATCCCAAAATCAGAAGAAACCCAACTACCTTTCAAATATCATCCAATAACATGTCTACAAACAACACACAAACTTCTGATAGGATTTATCACAGAAATGATGTACCACCGCAATGGGGTACAACACTTATTGATGCAAGACATTTCAGCTTTTCATTTTTCATTAATGTGCAAAAATTTCGAAAAACATGTTTTCACTTTGTCATTATGGGGTATTTTGTGAAGATCGGTGGAATTTATTTTTAAATTTAATCCATTTTAAATTCAGGGTGTAACACAACAAAATGTGAAAAAGTCAAGGGGTGTGAATACTTTCTGAAGGCACTGTACATCATATGTATACAAGAGGCATGTGCACCCACCTTTGAACTCCCTCACCTCGGCTGAATCATGGCTCAGCTATAAATTATCACCTTATGGTTTTGCAGGTAGAACGTGTCGACCGTATAGTGGATATTTGCTCAGCCAGAGGACACGTCGACCAGTGCTGGTTGATGGTGCATGTTCAGGATCCCATGGTGTCTTTCACGAGGATTAGGTGTGCCATCACTGACATCCTGGCCAAATTCCAAATCCTGCCACCTTCAGTCAAATGGCAGGCCTGACCAGCGGGTTACCGAGAGTGTTACACCAAAAAAGCTCCCAGGTGGACCCCACAAAAAGGTGGGAATAATTAGGGGCAACCAAAGATGTATTACTAGAAGATGCCAAACCAAAAGAGAACCCATACAGATTTCCCAATGTTTACAACCCCTCATGACAATTGTTATTTCATCACCCTTGCCAGAAGGAACCGATTTTCAACAGCATGAAATCTTCAGAATGACCTGAAAAGAGCAATCGACCATCAAATTTTGACCCAAACAGTTCGGATCAAAGCTGAAGCTTCATCGTAGTGACGCGCATTGCTGCTCCACGTACACTGTGCAATTGACAGCAGTGCATTCAATGGGCAACATGACATCACAACTGGAGAGTGACCTGTAGATGCCATGTTCTCAACAACAGCGCATCAACGTTCCACCTTGACTTCAATAATGGACATGCTGGAGTATGAAGATATGATTTATTGAAGCTTTGTAAATGAGGAGAGTGATTTGCAATTGTACCACGAGGCAGCATAATCCGTTTAGTGGAGGCAGCATAATCAGTTTAATGGGGGGCACTCTGACAGTATGGGCTGGCATTCAAGTTGGTGAAACAATTGATCTTGTCATCATGTGAAGGTGTGCAATGATTCATCTCAGACACAGGGTTGAAATCATGATGCCTATTGTCATCCCTCTGGTCCAAACTACATATTTATAGGTGGCAACAGCCATCCATGCACAAATTGCCAAAGCTACACTTCAGAACAACATCACTTGCAAGCTTTTATTTGGGGTCAGCGGTGGTCACATATTATTAAAGCCATTCCTGCCAAAGTAAACTTGTCTGTGATAATTTGTAGATTGGGGTCACTGCCAATTTGCATGCTCATTTCAGACAGCTGTTTAGTTTTCGCATAAACTTAACTTTGCATTTAAACTCATGACAACATATTTGTTTATGGAGTTTACAGGTCAATGTACTGACCGGCCACTTCAACCAGAATATTGAGCACCATTTGAACATTCCATGAAACAACTAGAAAGGCACTCGGTAGAGCACATACCTCCGCCATGTAATTCTTGATCCACAAGAACATATCGGGCCCAATACATTGAAATATCATGCTACATATCATTATTGGCTCTATCTCTCAATCACAATAATGAAGAAGAATGAAGAGAAATTAAATAATTCTTGTATTCAGATCCGGATTCGGATCTTCACCGAAACTGAATCAATTTGTCGTGTCCACCAAGTTTCGTCCGAATCCGTCCACAACTTTTTGAGATTTCATGCTATATATCATTTTTGGCCCGATCTCTCAATGGTGAAGAATCACTTTAAAAATTGTAGTATTCGGATTCGGATCCTGATCTTCACCAAAATCGAATCAGTGTGTCCTTGTCACACACCGAACCCGTCCACAACTTTTTGAGATATCCTGCCCACAAACCGACAGACAGGGATGAAAACATAACCTCCTTCCACCTTCGGTGGTTGGAGGTAATAAAACCCTCAAGTTTTGGTGCTTAATATTTTGCGAGGAACATAAGTTTGCCTTAGTTGCAGTGTAGCAGGAGAGAATGCATTTCGGAGTGTGCTGTTGTAAGCTTGTTTTTCTTTCAAAGACTGCGTCTAAGCTGGAGAGTGCGAAAGTCCTCTTTGCTGCTTGGTATCACCTCTTAACTAAGCTGGTTACCAAATCACAGAATAAATATTCAAGTATGATCATTACTTCTAACGTACACTATAAAGCCAGCAAGAAAAGTATAAATCAAGAGGGAAGAAATAAAATTGCAATGGGAATGGAAGAATTTTTTTTTTAAGTGGATAATTCAGTCCTCGTGGAACTGTAGTAGGTTATTTCATTTTTTTAAATTATTTATCTCATTTTGATGTACACTCATTTTTACTTTCATGCTTCTTTTTAGCTCTCTTCTACTGGTCTTCAACCGTCCGTTTTGCCAGTTGTGTCCAATTGTTGAGTTTCGTCTTTGCAGGAAAAATAAGTTTGGGGGTTAGCGGAAAAAGAAAAGAAAAATAAAGCAAAAGATGCTTCAAATTAATCCAAACCTCTGGGGAAATTAGATATATTTTTTCAATCAGACAAAAAAAACATTACATCCGAGTGGTGTATAAGCAACAGACCACTGCGTCGATCGATCTCACATTTTCTTTCTTTGCCGTTATGAAATATATAACCTCCCATTTTGAGCTCTTTCAACCAGAGCAAGAATAAAAGGCTGCAGCTTTTTTTTCTTTTTTATATCGTGGTATATTTTTAACTACGGACTTCTGATAATAATGTAATACAGCACACAGAAAGGCTCATTTGGCTTTCCTTTCGACACATAAACCTTGCAAAAATCAAAACGTAATTGCATGCCCGACCTTGCAGGGGTGAAAGAGACAGATGCAGCTCATCAATTCACCATGCAATTTTCAATGGAAGCTATTAACAAATTAAAGAGCCAAAAATATGGTAATAATATAAAAGGTATGACTAATATAAAGGGTGCACACAAAAAAGGAGTGGGGGAATCATCTAGTGGCTTCGATACATATATCCATCCAATAGGACCAGACTCTGTGCAGAGCGTTGGTGCTGCCGAAGCAGTCTCCTTGGCTATTGCGTGCTTACACTCCTGGACGGGTCGCCACTCCGACGCAGGATACCAGCATGCTGGCACTCATCTTGCCAACCTCGGAAGGATGACAGGCAGAGTCAACTCCACCTGGTATTAATTCAACAGCCGAATGGGATTTGAACTCAGGATTCTGGATCCAAGCCCACTTTCAAACCGCGTGCCAGAAACAACAACCACACAGGCCGTTCCTTCGCTCTCGCGTGCCGTACGTGCGTGGCCGTACATGCAAAAAAAAAAAAACTTTCGAACAACCACACAGGCCGTTCCTTCGCTCTCGTAAACGACGACTGGATTGGGGCATTGTGTTTATCTATAAATGCGCATAAGAAATCGAGAAATTATTAGAATACAGTGTCATCGCTCTCCGGAAGTCCGTACGTTGTAACCGTAATGGGAACGCGGCTGAGGATCTCTTCCCCAACGGCCACGCCTACGCAGCAACGTGTCCTGTCATTGGTAACTAAATGGCGCCCTTCCCATCGGCCACGCCTACGCAGCAACGTGTCCTGCATTTGGTTTGGTAAATAAATGGCCATAACTTGGGAACCACTTGTCCGATTAATATCAAACCTCGAAAAGGCACATACTCTAGTGTAGTAGATAGTAGAAAAATCGTGCAAATTATGATACAAGCATCAAATTTGGCATTTCTGTTCTGCAGGGCTTTCTGATCAAATCTGCCCGATTGCCATTTGAAAATCCAAGATGGCGGCCATTTTTCAAGGTGGCCGCCAAGTTAGCCTCCCGAAGTTGACTTTTTGGTTAGAAGTATTTGTAGTGTCCGATTTGCATGATCTAGGTGTGGATCCCTATGTTTTCAAGCCTGCTGGAGTGGATTTTCCTGTTTTTAAAGCCCCTGACACACACTTTTCTGATTTTGCACCACTTTAATGATTGTCATATGAAGCTAAGGCCTTTCTGCAACCGGGCCCTGGCTAGTAAATGTTCAAAGTTATGCATACCATGCGAATGTTCCTCCAGCTGCTACTGTCCACATATGCAGCTGCAGAGTGCTGTGCAGGGAGCCCTGACTGAAAGCACTTGCATCTCCGGTTGCAACCTTTCTTACAGGACCACTTGGTCAGTTCCTGACAGCTGGCTGCAATAGGGGGTAGTGTTGTCCAACATATCTGCCACTCTCCTTTCTGTGTCCATCCCCATTCAGCGGGACTGCTCGTGTCTGGACTGGAGATGGTTGCCTGGCCCCAGATGATCCCAGCCTGATAGGCCGCACGCTTTGCATGTTCTCTGAGGCTGCCTGTGTTGGTGGAATTGAGTTGTACGGCCTCTGCTTGCGGGCAAAGAGATCCAGTCTTGCTCCGTCCACACCAGTGGCTGCACTTGATCTGTCATACATGAGGGCAACAAATCTCTCCAGCCTCTGCAGGTCAAGATCACGAATCAATGTTGGATGCTGGCTGAGATTGGTGAATGTTTCAGAAACATCATCAAAGACGTTCCAAGTCTGCCATGCAGTTTTCTTCGCTTTACCGCGGAAGGCAGACACGATGTCACATCCAGTGAACGCATGGAAGTATGGGATCTGTCTGGCTTTCTCAGGCCCTATTGCAGAAACTACCTCATGGACTGGAATCCATCGCGCCTTGGCTCCTTGGCCAAAGGCAATCCACATGTTCTCAAGACCTAGTTCTTGTAAGAATGCAGTACAGATATTGCTATGACAGTACGTCCGTGTCATTAGCCTTAATGATGATGGACTTGCTACCATCTGTCGTTGCATCCCTGGCGTGTACAAATATTTGAGTGTCAGCTTCTTCATGACAACATGGAGACACAGCATCCAGTGACATCTCCTTGTGCTACGACATCTCCTACACTCAGTGTGGCAAGGAGTTTTCTATCACTGATGTTTTTTGCACATTGTTTATTCTCATTCAATTTCATTGTCATTGCTTCTCTAAGCTCACCCCTTGGGTTTCGCAAGAAAACATTCTTGTGTTTTAGCTTCTTGACCTTTCGTGGGATCTTACTTCTACTGCCCTCATCACTAGCACCTGCAGGGATTGATCTTTTCAGCTCTGTGTAACTTTGTGTTGTTAAATAGAAGCCTGCAACTCTCATGATATCGTGCCTTGTTTTGTTTCAAGGTTTCCTCTATCCCACCACCTTCGTCAAGTCTTGCAGGGTCGAGCGTTGATTGGTAGTGCATTGAGTGAGTGAAACAGAGGAATATTCCTTGCCAAGTTCAGATACCCATCATCTCCTCTTTTGGCAGATTAGCCTGGGGGGACTTTAGATCTTCTTTCTTAACCTCCTGACATAGGCAACACTTGGTCCAGACAGTGTTCCATGATTACCAGTAGAACTCGCGGTCCATGGCCAGTATGACGTTCAGGTCGAGGTTTATCCTTTTACCACCTGTACATGTATAATGGACACTTTCCTGTATGGGATACAACTAGGTTTATGCATCTGCCTACACCTAGTCCGATCGTTCATCCAGTATCATAAGTCCCGTGCGATCTGTTACACCATCCAGATAACTGAAACCCCGTTATCCTTGGCTCGGCTCTCCCGCGCTGGCACATCCTGTCGATTCAGGTGCGGCTGCCTAACTGATCCGGGTTGATTAGGCAACATTTGGGACACTAGTAAGTTGTTGCAGTATGATGCCAACAATGATGCCAACATACAATTCCTACTTAGCTGACACTGAACCCCATGCTGAGTTTCACAGCAGTGATGTCACCAATGTGCCTTTGTAGTGCCCGACAATCACTCCTTCAAGAAATTCTTACTTGGCGATGAACTGGAAATGTTGATTAAAGGACAGGTAAGTGGCCTGGATTAATCAGCACATCTGTTTCATCAACTTCGTGCACTTCGAAAATTTGGAGCTAGATGTACTCCATCACACGCAGAGACCTTCTGTGTGCTACCCTCATCTAGTTTAGCCCGCGAACCAACACGGTTTACCAGGGTGTGGCCGATGCCGTGCACTAGCAACTTCTTGGAGCCATAGATGAGAGTTGGGCCAGTGATGAGGACCAGTGCCAGTGTCCATCCAAGGGATGTGGCTGACTGCTGAAACAAGGTACTACCTCTAACACTACACCCCTACACCCCATGCATAAGTAGACTACTACATACATGTTAAGTCATGCAAACATATGAAAATCATAAACAAAATGTGCAAAATCAGAAAAAGTGTGTGTCAGGGGCTTTAAAAACAGGAAAATCCACTCCAGCAGGCTTGAAAACATAGAGATCCGCACTTAGATCATGCAAATCGGACAACTACAAATACTTCTAACCAAAAAGTCAACTTCGGGAGGCTAACTTGGTGGCCATCTTGAAAAATGGCCGCCATCTTGGATTTCAAATGGCCAATCAGGCAGATTTGATTAGAATCCCCTGGAGAACAAATGTGCCAAATTTGATGCTTGTATCATCATTTGCACAATTCCTCTCAAAAATTGCTGTTATCTACCCCACTACTCAGGTCCCCAGCAATATACCTGGCAAGTTTCAATTAGACGGACCAGTGGTGTTGAGAAACAGCGGCACACACACACACACACACACACACACACACACACACACACACACACACACACACACACACACACACACACACAACACACACCTGGAATTATAGATAGATAAATGAGAGTGTGCGTCAATCAGTCGTGTGTGTCCTCCATAACTCCAAAACCATGAAACTTGCGGCCCAAAACTTTGCATGCAAACTAGGGAACGCCAAGGGAGTTGGTATTTTGGGTAAATTTTAAACACCCCTTTTGAAGATAATTAAAAGCTTACCTTCATGAAAGCCTTAGCCTTGATCAGGCAAACTTCACCTCGCAGGGATCTTAGGAGCCATTTTGATTTGGCCTCGGAAAAATGCCTTGCCTTGGAAGCACGATCTACTCTCACGGAGTAATTAAAGTATGTAATTGAAATACGATTTCGGATTTAGGATTGGATCTCGTGGACTAAATAAGTGTCGAAATCTGAGGTGGAATCTGAAAATGTTCAGACATTACCAATCTTAGTTGTTGTTTGTCTTTCGGCTGCTCCCGTTAGGGGCGCCACAGCGGATCATCCGTTATGGATCCGCATACTGATTTGGCACAGTTTTACGCTGGATGCCCTTCCTGACGCAACCCTGGTCGCCTCTTACGACACAGGATAAGGATTGGTTTCGCCATGATTCTGGGCTGCCCTACACCCTCTCATAGCGCGCCCAGCGCAGAGCTCCGTCCTCAAGCGATCCCCAACCCAAGCCTCCGAGTAGCCGGATTACAGGCGCACACCACTACTACGCACATTACCAATTCTTATAACAAAGCATATAAGCGTATTTATTTAAGTAAGCTATGCTGCTACCTTCTCCATATCTACACAAGAACAAGCGACTTAGTGATGGTGATGCCCAAAGGATTAAAAACTTAACTTTTCTATTGTTTCGACAATTATATTGAGTGAAGAAAGGATTAAGGAATATGCCCTAAGTGTAAATTAATTGAGTGCAACAAAATTTTTTAAAGCAGGTGAAAGCACCCAAGCAGTGGGTGTGGTGACTGCGGCCCGGTTCTCCTTGGGGAAATCCCCGGAGGTTGGAAGGCAAAATAAATTAGAGGATTAGAATGAGTGAAGCCAACTA
>CM068952.1:156364592-156375772 GCA_035128595.1 Eptatretus atami
TGCTGGAATTAGTTGGTGGACATTAAAGATCCATTTGCAGTGTCCTTTGCGAAGAGTAGAGGAGCTATCCCTGGCATTCTGGCCAAATTCCAAATTACTGCTCTAACCTGCATCAGGAGCCCTGCCACGCAAAATCCATGTGTGGATGAGGAGATGATAAACTTCGATAAACAAAGCAGCGTTTCAGTTTTAGCATCCATGCAATGAGATTTTACACCTTACGAGCAAATACAAACCTGAAGGGAATATTAAGAGAGGGGGAGGGGTAGCGAGGAGAGAGAGTGGGGTTCAATGAGGGGGAGGGAGAGTAAGATGGGGAGGGGAAGGGAGAGTAAGATGGGGAGGGGGAAGAAGGGGTGGGAGCGAGGAGGATGGAGGAGTGGGGAGAGGAAGGGGATGTTTCTGGACTTTCTTTTAGGAGGACTTGATGGGAAAGGGGAGATTTGTTCTTGACTTGCGTTTGGTTGTGGGACTTGATTTGGTGGTGGGGGGGGGGGGATTTGACTTGCATTTGGAAGGGGGATGTTGAGGGGAAGCGGGGAGTGAGGGGAGGGTGGGATGTCGTGTCTACCAGCATTGGTACGCTCCACCATGATAGCAATACCACCCCGTCGTTTTAAAAGAGATTATACCATGGGCTTCCCTTGAAGGATGCAACTCGAACTGCGGCTGCCACCCGATGTACCACCCACTCCGGAACTTGAACTTTCCGAGGTGAAGTTAGATTTGGATTTTTGTCAGATTTAACGAAGACAATGGAACACAAGCTTATATATGTACTTCGTTTATTTATCACCTGAATATTGTCCATTTTCAAAAACGACAACAACTGTTTAAAAACAAAAGTCATTTATACCGCTGTCGACTATCACTACTGTCTATGGCTTTCAAACACTGGTTGATAAGGAACGGCTGGCTTGGCAAGCGATCAGCGATGTATACAGTGATTCATAGGTATGAAACTATAATACAGAAACCGTTACATTCTGTTCCAAGGATAGGCATTTTGATTGGGCTGAAACAAGATGGCAGATTAAGACCCCTGTGAAGTGAACACGGGCTGACCAAGGGTAAGCCTGTTAATTATCTTGAAAAGCGTGTTTAAATTTACCTAAACACCCACTTTTTATTCAAGCACTCCCTTGGAGTTCCCTTGGTATGCATGCCAAGTTTTGGGCTGCTCGGTTTCATGATTTTGGAGTTATGGAGGAGACACACTGATTGACTGACTGACGCACACTCTCTCTCTCTCTTATTATTATAGACGAGCAAACACCATCCGTCACTTCGCTGACGGGAATACCAAGAGAGTGGGTGAGGTGGGTGGGGGAGAGAAAGACTGGGAAGAGAGAGGATGGGGGAGGGAGAGAGGGTGTGGAGGGGAGAGAGAGGAGAAGAGAAGAGGAGAGAGAGAGGGGGGAGGGAGAGAGAGAGAGAGGGGGGAGGAGAGAGAGAGAGAGAGAGAGAGGAGAGAGAGGAGAGAGGGGGGGGAGGAGAAAGGGGAATGGAGAGAGGGGAGAGGGAGAAAGGGGAATGAGAGAGAGGGGGGAGGGAGAGAGAGGAAGAAGGGAGAGGGAGAGGAGGGAAGGAGAGAGGAGGAGGGGGGAGGGAGAGAGAGGAAGGAAGGGAGAGAGAGGAGGAAGGAGAAAGAGGGAAGGAAGAGAGAGGACGGGGGGGGAGAGAGTGGTGTGGAGGGGAGAGAAAGGAGAGAAGAGAAGAGGAGAGAGAGGGGGGAAGGGAAGAGAGGAGAAGAGAGAGGGGGAGGGAGAAAGGGAATGGAGAGAGAGGGGGAGGAGAGAGAGGAAGGAAGGGAGAAAGAGGAAGGAAGAGAGAGAGAGAGGGAAGGAGGGGGCCCAATGGGGGAAAGCTGACGAAAGGGGGTTGGAAGAAGGGGAGGGAGAGCAAGGAGGGTGTAAGAAAGAGAGAGAATAAGGAGGGGCTGGAAGAGAGAGGGAGAGAAGGGGGGAGTGAGGAAGGGGGGACAATGACCCTTCACCACATGTCACTATGCATTCCAGGACGGAGGGGTGCAAGGAGTGAGTGGCAGTGAAGAGAGAGGAGAGGGAGGGGGAGAGAGAAAGAGAGAGAGGTGTGGGAGAAGAGTGCTGCACTTCATTCAGAGGGGGAGTGTGGAGGGACAGAGAGAGAAAGAGAAGAAGAGGTTGTGGGAGAAGAGGGCTGCACTTCATTCAGAGGGGAGTGTGGAGGGACAGAGAGAGAAAGAGAGGACAGGTGTGGGAGAAGAGTGCTGCACTTCATTCAGAGGGGAGTTGGAGGGGACAGAGAGAGAGAGGTGTGGAGAAGAGTGCTGCCACTTCATTCAGAGGGGAGTGTGGAGGGGACAGAGAGAGAAAGAGAGAGAGGTGTGGGAGAAGAGTGCGGCACTTCATTCAGAGGGGGAGTGTGGAGGGGACAGAGAGGAAAGGGAGAGAGGTGTGGGAGAAGAGTGCTGCACTTCATTCAGGGGGAGTGTGAGGGGACAGAGAGAGAGGTGTGGGAGAAAAGTACTGCACTTTATTAGAAGGGGAGTGTGGAGGGGACAGAGAGAGAAAGAGAGAGGTGTGGGAGAAGAGTGCTGCACTTCATTCAGAGGGGGAGTGTGGAGGGGACAGAGAGAGAGGTGTGGGAGAAGAGTGCTGCACTTTATTAGAAGGGGAGTGTGGAGGGACAGAGAGAGAGAAAGAGAGAGGTGTGTGAAGAGTGCTGCACTTCATTCAGAGGGGAGTGTGGAGGGGGCAGAAGAGGGGGTGTGGGAGAAGAGTGCTGCACTTTATTAGAAGGGGGAGTGTGGAGGGACAGAGAGAGAGAGAAAGAGAGTGTGGGAGAAGAGTGCTGCACTTCATTCAGAGGGGAGTGTGGAGGGGACAGAGAGAGAGGGGTGTGGGAGAAGAGTGCTGCACTTTATTAGAAGGGGTCGTGTGGAGGGACAGAGAGAGGTGGGAGAAGAGTGCTGCACTTTATTAGAAGGGAGTGTGGAGGGGACAGAGAGAGAAGAGAGAGGTGTGGAGAAGAGTGCTGCACTTCATTCAGAGGGGAAGTGTGGAGGGACAGAGAGAGAGGTGTGGGGGAAGAGTGCTGCACTTTATCAGAAGGGGAGTGTGGAGGGGACAGAGAGAGAAAGAGAGAGAGGTGTGGGAGAAGAGTGCTGCACTTTATTAGAAGGGGAGTGTGGAGGGACAGAGAGAGGAGGGAGGGGGGGTGGAGAAAAAGAGAGAGAAAGTGGGGGAGTTACCAAAGAGAATGTTGTGTTATGCTTTATGAACACACACGCACACCACACACACACACCACACTCATACTCACACACACACACACTCATACACTCACACACACACACACTCATACTCACACACACACACACCACTCATACACACACACACTCACACACTCACACTCATACACTCATATACTCATATAACACACACACATACACACATACAATCCACACACACACACACACGCACATATGCATGCACATACAATACACACACACACTCACACTCATACACTCATACACACACACGCACCACACACACTCATACTCACACCACACACACACACCACACTCATACTCACACAGACACAACACTCACACACTCACACTCACACACACACACTCACACACTTCATACTCACACACACTCATACTCACACACACACACTCGCACTCATACACTCACACACACAACACACTCACACACTCACACTCATACACTCATATACTCATACACACACACACATACATCCACACACACACACACACACGCACATACACCTCACACACACACACTCACACACTCACACTCATACTCATTACATCATACACTCATACACACACACTCAACACACACACACACTCATATGCATGCACATACACACACACACCCACCTCCATACACACACACACTACACACACACACTCATACACACACACTCATACACTCATACACTCACACACACACACTCATACACACACACACACACACACACACTCACACACACACACTCATACACTCATACACTCATACACACATACTCATACACCAACACTCATACTCACACACACACACTCATACACACACACACACACACACACACTCACACACACCAACTCATACACTCATACACCATACACACATACTCATACACCATACACATCATACACTCACACACACACACTCATACACACACACACACACACACACACTCACACACACACACTCATACACTCATACACCATACACACATACTCATACATCATACACACATACTCAACACTCATACACTCATACACTCACACACACACACTCATACACACACACACACACACACACACTCATACACTCTACACTCATACACACATACTCATACACTCATACCAACTCATACTCACACACACACACACACACATATGCATGCATATACAATACACACACACATATAACTATCTACAGGCACTTCCCTATTTACATCATGCATTCCTGGAAAACATCGTTTAAATAAAGAAACAATGCAAATCAAACTTAAAATCAAATTGAGTTTTAAATTACTAAATGGAGAATGTTTCCTGACAGAAAAAACATTTGAGTGGAAATTTTTTCAAAACAGTAAATGCCATTGAAATATTATTACAATAAAATACCATACATCGGAGTCTGGTCATCTTTTATCCTGTGCAGCACAAAGCTGTGAGTAGCATCATTGAGTAGGGTGTGGCAGGGCTCCTGATGCAGGTTAGAGCAGTAATTTGGAATTTGGCCAGATGCCAGGGATAGCTCCCTCTACTCTTCGCAAAGACGCTGCAAATGGATCTTTAATGTCCACCAACTAATTCCAGCAGATGTGTTGCCCAGTTTAACGTCCATCTGAGGGACAGCAAAACACATTGATGAATCACCCTGCCTATGAAACACCAGGATGGCAGTTTACAGCTTGGTTGAGATTCAAACCCAGGATAGACAGCTTCGGGAAGTGTGCATACCTCTCAGCCATCCTACCGTGGAGTGGGGATGCATTGCTTTGTAGCCACTGAAAACATTTTTCAATTCTCTCTTGAACTTGTAGTTGGCTTCACTCATTCTAATCCTCTAATTTATTTTGCCTTCCAACCTCCGGAGATTTCCCCACGGAGAACCGGGCCGCAGTCACCACACCCACTGCTCGGGTGCTTCACCTGCTTTAAAAAATTTTATTGCACTCAATTCATTTACACTTAGGCATATTCCTTAATCCTTTCTTCACTCAATATAATTGTCGAAACAATAGAAAAGTTAAGTTTTTAATCCTTTGGCATCCACCATCAACTAACTCGCTGTTCTTGTAGATATGGAGAAGTAGCAGCATAGCCTTACTTAATAAATACGCTTATATGCTTGTTATAAGAATTAATGTGCTAGTAGTGTGTGCGCCTGTAATCCGCTACTCGAGGTGGTTGAGGATCGCTTGGGACGGAGCTCTCGCTGGCGCGCTATGAGAGGGTGGTAGGCAGCCCAGAATCATGGCGAAACCCAATCCTTATCCTGTGTCGTAAGACGACCAGGTTGCGTCAGAAGGGCATCCAGCGTAAAACCTGTCCAAATCAGTATGCGGATCATACGATGATCCGCTGTGGCGACCCTAACTGGAGCAGCCGAAAGACAAACAACAACATAGAATTGGTAATGTCTGAACATTTTCAGATTCCACCTCAGATTTCGACACTTATTTAGTCCACGAGATCCAATCCTCAAATCCGAAATCGTATTTCAATTACATACTTTAATTACTCCGTGAGAGTAGATCGTGCTTCCAAGGCAAGGCATTTTTTCGAGGCCAAATCAAAATGGCTCCTAAGATCCCTGCGAGGTGAAGTTGCCTGATCAAGGCTAAGGCTTTCATAAGGTAAGCTTTTAATTATCTTCAAAAGGGGTGTTTAAATTTACCCAAAATACCCAACTCCCTTGGCGTTCCCTTAGTTTGCATGCAAAGTTTTGGCCGCAAGGTTTCATGGTTTGGAGTTATGGAGGACACACACGACTGATTGACGCACACTCTCATTTATCTATCTATAATTCCAGGTGTGTGTGTGTGTGTGTGTTGTGTGTGTGTGTGTGTGTGTGTGTGTGTGTGTGTGTGTGTGTGTGTGTGTGTGTGTTGACCGCTGTTTCTCAACAACCACTGGTCCGATCTAATTGAAACTTGCCAGGTATATTGCTGGGGACCTGAGATAGTGGGGTAGATAACAGCAATTTGAGAGGAATTGTGCAAATGATGATTACAAGCATCAAATTTGGCACATTTGTTCTCCAGGGGATTCTAATCAAATCTGCCTGATTGGCCATTTGAAAATCCAAGATGGCGCCATTTTCAAGATGGCCACCAAGTTAGCCTCCCGAAGTTGACTTTTTGGTTAGAAGTATTTGTAGTTGTCCGATTTGCATGATCTAAGTGCGGATCTCTATGTTTTCAAGCCTGCTGAGTGGATTTTCCTGTTTTTAAAGCCCCCTGACACACACTTTTTCTGATTTGCACATTTTGTTATGATTTTCATATGTTTGCATGACTTAACATGTATTAGTAGTAGCTACTTATGCATGGGGTGTAGGGTGTAGTGTTAGAGTAGTAACCTTTGTTTCAGCAGTCAGCCACATCCCTTGGATGGACTACTGCACTGGTCCTCATCACTGCCCAACTCTCATCTATGGCTCCAAGAAGTTGCTAGTGCACGGCATCGGCCACACCCTGTAAACCGTGTTGGTTCGCGGCTAAACTAGATGAGGGTAGCACACAGAAGGTCTCTGCGTGTGATGGAGTACATCTAGCTCCAAATTTCGAAGTGGCACGAAGTTATGAAACAGATGTGCTGATTAAATCCAGGCCACTTACCTGTCCTTTAATCAACATTTCCAGTTCATCGCCAAGTAAGAATTTCTTGAAGGAGTGATTGTCGGGCACTACCAAGGCACATTGGTGACATCACTGCTGTGAAACTCAGCATGGGGTTCAGTGTCAGCTAAGTAGGAATTGTATGTTGGCATCATTGTTGCATCATACTGCAACAACTTACTAGTGTCCCAAATGTTGCCTAAATCAACCCGGAATCAGTTAGGCAGCCGCACCTGAATCGACAGGATGTGCCAGCGCGGGAGAGCCGAGCCAAGGATAACGGGTTTCAGTTATCTGGATGGTGTACAGATCGCACGGGACTTATGATACTGGATGAACGATCGGACTAGGTGTAGGGCAGATGCATAAAACCTAGTTGTTCCCATACAGGAAAGTGTCCATTATACATGTACAGGTGGTAAAAAGGATAAACCCTCGACCCTGAATGTCATACTGGCCATGGACGGAGTTCTACTGGTAAATCATGGAACACTGTCTGGACCAAGTGTTGCCTATGTCAGGAGGTTAAGAAAGAAGATCTAAAGTCCCCCAGGCTAATCCTGCCAAAGAGGAGATGATGGGTAATCTGAACTGCGCAAGAATATCCTCTGTTTCACTACTCAATGCACTACAATCAAGCTCGACCCTGCAAGACTTGACGAAGGTGGTGGGATAGAGGAAACCTTTAAACAAAACAAGGCACGATATCATGAGAGTTGCATGCTTCTATTTAACAACACCAAAGTTAAACACAGAGCTGAAAAAAGATCAATCCTGCAGGTTGCTAGTGATGATGGGCAGTTAGAAGTAAGATCCCCACGAAAGGTCAAGAAGCTTAAAACACAAGAATGTTTTCTTTGCGAAAACCAAGGGTGAGCTTAGAGAAGCAATGACAATGAAATGAATGAGAATAAACAAATGTGCAAAAACACTCAGTGATAGAAAACTCCTTGCCACACTGAGTGGTAGAGAGATGTCGTAGCACAAGGAGATGTCACTGGATGCTGTGTCTCCATGTTGTCATGAAGAAGCTGACACTCAAATATTTGTACACCCAGCGGATGCAACGACAGATGGTAGCAAGTCCATCATCATTAAGGCTAATGACACGACGTACTAGTCATAGCAATATCTGTACTGCTATTCTTACAAGAACTAGGTCTTGAGAACATGTGGATTGCCTTTGGCCAAGGAGCCAAGCGCGATTATTCCAGTCCATGAGGTAGTTTCTGCAATAGGGCCTGAGAAAGCCAGACAGATCCCATACTTCCATGCGTTTCACTGGATGTGACATCGTGTCTGCCTTCCGCGGTAAAGCGAAGAAAACTGCATGGCAGACTTGGAACGTCTTGATGATGTTTCTGAAACATTCACCAATCTCAGCCAGCATCCCAACATTGATTCGTGATCTTGACCATGCAGAGGCTGGAGAGATTGTTGCCCTCATGTATGACAGATCAAGTGCAGCCCTGGTGTGGACGGAGCAAGACTGGATCTCTTTGCCCGCAAGCAGAGGCCGTACAACTCAATTCCACCAACACAGGCAGCCTCAGAGAACATGCAAAAGCGGCGGCCTATCAGGCTGGGATCATCTGGGGCCAGGCAACCATCTCCAGTCCAACACGAGCATCCCGCTGAATGGGATGGACACAAAAAGGAAGACGTGGCAGATATGTTGGACAACACTACCCTATTGCAGCCAGCTGTCAGGAACTGACCAAGTGGTCCTGTAAGAAAGGTTGCAACCGGAGATGCAAGTGCTTTCAGTCAGGGCTCCCCTGCACAGCACTCTGCAGCTGCATATGTGGACAGTAGCAGGCTGGAGGAACATTCGCATGGTATGCATAACTTTGAACATTTACTAGCCAGGGCCCGGTTGCAGAAAGGCCTTAGCTTCATATGACAATCATTAAAGTGGTGCAAAATCAAAAAAGTGTGTGTCAGGGGCTTTAAAACAGGAAAATCCACTCAGCAGGCATTGAAAACATAGGGATCCAACCTAGATCATGCAAATCGGACAACTACAAAAATACTTCTAACAAAAAAGTCAACTTCGGGAGGCTAACTTGTGCGCCACCTTGAAAAATGGCGCCATCTTGGATTTTCAAATGGCCAATCGGGCAGATTTGATCAGAAAGCCCTGCAGAACAGAAATGCCAAATTTGATGCTTGTATCATAATTGCACGATTTTCTACTATCTACTACACTAGAGTATGGCCTAATTACGAGGTTTTGATATTAATCGACAAGTGGTTCCCAAGTTATGGCCATTTATTTACCAAACAAATGACAGGACACGTTGCTGCGTAGGCGGGCCGATGGGAAAGGGCGCCATTTAGTTACCAATGACAGACACGTTGCGCGTAGGCGTGGCCAGTTGGGGGAAGAGATCCTCAGCCGCGTTCCCCATTACAGGTACAACGTACGGACTTCCGGATAGATGATGACACTGTATTCTAATAATTTCTCGATTTCTTATGCGTATTTATAGATAAACACAATGCCCCAATCCATCGTCGTTTACGAGAGCGAAGGAACGGCCTGTGTGTTTGTTCGAAAGTTTTTTTTTTTTTTTTGCATGTACGGCCACGCACGTACGGGCACGCGAGAGCGAAGGAACGGCCTGTGTGGTTGTTGTTTCTGGCACGCAGTTTGAAAGTGGGCTTGGGATCCTAGAATCCTGAGTTCAAATCCCATTCGGCTGTTGAATTAATACCAGGTGGGTTGACTCTGCCTGTCATCCTTCAGGTTGGCAAGATGAGTCCAGCATGCTGGTATCCTGCGTCGGAGTGGCGACCCGTCCAGAGTGTACCCAATAGCCAAGGAGACTGCTTCGGCAGCACCAACGCTCTGCACAGAGTCTGGTCCTATTGGATGGATATATGTATCGAAGCCACTAGATGATTCCCCACTCCTTTTTTGTGTGCACCTTTATATAGTCATACCTTTTATATTATTACCATATTTTTGGCTCTTTAATTTGTTAATAGCTTCCATTGAAAATTGCATGGTGAATGATGAGCTGCATCTGTCTCTTTCACCCCTGCAAGGTCACGGCATGCAATTACGTTTTGATTTTGCAAGGTTTATGTGTCGAAAGGAAAGCCAAATGAGCCTTTCTGTGTGCTGTATTACATTATTATCAGAAGTCCGTAGTTTAAAAATATACCACGATATAAAAAAGAAAAAAAAGCTGCAGCCTTTTTATTCTTGCTCTGGTTGAAAGAGCTCAAAATGGGAGGTTATATATTTCATAACGGCAAGAAAGAAAATGTGAGATCGATCGACGCAGTGTCTGTTGCTTATACACCACTCGGATGTAATGTTTTTTTGTCTGATTGAAAAATATATCTAATTTCCCCAGAGGTTTGGATTAATTTGACATCTTTTGCTTTATTTTTCTTTTCTTTTTCCGCTAACCCCCAACTTATTTTTCCTGCAAAGACGAACTCAACAATTGACACAACTGGCAAAACGGAGCGTTTGAGACCAGTAGAAGAGAGCTAAAAAGAAGCATGAAAGTAAAATGATGTACATCAAAATGAGATAAATAATGTTAAAAATGAAATAACCTACTACGTTTCCGAGGACTGAATTATCCACTTAAAAAAAAATTCTTCCATTCCCATTGCAATTTTATTTCTTCCCTCTTGATTATACTTTTCTTGCTGGCTTATTAGGTACGTTAGAAGTAATGATCATACTTGAATATTATTCTGTGATTTGGTAACCAGCTTAGTTAAGAGGTGATACCAAGCAGCAAAGAGGACTTTCGCACTCTCCAGCTTAGACGCAGTTGAAAGAAAAACAAGCTTACAACAGCACACTCCGAAATGCATCTCTCTGCTACACTGCAACTAAGGCAAACTTATGTTCCTCGCAAAATATTAAGCACCAAAACTTGGAGGTTTTTTACCTCCAACCACCGAAGGTGGAAGGAGGTATATGTTTTCATCCCTGTCTGTCGTTTGTGGGCAGGATATCTCAAAAAGTGTGGACGGGTTCGGTGTGTGACAAGGACACACTGATTCGATTTTGGTGAAGATCAGGATCCGGATCCGAATACTAGAATTTTTAAAGTGATTCTTCACCATTGAGAGATCGCGCAAAAATGATATATAGCATGAATATCTCAAAAATGTGGACGGATTCGGACGAAACTGGTGGACACGACAAATTGATTTCAGTTTCGGTGAAGATCCGAATCCGGATCTGAATACAAGAATTATTTAATTTCTCTTCATTCTTCTTCATTATTGTGATTGAGAGATTAGAGCCAATTATGATATGTAGCATGATATTATCTCTCTCTTTT
>CM068952.1:156379682-156400935 GCA_035128595.1 Eptatretus atami
CCAGTTTGTGATTTTATCCAGATCTGCAGAGAGCGAAGAAGCTGCGGCTTGCCGGACTGAGGGACGACAGATGGCACAACAGAGGGTGGAGTCATCAGCAAAGAGATAAAGACGATTTTCCAGAGAGTCAGAGAGATCATTGATGAAAAGCAGTAAAAGAACAGGGCCCAGAACACTGCCTTCAGGAACTCCAGCCTGGACAGGAAGAGGGTATAAGAGAACTCAATTACGGGCCACACGTTGGCTGTGACAGGAGAGGAAGTCTGCGAGCCATGAGTGGAGATGGCCTTCTTCACCATAGGAAGAGAGTTTGGTGAGCAGGGCAGGGTGCCAGACCGCATAAAAAGCACACGATATGTCCAGGGAGATGGCTCTGATTTCACGTCTGCCATTGAGGACCTCCATCCATTGTTGGGAGAGCAGAAGCAACATATCCAGGGTGGAGTCACCTAGTCTGAATCCAAATTGATGATTGGAAATCAAGCCATTGGAGAAGAGGAAGGATTTGATGTCTGAACGATGATGGATTCCATAACATTGCTGATGATTGGAGAAGGCTGATTGGTCTGTAGTTGCAGGGATCTATTTTTGCATCTTTTTATGCAGGGTGGTAATGTTTGCTGATTTCCAAGCAGATGGCAGATGACCTTGAGCAAATGAGAGGGTGAATAGAACAGATGAGAGGGTGAGCAAGAGCAGAAGAGCAGGTTTTTAGGACACGTGGGCTGATTCCGTCTGGACCGGTTGCAGAGTCTGAGTCGAGGTTTGACAGCAAGCTCTCCACTTTGTCAGAAGTAAAGGGCACAGAGTCCAGGAACAGCTGGGTGTGACTGGGTCAGGTGGGTACAGAAAGCGATGGGTTTGGGACACAAAGTTTCGAAGCAAACACAGAGTTTAAGCATTCAGCTTTATCACGTGTATTGTCAGCTGTGTGGCCATTTGAGGTAAGGTAGGGGATGGAGGGGGAACATACACCAGAAACAGACTTAATTCGATGCCACCAGGATTTGGAGGAGGGAGAGAGGTTTGAGAGTTCAGACTTGAGATTAGAAAGATGTTTCCTGGCTCTCCAGGGCAGACACACACTTGTTCTGAGCTTTGTGGAAGGAAATGAGATTGCCTTCAGCTTGATTAGCCTTCCACGAGGCAAAGCAAGTTTCAGGAAACTGCCTCGCCACAAGCTTCAGTGTATCATGGGCGGAGGAAGGGTAGGACAACTGAACACAAGATGGGATAATCTGTGCATGAGGGAGAGCAAGTTTCTTTGAAGAATTCCAGGACAAGTTGATGTCGGAGGAAGTAGAGATGGAGACCATCTAAAGGTTGCATGGGTTGAAGTCCCTGCCAGTCGGCCTGAGTAAAATGCCCGAATCGACGGCGCTGAGGTCGTTCTCTAATGACAGCCAGAGAGATGTTCACGTTGACAAGGACGTGGTCAAAAGAACCGATTGGAGCGGAGGAAGAACAGCAGATATTTTCAGGGAAATTGGTCAAAATCATATCCAGAAGAGATGGAGTACCGTTGGTTGAGATCCGGGTCAGGAAGTTGACAGAGTGTGTCAGTTCCAATGAGTCGCAGAAGTCTTTTGCACATCACAGACGTCTTGGAAATATATAGCATGATATCTCAAAAAGTTGTGGACGGATTCGGATGAAACTTGGTGGACAGGTTGGGTGTGTCACCACGACAAATTGGTTCGATTTTGGTGAAGATTCGAATCCGGATCCGGATACGAGAATTATTTAATTTTTAAAGTGATTCTTCACCATTGAGAGATCGTGCCAAAAACGATAGATGGCACGATATTTGAAAAAAGTATTGGACCGGATATGTTTTTGTGGATCAGGCATTGTATGGCAGAGGTATCTACTGATTGCCTTTCCATTTGGGAATGTTTTTCTCATTTCTCATCTCTTGCCCCTAAAACTGTATTTCTCAAAAAAATTTTTTAACACGTTATTAGTTTTGCATAACCTCATGAAAGAAAGTGATAAAGGAGTTGACATGTATTGCAAGATGTAAATTCTGTAACCCAGGAGCTCAGATGATAACAGAGACAGGTGATCATCCTCTCTTCGGGATAAGACATTCCAGGCACCCACCCAAAGGGATAGCCTCAGGTTAACCCAAGGAGACCGCCATCTGGTGGACGACACCTCAGCACCACCCCGACACACACTACCGCAATCTGACCCGGGAAGGTTACCCCGTGGTTTCCCTCCTATCAAAGATTGGGGGTCCCAAATGCTTTGCCCCAATCCCGTCATCCAGTGAGCTTCCCTGCGAAGGGAAGCTGCACAGGAGGTACTCCCACTGAGTTGGTTTTCAGATTTATTTTTGCTTTCCGAATATTTTATGGAATGAAGGGTTTTTACGGTGGCTGGAGTGCTAATCCTGCCACCAACCTCCTGATCAAAAGTAACCCAACTGCAGGAGGACGTCCACAGACACAGTTGGGCACTAGATATGGATGGCCGTTGGCTGAAAAGGAGCTCCTCCACCCTTTGACAGCAGTGATATCACGATATTGTGTATGCAGTTGTGTACCTGTGCGGAAGATCAATTGTGCTTGGATGTTGTGACTGACAGAAACTGCAATGACTGCTACATCACTGTCCAGAGGTTTGATAACACCAGCTTGCACCCCCTGTTCAGAAGCACGAGCAACATGAAGAAGCATTCTCATATCTGCTTCTTCACGAGTCGACCTTAGTGCGTCAACCTCCATTTTGATGACTGCAGTCATGTCATCACCGGTCTTTAACCTGCAACATTTATCACCGACTGTGAAAAATAAGATGCGATTGTTCAATCGCCCTGCATATTCTGGTCCACACCACTCCTGCAGTAGAAGCTGTGTGAATTCCTGCTTGAATGATGTGCTCCTCGGAGATTTGTTGAACTGTTTGTTGATCTTCTGTGCACCCGAGCGGATCGTTTCCAAAACACCCGCAGCACTTCTCCGATCACGTTCAACACCTGTGATCGACACTTTTGGGTATGTATCAACAACCCAGTCAATCCTGCCATCTGGGGTGCCTCAAGTGATGCTGTTAAATATCTGAGATGCCTGCTGGGAGAATTTGTTCAGTTGTGGAGTGCCCTTCCCTTTTCGATTAAAAAAGAAAAGAAAACGTTCCGATGCAGTGCTCCAATTATACGATTGAATTGAAAGCCCCTTCAAAATGTAGTCGACAATAATCTACAACTTCCCATTTCCCAATCGTCCGTCTCTGACACCTCCTTTCTCATTATCATCGCGACAAGTCCCGAAGGTAAATTTGTTCAATCAGAAGCCTTTGCCAAGTAGAAGTCAGTGCGGAAGTTCTGGGAAATCACCAAGATTCCCTGTGGTGCTGTCAATGGAAGGGCATGCAAGACGAAGCAAACATCATTTTCTTTGTTTTCATGCCATATTCCAAGAGATGTCATCAATTAGTGTTGGTCAAACTAATTTTGATTTTAAAAGTTAGATTATGCTTAAAAAGCACCAAAAACGTTAGCACGATTAAAAGTCATTTTATGGTCAGAAATGGATGGCTGAGAATGCAGAAGATACTCTGTGGGAACCCCTGGCATCTGGGGACTGCCCTAGGGCCCCAGACCTGAGACCACCTGTTGTGGTAGGACCCTACACTGGCAATATTTCATTTGGAGCTGCAACTGAAAATACTAAATACCTCACTGATATGTATCAACATAAGGAAAGGAGACTGAGAGGTCGTCCTGTAAATTGGTTACTATCAAATCTAGCAACTATCTTGGCATATTGTGAAGGTGTCGGACAGAAAAATCAACAAACGGGTCAGACCACCTGCCCACTTCTTCGTTCGTATGCAGCACAAGGCTGTGGGGAAGCATCAATGGCTAAGGGCGCGAATGTGCCCCTAATGCAATGCCCTCTGCTGGTTAAAGCAGGAATTTGTAATTTGGCATGGTGCCGGTGATGGCTCGCCGACTCTTCACAAAGGACACCGTGGGAGATTTAACGTCCACAAATTAATGCTGCCAGATGTGACCCCCGTTTAATGTTCATTCGAGGGATGAATGACACACACACACGCTGATGAATCACCCTGCCTGTGAAACACCAGGTTGACAGTTTATAGCTGGGTCGGGATTCAAAACCAGGCAGGACAGCTTCGAGGCAAGTGTGCGTACCTCGAGGCCATCCTGTCAGCCCACCTGCCCACCTAAAAGAGTGCTTTTAAATGAATGGTGGAAGATTGACCAACTCCCAGTCAGCAAGCATGGTGTACATTACAATGAAGATCGTACAACTTCAACACAAAATACTTGGGCCAACCTCTTGAGAAGTGCCTATAAGTTCCTCTTCAAGTGCTGCAACCCTCTCCAATGCAACACGGAGTCGTTCACGAACCTGCACACGGGATCAGGGAAACAATAAATGAAGAAGTGGTTGTTATGGATTAAAAAAAAAAAAAAATATATATATATATCAAAGTACTCTGGCAATCTAGTGGGCAGATGTACTCTGTATCCTCCTCCTGATAGGAGATTAGATGGTGCTGAAGCAGCATATTATTAAGGGGCATTCTTGTCCATTTGTCATTGCCTTGCCATGAGCAACATGGGTAAGAATTTGGCCAATATTCAGTAATAAAACATTAAAGCTAACCCTAACAGAGATGACTCTAATGTTTCACTCTGCCACTTAGCTTACATCGTCGTGTGTATGAAAACCATGACTATATTGAGGATAGGAACCCAAGGTTGGACGTGCGACGTGTAAAGTAACAATCATCGTCACCTGAACTGAGCGATTTTAGAAATTCTCATGCAAATCACGTCTCACACAAAACCTGCGAATGGATCAGGACGTAACAGAACGAAAGGAACAGTAGAAAGAGAGGGGGAACACACCAACTAGAGCGTTGGAGGACAAGATACAAGGGGACTTGGAGAAATAATGAGAGCAAGGAGAGGATACAAGAGGTGGAGAAGATGGATAAAGCCACAAACTCTCAGGAAAAACAAATGGACTCTTGGAATGAGGTGGGCTTGGGAAGGGTTAATTGGGGTCGAAAAGATCATGGTTTTTAATGGGGGGTGATCGGAGATGGTGGGGAACAGCTCGCTGTCTTGAAGACCTAGAGGGAAGAATGAGATTGAAGAGAATGTGTAAGTTGGTTCCACAGGTGAGAAAACAAAAAGAGGAATGAATAAGTGGAGGTGAGTCGTCATTCTGGATTTTGGGAGCTTCATCAGAAGGAGGTTGCTGGCAGAGCATGTGCGCCATGTAGAAACCTTGGGGGCGAGGAGCACAGAGAATGGAGAGAGAGTGCAGAGGGTGTAAGACAGAGAGACCTGTCTGCGATGAGAAGCGATAGGCTCCTAGACTCAGCTTCAATATGGGAGATTCCGATTAATCTTGAAACCCTTGGTTACCATGGCATCAAGCTGAGCAAGGGTGTGAGGCAGGAGCACCAGCCAAGAAGGGAAAGCAGTACTCCATCAACCTGTGGATGAAGGCCTTGTAGGTGGATAAGAGTTCAGATGTGCAAAGGAAGTACTTTGCACAACGGAGGATGCCCCGTCGACGACTGGCGATTTGGAGGCCAACTTCGAAGTGTGGCTTTCCCAGGAATGATCATAGCTGATTGTGAGACTCAAACACTTAATTGACTGAACTTCTTGAAGAGGATTGTTGAGAAGGTAGATGTAAGGGTTTGCCAGACGGTCCTTTCAGGCAGACATTGTGAGAATGTGAGATTTCTCAGGATTGAAAGACATATTCCAAGTGTTTGACCAGCTTGTGATTTTATCAACGTCTGAAGAGAGGGAAGCGGTTGGTGCATGCCTTTTTGAATGATGAGGGATATAATGGCAGAGGGTGGAGTCATCAGCAAAGAGACAGAGAGGGTTATCCAGAGGGTTAGAGAGATAATTGAGGAAGATTAGGAATATATGACAGGGCCCAGACTTAATGGGATGACTCAAAGGGGGTTGGGAGGGGGTGACTCAGCATGTACTTTGCAATTGCTTCCCAATGCAATTTTCATCACAGTGTCATTTCTGTGGCACTGAAAAGTACCATAAAACTGAATAATGTAACCTCATTCGGGTCTCCAAAATGTCACATCCCCTGGTGAGGACAGTCATCTTTCACACATGCCAGAAGAAACCACTTTTTAACAGCAAGATCCTTCCAGAATGATCTGCAAAGAGCAACCAACTGCCAGAGTTTGACCCAGAGAGTTCAGAACAGGCTTCATATGCCAGTGGTCTGAGGTTCAGAAGACCACAATGCTCCATGTAACTCCAACACAATACCATCTAAAGAAGCACATGCAATGGGTGACACAACATCACGATGGGAGAGTGAACCATCAGTGCCAACTTTTTGTGACCGACCGCTCTAAGATTCTGTCGACTTCGATGACTGACTTGCTAAACCATGCAGACGAGGAGAAGAACGATTTGTTTATTGTGATGTTTGGCAGCATGATCAATTTCCTTGGAGCAGCCTGATGGTGTGGGCTTCATTCAAGAACACAAAAATAAATTATGTAATCATCATCATTACTGGTGTCAGATAAGCGGATGAAATCACTGCACTTGTAGTCACCTCTCTAGCTTACCACGAAGGTCTCAACTTAATCTTAACGGATAACAATGCTCGTCTAGATCATGTACATATTGTCATCCATTTCAGATACAGCACAATGCTTTGGGTAGCATCATTTGTTAGATTGTGCGGCTGTGCTGCAGATGCAGTGTCCCCTGTGGGTGAGAGCTGGTATTTGAAATCTGGTCAGTGCTGGCGATAACTCATCTAACTCTTCACAAGGGACACCTTGGGATTTTTAATGTCCGTCAATTAATGCCGGCAAATGAGACACCCAGTTTAACACCCAGCTACAGGATGGCACACACACATTGATGCTTCGTCCTGCATGCAAAACACCAGGGTGACAGTGTATAGCTGGGTCGAGATTTAAGCACATGCTCAACACCTCAGAGGCTAGCAATGCATACTTCTAGGACCGAGGCTATCCTGCCAGCTCTAGGTGTCATTGTTGCACTTCAGGACTACAATATCACTTGCATTGACTGGCTGGCATGATCCTTTTATTAAAATCAGACTTTACAGGCTTGGAACCTCATTGGGAAGTATGTTTGTAGTCGCCAAGTCTGCCCACACTCCCTTGATCAACTGGAAGTGGCTTTGATTAAAGAATGGCACAACTTCCCACAGCGAGAAATGGATGCTCTGATTTGCTCGATATAAATAAGACATGTAAAAGCTTGTATTGAGGTCAATGGTGGTCCCATGCATTATTATAGTGATTTCTCACAAAATACACTTCTCTGTGATCAACAGTAGACTGGCACCTCCGTGTGGTCAAAGTAGCACCCCACGTGGTCAAAGACGCCCTGCAACACCATGGTAACAGTTTATAGCTGTGCTGAGATAGTTTATAGCTGTGTCCATCCAGTCCCGATGAATACTTGGTTTATCCCCACTTATTCTACGACCGTCCACGCAGCCCTATCCTTCTCCACCCTTCGTGCTCAACTCCTCAACACAATGCTCAACTCCTGCCCGAACCATCAGAGGGCATTGCATCAGCGGCACAGCCATGCCCTTAGTCAATGATGCTACCCCACAGCCTTGTTCTGCACACAAATTAAGAAGATGATCACTAACAGGTGATGCCACGTTTGTTGTACTCTTGTCTCAGAACAGATACTGCGCTCGTTAAGTAGAAAGTCAACCATTAATCCAGATTATCCATGAATTGATGGTCCAATTATCCACAGATAATATTAACAATGCAGTAATAATGATTAGCTGAGATAACGGTGATTAAAAACTGATTGCAAACAAGCTTGATGAAATGTACAGGTTAAAAAAAAAGGTTTGTGGAAGTGACAAAATTACCTTCTCATCGAGAGCTTTGTGATGCTCAAACAAAGACTTTAGAGCTTTGAGGACCTCCACCTCGCTTGAGACACCTGCTGGTGACTGGGCCTGTCGTTTCACCACCGTCATACGCAGCGAACGTTCATGTCGTGAAACAAGACACTCCAGGTGCTCAAGAAGCAACTGTGAAAGTAGAGGACAGCAGCAGTAAATTTGAAATGTAAGAAACAAGTGACAACTTCATTGGCATTGCTGAAAATACAAAACTGCAAAAGAATTGTGGAGCATCAGTGCCGTTGAAATTACTGTACTTTCACGTGTGTGTGTGTGTGTGTGTGTGCACCTTCAATGAACGAATGCAATTAGTAAATTTAAGTCAGTTCAGTGGATGCAGCTTTGTCTTGACTTTGTAGGTCCATGATTTGCTGCGAAACATTACGTGCAATTTACCATCAATAACGGACACACACATAGAATGCACGTCATACATCCTGCAAGGGAAGTTAAAATTAATATTTCAACTAGCATAACCCGCGCTCTGCGCGACATGTTGGGGTGGGTGTGTTTGAGAAAGGAACTGATGCAGAGTATCAGTAGTAATTTTACTTTAATGCAGTAAGTGGAATATGATTTCACTGTTTCAGAACCATTTTATTTTCTTTTTTTTGTACCATGCACCTCATATGGTCTTTGAGATAATGTAAGCCGAATATCACGTTACTCGAGCGCAGAACAAAGTCGAAGATAGCGCGACACGAAACCACAAACTCGGAAATAATATAAAAGATGCATTTCATCACATGGACTTGTCTGCTTTTGTCGATGAGTACAGCTGAAAATGATAGCTCAGAGGATAGCTTACTCATCTTTGAGGTGTCTCCGAGAGAAGCCGAAAAGTCAAGAAAAAATTGGAGGATTGAGAGAGCAGAGGGAGTAATATGGGAGAAGTCGCACTAAAAAAAACCAAAAAAAAACCAGAAAGACCACTGACCTGCCTACGATGTGAAAGCAGCAGACCTTGTGCTTCGTTTTCATCACGGGAGATTCCAATAATGTTGAGAGCTTTAGATTTCACAGAATCAAGGAGAGACAGATGTGATGCTGGGGCGCCAGCTCATACGGGAGAGGAGTGCTCCATTGAGCGACAGACAGAGGTCTTCTCGACTGCGAATAGCTCTGAGTTTCCAAGATAATGCAGTGCTTGCATCGACGGAGGATTCGGAGTCTGCGGCTGGCTTTGGAGGCCAGCTTTGCTTTGTGGTCGGCCCAGGAGAGGTCATGACTGACAGTGAAGCCTAGCAGTTCATGAGACTGCACCTCTTCCAACGGGTGACTTTGGAAATACATCGGTGGGTTCGTTTGACGATCCTTTCAGAGTTACAGGGTGGGACAGTGAGAGTTTTCAGGATTGAAGGACATGTTCCATTTATCAGACCAGCGTAGAATCAAAGGTGTACCGTGCTTTTCGGCGTACAAGTCGATGTGAGGTATAAGTCTAATTGGCCGATTTCCCCCATTTTTCTTTCCTTCATTCATCGACAAGTCGATGTGGAGTAGGCATAAGATGAAGCTAGCCAGTTATTGAGAACAATAGAGATGTCAATTCCTCCATAACGCTCACTACGCATCAGTGCCTATTGTGCAACCAGGGTCACGAATATTAATGAGCTGTTTTGCGCATATTATTTGAATTACTTTGTGGGAGGACCTTTCGGATAACTTAGGAATGTGAATCGTTTTTCAACATGCTTGTTATCATGTAGAGGTACAATATTTAAAACAAGCGACAGAATCATTATCAGAACTGGCTCATAGCACATCACATTTTGTCGCAGTTCACTGCTCCTTAATAAACACGAGCACCTGACAATTATTGTAATACAAGCACTCAATGTTTGTCCACCTATGTTTGCAGCCGTGAATAGCCTTCTTGGTAGTCCACAATGTATCCTTCGCTTTATGCCAGTCCCGAACACATTTCTCACCGACGCCGTATTTCCTGTGCGCAGCCACGTTCCCACCGTTTTCCTCAGCGAACTTAATAGCTTCCAACTTAAAAGTTTCCGTGTCCGACTTGGGTGACTTTACGGGAGGCATTTCGAGATGACGTAATAAGTGTGGAATAGGTGAGTGTGTGCTCGTTGATGATTGGATAATTTTGCATTCAGCAGTGAGTAGATTAACGGTTAACTGCTCACCCAATCAGCAAACGTTCCGGGCAATGATTTCTGGAGTGTGATTTAAATTAACAATTATGGAATTTATTTCAGAAAATATCGCACTTTGCAATTTGTCCGTCCGTCCATCCGTCCCTTTGTTCATCCGTCACACTATCTCCTCCTAAACGATTTGGCAGAAATTCACGCAGCATCATTAAGCCTCTGCATACACAATCAGGAGTTTGGTATATATATATATATATATATATATATATAATATATATATATATTATATATATATAATATATATATTATATATATAAAAAACCAATTCCATCCTGTTTCCTGATAATTTTGATTTTAATGTACCATACACTTTACATGCGTGGTGTTGGCTTAATGGCTAGAGTAGTGGGCTTGGGATACTGGAGTCCTGAGTTCAAATCCTGCTTTGCTGTTGAATCAATACCAGGTGGGGTTGACTCAGCCTGTCGTCCTTCTGAGGTCGGCACAATGAGTACCAGCTTGCTGGTATCCTGTGTCGGAGTGGCGACCCGTCCAGGATTGTGTCCAATAGCCAAGGAGACTGCTGAGGCAGCACCAACGCTCTGCACAGAGTATGGTCCCAATGGATGGATACACTTTACAGAGTGTTGGTGCTGTAGAAGCAGTTTCTTGGCAAGGGTTATACTGGATGGTTTGCCATTGCTTTTCCAGCATTATTTGTCTGTGCTCTATCCTTTTAAACACTGAGCATTAAGCAAGGAAACAGCAAATACTCAGCTGGGGTTTGAACCACCAACGTCCGAGACACAGAGCGGACACTCCAACCATTACACCACCGAGTCTGGTTAAATTTAGTGATTATAATGTGCCAGCAAAATAACTCTGTGATCCACAACAAAGTTATCCCATTGCCAGTGTACAGATGCTCTCACCCGTGTGTTGTTACGTTCCGCCTTCAGTTCAGCTATCTCTTCCTCACGCTCCAAAAGCTGTTCTCGACACACATTGAGTTCCTTGGTGAGCGCTGCAAACTCCTGCAAGGCAAACAAGAAAGGGACCCGACATTGAGGAGATGTGATTTTTTTTTTTGGCATTTACTTACACTCCAAAGACATTGTATGGAGAAAAACTTGCGCAAAAGCACATATTATAGATAAAAGTACAAAAAAATAAAAAAAAGGAAACAAAAATAAAGGAAAGAAAGGTATTCAATGGGACGCAGATCCCAACTCAATTTTATCAGATCAAGACACAACTGTGCACAAGCATTTGCTGAAACTCAAGATATAGCATTGTGAATGACTTGAGGTATGAGATAGCATTCAATTTATTAAATGTCCAAAAATCAAGCGTTTTTAAAGGATTTTTTTTTTTAATCTTTATTTTTGGACATTTGTGCCGATTACAATCTTTCTCTTCTTTCACCTGCAGCACAAGGCTGCAGAGTAGCATCATTGGCTGAGGGCACGGCGTGCCACCGATGCAATGCCCTCTTTACGTTATGGCAGGAATTTGTAATTTGGCCAGGGTGCCGGCGATGGCTCGCCTTCTCTGCCGATTACAATACCAACCATCGGTATTTACTGCAAGTCTATTTTGTTTGAATCCACGATGATGAACCTGCAATGCAGATTGATGGACGTTCGATTTTCTCAATGGGTAGAGCGCGTCACGCGCCGTTTCGAACAAACACATCAAAAAAGATTAATTCTGCGACGGAGAAGTGATGTGTCCAGGGAAGATTCCCAGCGAAGGAGATGTTTACGACCCAGTCGAGAGGAATTTTATGGAGCCGTCCACAAAGTTGTTTTAATAACTAAAAGGACAACAGCAAAATAAAATAAAAATTGTCAAATATAGCTTGAGCAAACATTGGTTACTCGTCCAAACAATAATTTAATGTCCAAACAATAACTCAAACATAAATTGTCTGATCTTTGTGGAATCCAAAACATCATTAAATCAAATCCACATTAATGCCGAAACATTTTTCCATCACAAATTATAACCGTGTACAACATTTTGTTGATGCTGAAGTCAAGTCCTTTCCTCCCTCTTATCTTACCAGCAATTCATGCTCTTTAATGGGTTATTTCCTTGCCTGGTAACTTTAAGCTTTTCCATCCTTCAAGCAATTTAAAACATAATTGACTCCAAGCTTTAAACACATTTCTATTACCATTTTTTTTTTTTGTAATGGTCAACTTTGTTGGTCTACTTGGAGAACGACATTGATGAAACCTGAAAATATTATGGCCATTGCAGATTACAAGAATGCAAAAATTTACTTTTTGGAGAGCAATATAATTGCTTAAAAGCAAATATTATTGTCTTTAATTTAGACTTTCCGCAACTTGCTCCCCCGGGTGTTTCCTTGTCAGCACCTCCTCCAACATATGAAGAGGCCTACAAGCACAAACATGTTTACCTTACTTTTATTGTCATTTCACTTTGCAAGACACTTTAACCACGAGATGATCAGCCATTGATGATGATGATCATCATCACAATCGATGTACCATAGTCTTTACAGATCGTCAGTGCTGCCAAAGTAATTCCCGGGCAAGTACGACTCTGCGTGGTTTTCCGATGCATTCCCAGCAGTCAGGAAATTGGAATTTAGCCAGAGTACCAAGCCGTCGCTTGTATACCCATCAGGAAAGACACCCTGGGATGTTAGCAGTTTAAAGTCCATCCAACTGACGGTACTCACATTGTTGCCTTGCCCTGAATGTGAAACATTGTGATATGACAGGTTGTAGCTGGGCCGAGATTTTCTTCGAGGCAGTTGAGAGACGTGTGTGCATACCTCAGAGAACAAGGATCTGATAACCGAGGCCCCCCACCTTTTGTGTGGAATGAGGAATAGATGTGTAACATGAAAGCTGAATGTCGAACCGTTTTTGAAATATCGGGTACACAAGCAAAGTCACTGAAATGGTTGGCATGGCAACATAAATGAGCTAATCACCGCCATGATCGAAGCAGGTTGACATAATGTCATGAGGAATAGATGTCTGCAATATGAAAGCGAAGTGTTGAACGGTTTTTGAAATATCGCGTACACAAAAGGACAGATTACCGGACGGTCGGTCGGACGGAGCTCATTTTAATTTTCCTCGTCTCGGACCTTGTTGGAGGGGTGGGGAACAAAAACGAACTGAGACAATCCACGACACAACGTCCAGAAGGACATGACATTTCTTGTCCGAGGCAGTTCAAGGAAAGTTTTTTATTTCAGTTATTATTAAATTGTAACGATAAGTGTTACACGGTCATTCAGGGCAAGTGCAAATGATTTGTGAATGTATGTAAAAATATATATACGTATATCTTACATAGGGGAGGAAAGGAGAGAGAGAGGAGGGAGGAGGGAGAGAGAGGAGGGGGGGTCAAGGAGGAGGGAGCTATGAATGGGGGGAAGAGCGAGGAAGGGGAGGGGCAGGGAGAGTGACGCCTCACCAAACGTCGGTATGTACTCCGGGAGGAGGGGGGGCAAGGAGGATGGGGGAGAGAAGGGGGAAGTGGGAAGGGGGGAGGGGTTTCAGAAGAGGTAAGTGTGAGGGGAAGGGAAAGGAAGGCAGCAAGGAGGGAGGGGAAGAGAAGGCAGGGTGAGGGAGGAAGGCAGCGTGAGGGGAAGGGAAGGCAGCGTGAGGGGAAGGGAAGGGAAGGCAGAGTGAGAGGAGGGGAAGGAAAGGGCGATAA
Organism: Eptatretus atami; assembly: GCA_035128595.1. Classification (NCBI taxonomy): domain Eukaryota; kingdom Metazoa; phylum Chordata; class Myxini; order Myxiniformes; family Myxinidae; genus Eptatretus; species Eptatretus atami. The sequence continues at coordinate 156,393,442 of CM068952.1, forward strand.
AATGCGCACAAACAGCAACGTTAATTAAACCGCCAGGTTCTATATAAAACCAGGCGGGAGCATTTAAAATCCACGATATCTACCTGGCAAAGGCCTTCCTGCATGCATACATGCTCGCACATGCAGTGACCTTTTGAACGCCTCCAGTCGGCTCACTCTGAATACGATGTGAACATGCTACACTCTGGGGATGCGTGTTTCAAATTAAAAACTAAGCCGTCCGTCCTTGACAGTCCCCTTAACAAGAAGAAGGAGTGGGGAAAATGGGGAGGGTGGGGTGGGATAGAGAGAGGGAGAGGGGTGGGAGAAGAGTGAGAGAGAGAGAGAGAGAGAGAGAGAGAGAGAGAGAGAGAGGTGGAGAGAGAGGGAGAGAGGAGAGGTGAGAGAAGAGGGAGAGAGGAGAAGTGTGAGAGAGAGAGAGAGAGAGAGAGATGAGAGAGAGAGAGAGAGAGAGAGAGAGAGAGAAGAAGAGAGAAAGAGAAAGAGAGAACAGAGGAGAGAGAGAGAGGGAGAGAGAGGGAGAGAGAGGGAGAGGAGGAGAGAGAGGAGAGTGGTGGGAGAAGAGAGCGAGAGTGGTGGGAGAGAGAGAGTGAGAGGGGTGGGAGAGAGAGGCGAGAGGGTGGGAGAGAGAGCGAGAGGGGTGGGAGAGAGAGAGAGCGAGAGTGGTGGGAGAGAGAGAGATGGAGAGAGGGAGAGAGAATGAGGAAGACGGTGGGAGAGAGAGAGGGAGAGGGGTGGGAGAAGAGTGTGAAAGAGAGGAGAAGTGTGTGAGAGAGAGAGAGAGAGAGAAGAGAGAGAGAAGAGAGAGAGAGGAGGAGAGAGAAGAGCGAGAGAGAGGGAGAGAGTGGTGGGAGACAGAGAGGAGGGGTGCGAGAGAGAGCGAGAGTGGTGGGAGAGAGAGAGAAGAGAGAGAGAGGTGGAAGAGAGAGCGAGGAGTGGGATATGGGAGAGAGGAGCGAGGAGCGGTGGAGAGAGAGCGAGATTGGTGGGGAAGGAGAGGGAAGGAAGTGGTGGGAGAGAGGGAGAGAGAATGAGAAACGGGTGGTGAGAGTGAGGGAGATGGGTGGGAGAGGAGACGGGTGGGAGAGGGAGAGGGGGTGAGAAGAGGTGAGGGAAGAGTGAGTGGAGGGGGGGGGGGCGGGGGGGTGTGGGCGGGACGGGGGGGGGGGGGGGGGGGGAGTGTGGGGGGTCAGAGAGGGGATTCCGGCAGCTGAGAGGTCCAGTTTAACGGCCACCTGAGAGAGGGCACACACAATGATGAATCATCCTACCTGTGAAACACGGGGATGACAGCTTTTAGCTGGGTCACGATTCAAACCCAGGCTACACAGCTTAAAGCGAGTGTGCTTACCTCTCGGTTATCCTGCCGTGATATCGTGATTCAATGCTTTGTAACAACTCAAAACATTTTTTACTCATTGTATCATGCAATTTATTTGGCCTTCCTAACTACGGAGATGTCCCCACGGAGAACCACACCACGGTATCACAATGGAAACTTGTAGTAATCAAAGCTTGAAGAGCACTCCAAGCAAGCACTCCAACGAAACAGTTAAAGAAACTTAAAAAAAAAAATGAAACATTAAATTTTTTTATACGTGTCCATCCATGTCGAAGGGACGGGTCATATCATGAATGGAGACAGCACAAAAATGGGAAACGTCAAAATAAAATTGCACATTCCCAGTGAGCGAGCTCCCACCCGAGGGATTGCACGACAACGTGGGACCAAACGCAGGTGAGAGGGCCTGAACTTTGTTCAAGTCGATCGATATTGTCGTGTCCGGGAGGTTTAACCCCGACCTGGACGGATGGCAAAGCTTCTCCCTTGAAGGCTGCAACCGAGACTCGGAGATTAATGCACGCGCGGAAAGGGGGCACAGTGGCGGAGAGGCGATCCACCCAGGAAGAGCACAACACAGGGGTGCTGCACCAGGACAGCACACAGCTACCGTTTCTTAAAAGGAATACATTTAATGAAAATAGATGAATATTTACAACGGACAATATTTCAAAAGGTAATGATAATAATAAGAAAGTAAATAAAACCGACAGTAATGGCACCTCTCACACAGACTCAAATACAGACAAAGGGAACACAAAATGAAAAGAAAAACCCTTCCTTTCAAGTATTCTTGTACTCAGCTTGGCCCAGAGCAGGTTCTTGTGGAACTTGGAATTGAGGTGCTTCGATTCGCACATGCAGACCCGCACAAAAAAGGTGCTTAGCTCTCGTAGCGGGACAAAAGTACGCCAGGCAATCTGCATGCGGCACTCCACACCAAAGCTCAGAGCTCCAGTGTAACGGCTTCGTGTGCCGATCGTCCTCACTGACTCAACCAAGATCCAAAGGCCAGCGTCTTGCTTCACCACGCGAGCTAAATCGGCTCAACACTAAATCAATGGCCGTGTTATCCTCCATGGCGTGCACTCCACCTCCGCTCTCGCCTCTGCCTCGTGCGTGCGCTCTGCCTCTCAAAATCTGCCAGCCTACTGATCACGGCTCTCCATCAAAAGCGTGCAAGCCACCCTTTTTAAGTCCACTCTCCTCTCTGTCCTATTTATCCTCTGCCTCCGGGGCGTGGCCTGCCCGCACCCAACCCGGGAAGGCGGGGCTTCTGCCTGTTTGGCCAGCTCTGACATCATGCCCATCAATCGTCCCTCGGGGGTGTGACTTCGCTTGTTGTCAACCTTTGAAGGCGGGGCTTTCTGCCAGTTTGTTGTGGTTTTAGGGACGTGTTCCCCACCTTTATTGCTGATCTTGAAATGTAAAAACATCGGGAAAAATACACAGAGGGCAATCACAAACTGGGGAACTTATTCTTACTCCCGAGGCAAATTAACACCGCACCACCCCGCGTGTGGTGACACGTAACACTTAAGCTCACAGATTCCATACTTACTCACATCAAGATGCCTCCTACACGTCCACGGACCAAACAACTCTACACAATGCTATATTTCGATTTGATTCTTCCATCTACCCCCACAAACATAACAATCTATTCAGTGACAATGCGAATGCTTTTGCCATGTATGGCAATGGCTTGGAAACAAACAACCATGCAGCTTGTACAGCACTCGCCAAGTGGCTTAAGCATTCAAGCAAACCCTCCAACAAAGCGGTTGATAAGGAACAGCTGGCTTGGCAAGCGATTCGTGATCACCGATCAGTCAGATAAAAACCATGCACCCAGAGACGTTCGGAATGTCAAGCAATGTCCGAATTGGCCAAATGAACACTTTTTTAGCAGTCAAAACTACTGCTGAAGTCAATAAATAAGTTTAAATTTTGGAATTAAGCTTAAGAGATTCTACACGTTATGACGTGTGGAAATGAAAGAAAGCCACGAATGCTGGCGTCTCCGGGTGTTTCTAAGCATTGCAATACATATCCAGCGATTCGTAGGTATGATGGCCCTTCGGGGTAAAAATGTATACGTTTTCTTTGACCATGTACTTCAGCCTTCGGGCTGAGGTTCATGTGCCATGTGCATGCTCATGGGACAGTCTTGTTGGACTGTGTATTTTGGCCATGGGGGTGAAGGTGTGTGTCCCAAGCTGTTTAAAAGTTTTCAATTTTTACCTTTTTGTGTTAGAAAAGCCTCCCTCATAAGAAGAGGGCCAACAAGCCCAAAACATGTGTCCCGACGTTTTGCAGTTTCACCACGTGTGCCCTTGTACCCACACACAAACCTTCCTTCCTTTCTTTTTTTTTCCATCACAAACATTCCCGGGAGGTTCCCTGAATCCACCATCGTTGGTTTCATTGAAATCTGTTAATCCGTTCTGAAGTTATAGCATGACAAACAAACAAACAGACAACCAGACAGACAAACAGACAGACATGGCTCCTTTTATAGTACCATACTGTATAGATTTTTACGTGTACACATGAGAGGAAATTTTGAGGTCACATGCCTCCTCCCCTCCATGAAGTACCATGTTGCATCAGTCCGCCTCCCCTCACGTATGGAGAATGCAGTGCAGATGGGAGAAGTGAAATTCTGCCATTTTTGCTCATGTAATAAATAGATGGTTTAGTATTTTGACAGAGAGGTTTGAAGAGAAAATAAATAAAAATTAACTTTCACCCTTTAAAAATCGTGCGAATAAATTATTGAAATATCAGCTGCTTTTTTTGTTCATGTCCTTTTCTCACCTGTGTTGCAAGTAGAGCGACCTGCTTTGTGATGCTTTAAAAGGCGATGTATAATCGGAAATGCTGTTTGATGGGGTGATATATTACTGTTATATGAATAAAATGTACTCTACCAGTCAAAATATTTAGAAGGTTTCCAAAAATTGAAAAATAATGTAACTTTCAGAGTTGTTAAAAAAGGCCCTTTTCAGGAAACAAGTAATGGGTTAGCAACTGCAGCTGTTCTGCAGCAATGAAAGTAAATTAAGCCTTGAAAGTTGATGCACACAATTCCTACAGGTGTCCCAACTTTTGTTGATTATATTATTTCAAGAAAATACTATAAATAGGGGTCCGGTCATCTTTTTTCCTGTGCAGCAAAAGGCTGTGAGTAGCATCATTGACTGAGGGATGTGGCAGTGCTGCTGATGCCGTGCCCCTGCACGTTAGAGCAAGAATTTGGAATTTGGCAAGGATGCCAGGGATAGCTCCCTGAGTCTTCGCAAAGGACACTACAAAGCGATATTTAATGTCCACCAACTAATTCCAGCAGATGCAACACCAAATCTACCATCCATCTGAGAGACTGCACACTCATTGATTATCATCCTACCTGTGAAACACCCGGATGACAGTTTATAACTGGGTTGAGATTCAAACCCAGGCTTGATCGCTTAGATCAAGTGTATATACCACTCGGCCATCCTGCCATGGAGTGGGGATGCATTGCTTTGTAACCACTGGCAACATTTTTCAATTCTTACTTGAACTCGTCGCTCACTTTACTCATTCTAATCCTCTCATGTATTTTGCCTTCCAAACTCCAGGAATTTCCCCTCTGAGAACGGAGCTGCGGTTGCCAAAATATTAAGGAATATGCCCAAAGTGTAACTTCACTCAATGAAGTTACACTTCGAGCATATTCCTTCATCTTTTCTCCACTCAATATAATTGTCAGAACAGTAGAAAAAGTTAGGTTTAATGCTTCGGCAATTTCACATGTTCTTGTGTAAATATTGAGAAAGTGGGCTCATCGCTTTCCTTAAATAAAATCTGCTTAAACACATATAATAAATCAGTTTCCTTAAAATTTTCGGATTTCACTCCAGATTTCGACAGTAATTTAGCCCATGACATCCAATCCTCAAACCCAAATCATATTTCGATTATATACTTTAATTAGTCCGTGACAGCAAATAGTGTTTCCAAGGCAAGGCATATTTAGTAGACCAAATTCAAAAGGTGGGCGTAAAACCCCCCCCTCCCCCTCTCCGTGAGGTGAAGTTGGGTTGACCAAGGATAAGTCTTTCATGAAGGGTGTTTACTCTACCGAAATACCGAGGTTTCTTCATGGACTCACTTGCAGTTAGTTCCCTTAATATGCATGCAAAGTTTTGGGCTGCTCGTTCATGGTTTTGGAGTTATGGAGGAACACACACACACACACCACACCACACAACACACACACACACACACACACACACACACACACACACACACACACACACACACACAACACACACCACACACTAACATCTATAATTATGGATGCATTGAAAAAAATGCTCCTTAAATGGATGTTCAACTTTCAAGCAAAGGGCTGCCATTACAAGACATAGTGAGCAAAGATACATGTCCAAGACCTTGAGCAAAAAACTGGGGCAGCTTTATATACTTATTTGGTTATTTATTTATTTAAGTTTGCTCTGCAGCATTGCTGCTTTTCAATTAATGCTATGAATACAAAGGAATCAAATTGCCTCTTATAAGCAATGACCGAGGCTATGAAGACAAAATACTCCAAGCAATTATCAGTGACAATATGCCGAAACAAAGGATGCAATTATTGATAATTTCACCTTGTTGAGCCTACAATGAATGTTAAAAAGGCATGGAGTAAATATAATTAACAAACACAAAGGGACTTGTGTTGGCCGTGAAGACATGCTACCAGGTCATTGTACGCCAACTCACAAAATGGTCCCCAAGTGTGTGTCAGATTCTGATTAAGAAATTTTTTAAAATGTCTTTCTCGGTAAAATGACAACAAAAAAATTCATCCCCAACTCCAAATTTATTTTGGGATTGCAGACCCTGGAATATGGTTCATCCAGTGCCCACATAAATAGTCAAAACTATTCTATAAGCATGAAGCATTTCATTGAATTATAATCATTTGAATGATTGATTGATGGATTGTTTGTTGTATCAATATCAACCATGAATCAATCAAATGATTATAAATGCAACTCTGTGGTCAAAAGATGGACCAGCAAAAAAAAAAAAATGCTAAAAATACCTCGTCACTGTTGCTGATAGCTGAACTTGTGTGTAAGTACCCAGTGTATTGAAACGTGTACTTAAGAAACATTTCTATCTCATCGACAGCTATAGAAAGTTTGTCTTATGGTTCAGTTCCTTCTCTGTCACAATTGATTTTGGGTTAAAGGTGTGATGTATCACACAACTGTGTTACTATCGGTCATCAGAGCCAATCCTTGTCCTGAGGTTAAGGATCGAGTCTGCCGATTTCATCAGAAGCCTCTCACTTTGGAGCTCATTGACTACTGACTGTTATTCAAGTTTGGCTTTTAGTGCTGAAAAAAAATATCAACACACCTATATAAATGCAAGACCACGAATGTGGTCATCATTGGTTAAATATTCATTGGTATGCCATCTTGATGAGGGCAAATAAGTCCGAAATTCAGATAGGCGGCTCCGTTTGATGTTTAACTGATGTCGACCATGTAATCTTTGTCTGTTTGACAGAATTGCTGTGCCGAGGCCTCTGGGTTGGAGGTGACGCTTTGGTGTAGGACTATGTCCAATGGAGATCGGGGGAGTGCTCGTCACACTCCACATGTTTCGATTTACCTGCCGATCGCATCATGTGCCTTCTGGTTGAATGGTTTGCATTGGTGGGAACAATCGTCTGGGTGGCAGATGGACGGTTGTTCTTTGTGGATTATGTGGTTTTACAGTGCGAGACATGATCAGCGGCGATACTCACCATAACAGTCAGGAGGTGCATCTGAGATAGACAGACAGACGTGTGTGTGTGTGTCCGTGTGTGTCCGTCCTCCATAACTCCAAAACCTGAAACTTTGCATGCATACAAAGAAAAATCCAAGGAAGTGTATGACTGAAAAATGGGTGTTTGGGTTAATTAAAACACTCCTTTTGAAATAATTAACAGTCTTATTTAATTATATCCTTCATCAGGCACATCCTCGGTCACCACTCTCTCTGGAGTCTGAAGGTATATCCCAGGTAACCTCACTGGGGTCTGAAGCCAGCATATTTTTGGGCCTGTATAGCCATGCCTTGACTTGCAACAGGCCACAACGATT
>CM068952.1:156400945-156412559 GCA_035128595.1 Eptatretus atami
ATATTATCGAATGCCTGTTCATCATATCTATGAATCACTGGGTACATTGCTTTTGTTAAGTGCTATAGCTTTCAAAATTGGAGTGTGGAGCGATTTCATCCATTATATGATGCAATTTTCCACGATCTACTCTCACGGGCTAATTAAAGTATATCATCAAAATATTATTTCCTTTTTGAGGAGCGGATATCGTCCGGACTAAATAAATGTCAATCTGGAGGGGAATCTGATAATCTAAAGAAATAATGAGTCTTATAACTCAGCCGACATAGCTATATACCTATTTGCTTTAAGCAAGCAAGGCTATGCTCCCTCCGTTTCCATACACACACAAGAAAATGTGAAATTTCCAAAGCATTAAACTTATATTTTTCTACTGTTCGGATAATTATATTGAGTGAACAAATGATTTAGGAATGTGCCAAAATTAACCAGCTTCATTGAGATATATGATTTAATGCATTCACTGCCTGACATCGCACCCTGACCCCCAGAGGGACTGCTTATCCATAACATCTGCCAGATCTGTGTCAATATTTTTGGAGGTTTCGTAAGATGCTCTACAGGGAATCAAAGCAAATCTGGTGAAAAAGCACGTTTTAAATATAAAGTTATAAAGTTTGCGTGGACCGCAAAGGATGTACCAAGTGACGTGTACACAGACGAGCGGGAAACATGGCGGATTACTGTATATGCAATGATTATTTTTTTATTATTATTATTATTATTTTTTTGTATACCTTGTCGAGGCTCGTATGAGAGCTAACACACAACGCACATCAAGGGGGGCATGAGACAGGAGGGGAGGGAGTGGGAAGGACAAAATAGTGGGGAACAGAGACATTAGGAGATCTGTGGAAGGGAGAGGGATGGGACTGGGAACATGGGGAATACAAGATGAACATTACAGGGACTTTCAAGAAGGAAAGCAGGGAATTTGAAGGAGGTGGGCTTGGGTGGATTATCGGGAGTAGAAAAGATCGAGGATTTGGATGGGGGATGATAAGAGGTGGTGGTGAACAGCTGTTTTGAAGGCCTGGAGGGAAGAAGGGGATTGAAGACAGTGTGGGAGTTTATTCCAAAGGCGGGAAAAAAGAGGAATGAAAGAGTGAAGGTAAGCAGTGATTCGTGATTTTGGTAGTTTTACTTGAAGGGGGTTGTTGGCGGACCTTGAGCACCCTGCGGAAATGTGGTGGGGACAAATCGCAGAGAGAGCAGGGGGGGGGGGGGGCGAGACTGGAGAGGAGACGGTAGAAGAGAGAAAGACCACCGACCAACCTGCGGTGATTGAGTGAGAGGCCCAAAGACTCAGCCTCATTGCGGGAGATGCCAATGATCCGAAATGCCTTGGTTTCTACAGCGTGAAGCCGAGAAAGGTGGGACAGGAGCACCAGCCCAGAGGGGGAGCAGTACTCCATCAGGCTGCGGACAAAAGCTTTGTAAGTGGTCAGGAGCTCAGGGTGGCCGAGGAAGGACTTTGAACGACGTAGGGATTCCCAGTCGGCGACTGGCTTTGGAGGCGAGGTTTGAAATGTGGCTTTCCCAGAAAGGTCATGGCAGATAGTGAGACCTCGAAGCTTGAAAGAAAGGACTTCTTCCAGAGGATTGTTGTAGACCCAACGTGAGATGGTGGGGGTTTGAATAAATGCTGTCCTATCGTGGAGAGTACATTAGTATGAGCAGTGTAGAGATTTTTATTCCCCCTCGCGGCCTATTTGTAAAAGACATTGTCTCCCACCTGTGTTGCGAACCAGTCCTTGCCCTGCATTTATTATCACTAGCATCAATGCTAATATGTAGCGAAAGATGCTGCTGCATTGCCGGGTTTCTTGCATGCCGCCCTACCTGCGCACCGATGGATAACGCTGAGGGTTGGCAGCTCCTATCTAGCAACATAAATAAAGAGAGATTTTATTCCCCAGAGTCCAGAGAGTGGAGTCATTGAGTGAAAACCAGAAAAAGAACAAGGCCCAGAATGCTACCTTTGAGGAAATACCTCAACATGCACTGGATCCAGAAGACCCGGGACTGCATACAGACTATACTCTCCACCCTTTGAGGGTCACCCCACCTTGACTCTAGCGACAGGAGAGGAAGTCTGTGGCAGCCACAGTGTGGAAGATGCCTTAAGAATACCATTAAGGATAGAGAATTTGATGCTGAGTAGTATGTTCACCGCGGTTGCCCAGGACCTTGTCAACAACAGCCACGCCTGATATGTTGATTTTCACGTCCAGCCCATTGCAGGATCCTCCACCTCCATTGTTCGAGCGCAGTATCAGGCAGAAGCAGCATATCCAGTGTAGATGTTGACTCTTATCGTCTCTTGAAACCAATTATCTCTCTACCGACCTCTGGATCCACATGCAAGCTATCTCAGAGCAAGAGAAGGAATTTAATGTTCATGAAGTTGCGATGATGGATTCCATAACCTTGTCTGATGATTGGAGAGGAAGGTAGCTGATTGGGTCTATGTACAATGATTGCAGGGATCTTGTTTTTGCACCCTTCCCTTTCCACTTTTTCAGGCAGTTTGATGTCCTTGGCTTCCTGATTTCCACTAATACATGCATGGCAGAATGACCTTGAGAAAAATGAGAGGGTTGAATAGGAACAGAAAGTGGATGGATGTAGAGCAAGAGCAGAGGAGCAGAATTTTTTAGGACACGTGAGTGGCTATTGCCGTCCGGCGACTTGCGTTTCGGCAGAATCCTGCGTAGTCTGAGGTTTTCGACAGAAAGCTCCCACATCTTGCTCAGGATGCACACAAGGACACAAAGTTCCAAGGTGACCAGTGGTGACTGTCGGTAAGATGGCGTTAGAGAAAAAGTGATTGGGTTTTGGTAAAACAATAGATTTTGATGCAATCCACACCGAGTTATGGCATTTCAGCCTTTTCATACTGTGCCCCCTCCCGTCCCCATGCCCATTAATCTGCAGTGCGTGCCATTTAGGTATGGGAGGGTGGAGGAGTATAAACTCATACATTCGAGCAAACAGCACATATTTGACTTAGATCACCACCAGACAGTTTGAGGGGGCCAGAGAGGTTTTGAGAGTTCAGACTTGAGTGAGGAAAGATGTTATTTTCTGGCTCTCTGAGGCTAGATACACACTTGTTCGAGCTCTTATGGAAGGAACTGAGATTTGCCCTCATGTGGGTTTGCTTTCCATGAGGCAAAGGCAAGTTGTTTCAGGGACACTGCCTCACCAAACTTCAGTGAACCAGAGCGGGAGAAGGGTTAGGACAACTGCAAACGAGAGGGATAAATCTGTGCAATTGGTGAAGAGCAAAGTTTCTTTGAAGATAATTCCAGGATGACCGTTGATGAATTAGAACAGTGGCGCTGACCCAGCTATAGTTGAGGATCTGTTGGAGGACCTCTGGGGGCACAGTAACGGTTGAGTGAAATGCCAGATTCGACGCGGTGAAGGTGTGGCCATTCTATATTAAAGCCAGATCAGATGTCCCTTGACAAGGGCACGTGTCACGGACCGCATTGAACCGACCTTCGCGTCAGGACGCAGACAGCACTATTGTCAGCGGAAATTTTGTCAACAATCGAAGATCCGAAGTGAATGGTATGATTACCAAATTGCGTTTGAGATTAACCGGTAGTGTGAAACATTGACTGATGATGAGTTATACAAAAAAATCCCCCATACCCTGTTAGTCGCGAGAAGTGCTCTTTGCGGAAGTCCCCCATACAGGGTGTCAGACCGGTAACCATCACCATATTGCCAACCGCAATGATGAACAATTTGAAGTCGCTAACTACTATTGATCGGTAAGAAGAAGATAGAAGTTTGTCCTATGTTTCCTTCCTCTTCCCGCGCCCATAGTGTGAGGTGCCTAGACTCCGGAAGCATTCATCTGTTTCCGGTGGAAACTAAGGGTTACGTACAACATACTAAACATGAGGTGAGTGAGAGCCACGTTGGTGGTAGGAAAACCGTACCAGAGTATACTGAGGGTGGGGAGTGAGGGCAGTTGCCAAGGTTTTGTGTAGAGAGAGAGTGTATGAGAGGAGGAATAGAGTCTTTGATTGTGAAGAGACAATTGACTCCTCCACCAGAACGGCGAGGCTCAGGTCTGTAACCGGAGGAGGGAGTAACCAGGGAGAGATACTTGGAGTCAGAACGTCTTGGGGAGGAAAGTTTCTGTTGCAAGATTATGTCTGTAGTTGTATCAATGATGGTCAAACCTCGTATGGTAAAGAATTATTAGAAAGTTTGAGGGAAGGAACCCCGTAGATATATTTTGAAATCCTACACCATGTTAATGAAGAGGGATGTCGGCAGGCACGCGCTTGGTTGCCCTTGTCCCCCGTCTCCTATGAACAGTCAAGTGAATTCGTGAGTCATGATGAGTGTCCGCAGGGTGGCCCGATAATACGAGGTTAGAGTTAATCATACAGAGGTAAGTTGAGGCCGCCTCGCCTGTTCCGCCTCGTGCCGATATCATATGGTATTAATAAATTGTGGCATAAAAGTTGCCCCTTTGCCCCTTTGATGATGCAGCTGTCCGGGTGGCCCAATTGCAGTAAATTAAGCTAGTAGGGAGTGGGGCCGAAGAGTGCATCGGGGGATCATCACACCTCCACTATGGGGTCCCCAGTACCCCGCGAACAGTTTAATGACGAATTTGAGGAGGTGGTAGATGATGAGATGGAAGTGGTAAGAGCGAGTCCAGGGGGAATGATCGCAGCTTTTGGCCCCTTTTGACCCTTAGGGGGGGCTCAACTTTGAGAAGGCGCTCCTGCAATGAATCATGAGGGTGGGTGAATTGGATGGGTAAGACGGATACGTTCCTGCCTCAGCTGGGGAGCGTTTGAGTGGAGTACCCCAACTCCCCAGGTGTGAATACGAGTGGGATTGATAGTTTTATTTTTATCGAATGAAGATTGTCTCCTGCCCTTTCCACCGTCCAGCCATTGATAGCAGTACTTGGAGGTGAAAGAAAGGGGTTGTATCGAGGAATGGTATGTCTTTTGACGAGCGGTCCACCCTGTGTGTGTACCGACAGGGGCTGAGTTCTTGCACTGCCCAATAGTTTTGGACAAAAAATAATAAGAAAATGGTTAGATAGGATATAAAGTTGAACTAAATTTCATAGCAAACTGGTGAGTTTTTAAAAAGTTTTTAAGTCAGATGATGATGATATAAAAAGACAAAATTCTTTGAGGGATGCAATAAAGGCGAATTCAGAGAATGGAGAGAAGAAACGCTGTAACAGTTGGATTTTTAAGCAAGATATGAAGGAAAGGTCGAATTGAGAGCAGTCTGTTTAAATAGCAGAAGAGTCGTGCATTCTGATACAGTAAAGAGTACCACACGTGTGAAAGAGGAAGATGAAGCATATAAGAGATCGTTTTTGTTATTATTATTAATGTTTAGAGAGTTTTAAACAGATAGGTCATGGAAGTGTTGTAGAAAAATCTAGGAAGAAGAGGAAGAAGAAGAGGTGATGAAGAAGAAGAAGAAGAGAAGAAGAATCGAGAAAGGTAGCGTTTTTTTATTTTTTTTTTTTAAGATAAAAATAGAGTGATTAGTTGGGTGGGAGGGATGGGGGAAGTTAAGAAAGTGGGAAAGATAGAAATTGAATTGATAATGGGGAGAAAAAACAAATAAACAACGATCGTACACCGAGGGGAACAAAGGGTAGGCCTCAAGAATCAAGGATAGGCCTCAAGCACCCAGCAAGACAAGTTCGATGAAATCTCACAAAATAGCACGATTTTTGAAACAAAACCGAACTAGGAACACAGAGTAACATGTAGGTGAGAAAATAAACAGTTAAAACGGGACAGATAACGACCGGAAACTTAACTTTGAGATCGTCAGCAGGGAGCCCCCAAGGAGACCTGCCAACGCTCAAAACCCAGAAGCGGAGAAAATCAAAAGGAATTATTTTCATGAGCGATTAAACTTTGCGATGTCTCCAGGGTTGTTCTACATTAAACAGCAACTCTTTTGTGGATAAAATCATTATTTGAACGAATTCAATTTATATCATGAACTGCTGTGGGTGTGGTTAAGGCTATAAAATTAAAGGGATCTTATATGGTATGCAGTCACAGCCAGGTCAGAAGTCCCTTATCAACTTTTTAATTGGAGTGCTTGCTTGAGTGCTTAAACCACTTGCCGTGCGCCCTACAGTCGATAGCGGTACCGCGCTCCATCATTCTGAGCGAATTGTTTACTCACTGCAGACACTTTTGCCGTGCTCCGTCATCCTGAGGGAGTGGTCCGTGCTTCGTCATCCTGAGTGAGTGGTCCGTGCTCCGTCATCCTGAGCGAGTGGTCCGTGCTCGGTCATCCTGAGCGAGTGGTCCGTGCTCGGTCATCCTGAGCGAGTGGTCTGTGCTCCGACATCCTGAGCGAGTGGTCCGTGCTCCGTCATCCTGAGCGAGTGGCCCATGCTCCGTTATCCTGAGCGAGTGGTCCGTGCTCCGTCATCCTGAGCGAGTGGGCCGTGCTCCGTCATCCTGAGCGAGTGGGCCGTGCTCCGTCATCCTGAGTGAGTTGGCCGTGCTCCGTCATCCTGAGTGAGTGGGCCGTGCTCCGTCATCCTGAGCGAGTGGGTCATCCTGAGCATCCTATACTGATTTGACTTGACTGATTATAATGCTTTGATTTGACTGATTATATTGATTATAATGATTTGATTTGACTGACTATACTGAATAAAATTGTTTGATTTGATTTGACTGATTATAATGATTTGATTTGACTGACTATACCGATTTGACTGATTTAATATAAATGACTATACTGATTTGATTCGATTGACTATACCGATTTGACTGATTTGATTTGACTGACTACCGATTTGACTGATTCAATTTAAATGACTATACTGATTTGACGTGTCTGATTATACCAATTTGGCTTGACTGAATATACTGATTTGATCAGACTGAATATACTGATTTAATTTGACTGAATATACTGATTTGATTTGACTGAATATACTGATTTGATTTGACTGAATATACTGATTTGATTGAAGATATATCAGCTTGTTCACCCCATATGTCCTTCTCCCCCTGCCCTTGATCTCACTCTCACTTTTACTCCCCTTTTCCTGTCCATTTGTTGTTTCCCCCTTTCCATTTTGTTCCATTCCATTGTACTCAAGCTCTTCCATGAGCCTCAACCATGTACACAAAAAAGACTGTGACTATCATTGTAGAAGTTATATTTCAATGTGACCGTATCATTGCAGAATAACTATCGAAGCTTGCCTGCACCTTTGTAAATATAGAAAAATTTTATCCAAATAAAACTATCTGAATAATACCCATGAGAAATTGTTCAGTTATAGTTATTAATTTCCATGAAACCAGAATAATCCAATGACCTTAGAGAAGCGATAATTTTTCATGCACTGAAGGAAGAATTTTTGACCTTCCCCTCCCTTTCCCATAAATTCCCCGTTTCCCTCCCATCCCTTTCCTTTCTCCTCTCACTATCTTCTCCTTTTTCATGATAACCTTTAATCTCCCCCACACTCTCATTTCCTTCTTTATCATCCTTACCTCCTTCTTTTTCAGTCAGTAAAAGTGTCACCCTTTTCTCAACTCAAGATCAGACAAATTTCCTCAATAAGGTCTCTAATCAGCAGATTTTGCACAAATGATCTTGCAACTACTCTAACACTTGAAATGCTTATCATGCACAAGTATAGTAAAACAAAGTTAGTGAGATGTAGTTTTTATATTGTAGCAAAAATATCATCCAATAGAGTGTACTTAGAGAATGACAAAGACAAAAACCAGACGAACTTGTGAGAAATGAATAAAAATAGCTAAAGTAATGTAGTTAGACAGGGATAAAAACTATTGAATTTAAGAAATAGTTTAAAAATTGGCGATTCAAATGAAACCACCTGAAAACATCAACCAGTTTATATCATCTTGGTGTCAGTTAGGAGGAATGGTGAAGGTTAAAAAAATACTCCCTTTCCCCCATCTAAATGAAAACCAACCATAAATCCAACCACTGAAAATGAAACATCAATTCCGATGCAAAAACAAAATAAAATAGAAAGTGGAAAATTGCCAATTGGCATGTCTGGCATGTCTAGCAATAACAAGATTGCAACATTGATGGAACACACATCAATGGCTTTTGGAACCACTACTACTGCCAACAAATGAAAATTATAATCATGACATAAACAGCGAGTGTACAGGAGAAAACAGACAGGAACTAGAAGGGCACTCGGTAGAGCGCATACCTCCGCCACATCATGCCTGATTCACGAGAACATATCGGGCCCAATAAATTTTTGAGATATCATGCTATATATCGTTTTTGGCGCTATCTCTCAATGGTGAAGAATCCCTTTAAAAATTCTAGTAGTCGGATCCGGATCTGGATCTTTCACAAAATCTATTCAATTCGTACCTCGTCACACACCGAACCTGTCCACCAAATTTTATCCAGATCCGTCCATAACTTTTTGAGATATCCTGTACACAAACAAACAGACAGAAAGGGGTGAAAACATAACCTTCTTCACCTTCGGTGGCAGAGGTAATGAAGATAAGTAGAGACAAAATGAATCCACAGCAGTGATAAGTCGGGAAATGTGCATCAGTGTAAGATGGTAGGAGAACAAGCCCCAACTATTTAGGCATGGGTTAGGGACAGCATTAGCAGCATGATGGAGAAGTGGAGATATTTCCAGCATACACATATTAACAATGTGACCAACACTGCTAAAGACTAAGCAGTGAGTCAGAAGTTTCATTTGGGAGTGTTTTTAAAGCCAGGAATAATTTTGGAAACTTTCTACAATTGGCAAAGCTGTCTTAGCATAAAGAACAATTGAAGATGACAGGCTGCAGAAGTGCCAGGATGGCATAGTAAGACATAAAACATCCTTGCAAGTTATAGGAGGAGTAGAGGAGATTGGGACCATTCCATACTCTGTGCAGAGTGTTGGTGCTGCTTAAGCAGTCTCCTTGACTATTGGGCACAATCCTGGACGGGTCGCCATTCCGACAGTATACCAGCATGCTGGCACTCATTTTGCCCACCTCGGAAGGATGACAGGCTGAGTTAACCCCACCTGGTATTAATTCAACAGCTGAGCGGGATTTGAACTCAGGACCCTAGGATCCAAAGCCCGCCGCCGTAACCATTAAGCCAACACCAGGCATAGTTATAGGAGACCCTCTTGAAAACACTGCCGTACCAGGGCCTTACAGATTTCTTCAGAAGAGGTAATATTAAAAACAATAAAAACCTGTAGGAATATTAAAATCCAAAACGACAACCAATGCTTCGTAAAAACAAAACGAAACACAAATCACAAATATATTTGCCATTAATTTAAAGAAAGAAGCGTAATAAATCAATAATACTGTAATGAGTATCGTAATTAAAGTTCAGTTAGTTTTGAGAAAAGGTATTTTTATACAAGTGCAAAAGAAAGTTAACTCCTAATGCAGTCAACCCACAATCTGTTAGTCTGAGAAATTCAAGCTCAGCGCAACTATGTAGCCATTCGATGATGATTACCATCTGTTTTGGTTGCACAAGCAGCTATATCCTGAGCAGCAAGTCAGTGCATCGACAATACATTTTGGTACATTGGATAACTGAAAAACCAAAAATATGTCTTGCAACAAACCACAAGACAGCTGCAAATTACAACCACAAAATGCATTTGGTCACACAACATTGACAATGAAACTGCATCATAAACATGCCAAAGTAAACCATATGTCACTCGGCTGTATACAAATGAGATATTTTAGTCTGTATAAAATTAATTTCATAAGTTTGAATAAAAAAATCAACTACCTCCCAAAAAGTAGAATCAAGCCATGGATTGTAGGAGAATGCATGGAAAATATAGACAACAGAGGTCAATGCAAAGAGTGCATAAGGTGCATACAAATAGATAGGACAATTAAACATGGTGAGTGGAGAGACAGTACATGTTACAAGTGGACAATCAATGGGGAAGACAATAGCAGATGGCAGTGGGCAAATATAATTTAAGGGTCTTGAAGAATGAACAAAATTTGAAGGACTTGAGGAGGCTCCAGAGGCAAGTGAGAAGTGGTGACGGGGAGGGTGGAGTGGAGACAAAGAAGTGAAGGTGAAATGTGAGACTAGATTTGAGAAGGGCAGCAAGTCATCTTGATGGATGACCATGCACTACCCAGTAGCGCTGAGCAAAGCTGAAAAGGCACGAGCCTATTAGTCAGCAGGAGAGCAGTACTCTTCAACCTGTAGATGACTGGGCATCTTGAATCGGTGACCCCACTGGCGTATTTGTACGTATGCATGTACAGTCATGGCCAAAAATATTGTCACCCTTGCACTTTTTTCAAATAACACAATATTCTCGAAAAATAAGTTGAAATTGAAAAAAGTATTTGGTCTCCACAATTCTTTATTTCACTGTTAATATTACAGAACATTTGTTTTTGATCCAGAACTTGATATATCCTTTGAAATCAGAAAATAAAAAGAAAGGACATTGACAAAATTATTGACACCCTCGACTTAATATTTGGTAGCACAGCCTTTGGACAAAATAACTTCAGTCAAGCGCTTCCTATAGCCATGAATGAGCTTCCTACACCTCTCTACTGGCAGTTTCACCCACTCTTCTTGTCCAAACTGGTCCAGTTCTCCCACATTTGAAGGGTGCCTTCTCCCAACTGCTGTTTTCAGGTCTCCCCACAGGTGTTCAATGGGATTTAGATCTGGACTCGTTGCTGGCCACTTCAGAACAGGACAGCATTTTGTCTTGAACCATTCCTGGGTGCTTTTTGAAGTGTGTTTGGGGTCATTGTCCCGCTGTAAGATCCACGACCTTCGACGGAAATCCAGCTTTCTGACACTGGGTTGAACATTGTGCTCCAAAATGCCTTGGTAATCTCCTGATTTCATGATGTCATGCACACATTCAAGGCACCCAGTGCCAGAGGCAGCACAGCAATCCCAAAGCATCACTGAACCTCCTCCATGTTTGACTGTTGGGAAGGTGTTCTTTTCTTTGAAGGCTTCATTTTGTTTTCTGGAAACATAGAAATGATGAGCTTTACTAAAAAGCTCTAATTTGCTCTCATCTGTCCACAGGACATTCTCCAAGAAGGATTTTCGCTTGTTCAGGTGTGTTTTGGCAAACTCCAGTCGGGCTTTTCTTATATCTCTCTCTCTCTCTCTCTCTCTCTCTCTCTCTCTCTTCTCTCTCTCTCTCTCTCTCTCTCTCTCTCTCAGCAGTGGGGTCCTCTTAGGTCTCCTACCATTGAACCCCTTTTCATCGAGTTGGCGATGGATGGTGGGAGTTGAAACTGTCTTACCTTGTGTCTGAAGGTCAGCTTGAATCTGTTTGGCAGTTGATCGAGGTGCTTTCTCCACCAGTCAAACAATCCTTCACTGCAATCTTCAATCAAGTTTTCTCTTGTGACCACGTCCAGAGAGGTTGGCTACAGTGCCGTGGGCCGTAAACTTCCTGATAACATTGTGTACGGTGGACACAGGAACGTCAAAGTCTCCAGAGATGGACTTGTAGCCTTGAGATTGTCCATGCTTGGTTACAATCTTGTGTCTAACCTCCTCAGACAATTCTCTGGTTTTCTTTCTT
>CM068952.1:156423228-156440887 GCA_035128595.1 Eptatretus atami
TGGGGTGTGGCACTGTCAGTACCTGTGCGGGAGGACGAAATTATGAGTTTTCAGGTCCTTGGTGCTTCCAGTCTTGCTATATGGATGTGAGACTTGGACTCTGACCAGGGTTCTGAGAAGGAGACTTGATTCCGTTGGAACCAGGTCTCTTTGGATAATCCTTGGCTTTTTCTGGTCAGACTTTGTGTCCAACGAGAGGTTGCTGAGAGAGACTCAAATGAGATTTGTTTCCTGCATAGTCTGTGAGCGTCAGCTGCGGCTGAATGGACATGTGGTTCATTTTCATGACACTGATCCTGCTTACCAGATTTTCTCTGCGAGGGAGCCTCATGAGTGGAGGAGACCAATGGGTTGACCGCGTGCCTCATGGTTGAGGCAGGTTGATCAGCATTTCAAGGAGAAGGGGATGGGCCAGGGCATCTGCCTGGGGGATGGCCAGACGGAGGCCGAGTACAGGTGGAAAGTGGACGCAGCGACACACTGCTCCGGCGCATGGTCCCATACCTGACCCGACACAACCATGCTGGGATGTTGTTTACTTTTTCTTGCAACACTGAACACGTGGGCCACACCTGTGTGGAAGCCGTTGCTTGGTTTCCGTCATTTACCGAGGTGTTTCCATTTTTTTTTGTCCACTACCTGTACCTCTGACTTCTTCCAAGGCCACTGCAGTTTGCCAGCTTGTAATTATTGTTGCTGACCATTTATCTGTTCCTCTTGCTAAATGCCCAGCACAATTACATTTCAGTTTGTTTGTTTGTGACCAGAATGTCAAGGAATTCTGTTTTCTGGCTGATCCATTTATTTCCTCTTCTTGTCCCTTTCGGTGATGCCAAGACAGCATATTTCCACGGCTCTTTTCATGTTGATCAATATTTGCTCCATCGTCTTTGTTTAAGACTGTATTCGATGAAGAACACACAACTTCATAAATGCAGGAATTTTTCTTTAGATATTGAAAATGCCGTGTGTCTTTCAGCAATCCAGTCGGGTAGTAAAATGCGAGCTCTCGTTGGATACCAAAAATACATTCACACTGGTTTCACTGGTTGCTAAAGTGAGCTATTTTGATTCCTGATATGTTCCTGGATTTCTCCAAACTGTCCTTTTTGAAATGCGAGTTGACATCCACTATTGACGAAATAAAAGGGTGTGGCACCAGACAAAGTATGTCCTCAATTGAGTGCCAAGTCCTCTTGATTGGTTGAACTGCTATACAGGTTTCCACTTTTGTTCAGACATCCAAAGCACACATCACCACCATCTTATTGCATCACCTGAAATTAAAAAAATAACACAAGTCTTAACATGTGTGTGCATTTTCAGAATAATGTTCAGACAAATGGAACAAAATAGTATTTAACTTTGTTGATTCAATCAGAAATGCAGTTGCTTACTTAAGCCATTTTGAGATGATATTATGGCACTTTCCTGAGATCTTGACAGACATCATTTGGAATTGCCATGCATCTTTTAGTAAAAACAAAATGGTCCTCTCAGAACAAAACTCTGATGAAATTAACATGCACCCTTCCCTGGGGACACGAAGCAGGAAATTGCAAAGTCCTTTGTGTAACAAGGGATCCCTGGGATGTGTAGGTGCACAGATTAGAGGGAGCGTGGGACCACGGAAGCACATAGAAGATGTAGTTCTGAGAACTTGCTAAGAGCATTATTTTTCACTTTCCAAATGACTTCTTTGATAAGGGCATGTTTCTTTAATGTGCATTGTTTGTCTCTGTTCTTGTGCAGCACAAGGCTGCGGGGTAGCATCATTGGCTGTGGGTGTGGATGTGCCGCTGATGTAGCGCCCTCTGCTGGTTAGGGCAGGAATTTCGAATTTACCCGTGGTGCCGACGATAGCTCGCCCAGTCTTCGCGAAGGACACCGTGGGATCTTTAACGTCCATAAAGGAATGCTGGCAGACGGGACGCCCAGTTTAACGTCCATCCGAGGGACGGCAAACATTGATGAATCACCCTGCCTGTGAAACACCGGACTGACAGTTTATCGCTGGGATGGGAATCAGACCCAGGTTAGATGGCTTAGAAGCGAGCGAGCGTGCGTACCTCGAGGCCATCCTGTCAGCCCAATGTGCATTGTAAGATTATGCTTCTGAAGCTTTCGTTTCGCCTCCTCATCTCACAACGTGAAAGCATCTCTTTGCATTGGAATCATGCTGCTCGTGTTCTCATAATGACAGAACTTTTTCACCGGCATCCACCGTTTCTTCTGCAATGTGATCTTGTCCGAGTTTGTTTTCCTTTCCTTTGGTTGCATGACATTAACCCAAAAATTCACGAGCCTTTTCCCTTCGCACAGCACTTCTTTTTCTTGGAATAAATGAGCACATTCTTCGCATGGTTTGTGGCTCTGTTCAGGAAATGTGGAGCAGAATCACCCCTTGGCCTGGCAGTTGAGTGTTGCAAGCAAAACTGCCACCACTTGGCACACTTCTGATGTTCGCTCCATGTTATTTGCCTTATTCTGTCGTTTTCCTCTTCTTATCTGTAAACTTTGGGCATCTTATTGAAATATGCCTTCTTTTCTCATGGTGATTTTATTTTCTCCCTATTGCTGACATCTTCCTTGAGATTTTATCTTTTCTTTTCATACTTTATGTATTTCAAGATGTGGCATTCTTGTATGAATTCTGCAAACACAAACCTCACTTTGATGTACATTTTGATAGATTATTCTGGGCCGGCAAGATAGCTGAGATGTACGCACGCTCACCTCTGAGCTGTTCAGCCTAGGTTTGAATCCCGACCCAGTTATAAACTGTCATCCTGGTGTTTCACAGGCAAGCTGATTAATCGATGTGTGTACGGGAGTCCCTCGGACGGACGGTAAACGGGCGTCCCGTCTGCCAGCATTTGTTGCTTGGTGGACATTAAAGATCCCACGGTGTTCTTCGCAAAGAGTAAGCGACCTATTACTGGCAGCCTGGCCAAATTCCCAATGATTGCACACTCAATGAAGTATGGCAACCGGTCCAGGATTATAACCATACCCAAGAAACTGCGATGGCAGAACCGACACTGTATAGATGATGGTACATGATGATGATGATGATGATGATGATGATGATTATATGGTAGAGATTCCAGACTGATTACAAAATGAAGAAAACAGAGCTGCTGCATCGAGGATTATAAATAAAACAATTACTTCTGTGACTTTCAGAACTTTAAAGAACAAGGTATTTGTATCCTAAAATTTGTCTGGCCAAATTACCCATTCCTGCCCGAACCGGCAATGAGCTAAATCAGTGGCACAGCCAAGCCATCAAGCCAATGATGCTACCCCGCAGCCTTGTGCTGCGTACGAACGAATGACTGATCATATTAGCTGGATTTGGGAGCACATGTGGGCACCTGTCTTTCCAGGAAGGTGTAAAAACTATCAGTGGACTTGCCTTCGAAGGACTTGTGCGATTGTGAACTCAAACTTGAATTCGACAAAAACTGAGAAGGACTCGCACGTTAGCGTGGAAATGGAGGCATGCATTCCATCCAACTAAAAGTGCTGTCCTGTCGTGAAATGCATCCACAATATTCTTCTGCCCCATATGTTCCTCCACAAACCCACCTTTCACCTTCTAGTATCTTACTCAGGAAATTCCTTTCACACTCCTCTTATTCAACATCTGACATCATTTTTCTTTGAATCATCAGTACCGTATATTAGATTATTCCAGCAATGAGAACATAAACTGAAGTCATATAACAGATCCAAAAACGTTTGCATGAAAAGTACAAACCCAAAACAATATTTCCTGACAAAACTACTCGACATCACTGACATCATCTCCTTGTGAACAATGGAAATATTGTGAATTTAAAGTGGTTACATCAAAGACAAAGCTCAACTTTCAGCACAGCGTCTTCCCTGTCTGACAGCTAAAAGCTGTCGTGTAAGCTCATTGACCACAGAATCCATTTTATCTCGAGGTGTGAGCAACTTCGATGGGAGTGCTCACCAGTTAGGTGCAATACAAGTATAGGTTCAATCGTCGGCTGCAGGGGTTGGGAGGTGTTAGACTCAACCATATTGACATCGTTCCGCTCTCAGTTCCTCGCAGGAGAACACACGTGGCTCAGTCGTCTACCTCTAAAGATAAGGACAGTATCAGTAATTCCATTGTTTTCGTTTTATTGTTATTTGTACCTGTCAGGGGTTATATTTGCAGTGTCTTGTGTAAACATTTATGTATCTGTTCCTCTTTGCTCTCATCTGTATAAACTGCACTCTGCTTGCACCTCCTTAAAAAAACAAAATCTTCAATTACTGTGTTTCATTTGTATATTTTACGAACACTCGTTTCTCCTAACACCCTCACTAACAATAAAAAAGCTGCATGCTCCACACACCTCTCTAAGTAAAGGGTGGGAGAACCCGTGCTCTTCCTCCTCTTCCATATTGTTCTTGCTCTTCTTCCGAATACTGATGCTTTTCGCAACACTTATCCTTCTCTCCAACCCCTGCCCTGTCGTATATCACACAATTCTTTGTCATGTCCTCTTTTACTTTCACCTCCTCCAAAACCTCTTGCACTCTTCCTGCTATCGGCTCAATAGCTGAGCGACGTTCCACCTCTCGATTCACAATGCAGTCCTCACCATCTGCACACACTCAGCCAACCCTCGCTCATACTTGGACAAAATGCTGGACTTTGCGTTGCTGATCTGGGTTTACAGAAATGTGATAAGACCAGTGATGAGGGCCAGCTCACGTCCCCCAAAAAACACACTATCCATGCTCACCGTGTCCCTGCACCTTGTCTCTGATCCACTCTGCCAGTATTCTACTATGTATTCTTACCCCTCTTTAACCCTCTGGTCCACCGATATCAGAGGTCTGTGATCGGACTTCACAGATCTGTCCAACCAGACTGCGACAATCAGCCAAAATGTTGCATGTCTGATGGGAACATTTCTTTCACAGGATGACCCAAACATTTTTGTATGTCTTCTTTGTTATGGACTTCTCCACTCTGACAGGCCTGTTCCCACACTGGGGGTGATGTCAGTGTATATGTTCATTCCTCATTTTCCCACAACCCGTGCCACTCAATGGTCAAGCCCCCAACCCCAAGGAGTACATTTGGCCTTGTGTGCCTTTCCGGAACAACATATTGTTTCTTTGTGTGATCTAACATTCCCCCCCCCCCACACCCCCAATCTGACGATTACATCTACATCTCCACAAACATTGACGCTGTTCTTTGCTCACTCCTGTTCGCTCTTCCCAACCTGTGGACACTTTAACTGTCATCATGCCAGCTGGCTTGGTGTTCATTCACATTCTGTGAAATGACTAGACTGACTCAACCAGTTTATTTTCAACACACATCTCTCCAAATCCATCCATCCATTGGGACCATACTCTGTGCAGAGCGTTGGTGCTGCTTAAGCAGTCTCCTTGACTATTGGGCACAATCCTGGATGGGTCGCCACTCCGACACAGGGTACCAGCATACTGGCACTCATTTTGCCGACCTCGGAAGGATGACAGGCAGAGTCAACCCCACCTGGTATTAATTCAACAGCCGAGTGGGATTTGAACTCAGGATCTGAGGATCCCAAGCCCACCACCCTAACCATTAAGCCAACACCAGACATGGGAGCACAGAGATAGACATTAAATTCATATGATATTGTAACAGTGGACCATTCATTGCTGGAACTTGGCACGTCATACCTTTCCTCAAACATGTCATGCTCTTCCTCAGCTCCTCTAAGCTCTTCCGGTCACATTTTGGTAAAAGTGGGCATCTCTTTGACAGTCGTCAGAAAACCCCCAAGGCCTACAAGACTTGTATGGTAATTTGGGAAAGTTCATCGATTTGCTCAAAAACCACTCTCTCCAATCAAGACTGCATGATCCATCATCGCATTCTCTTCTATCATTGACCTTCTTTGCAAGTTAATACCATCCTGAATTAAACTTTTCTGTCCATCATCTGGTGTCTGGAACACTGATGCATGTGGTGAAACCATAGCAAGAAAACAACTCGCATTCTCCTCCTGAAAGGTCCAAGGACTCAAATCTTTCAATTCCAAAACCCACCCTTCCACCATTAACAAATGTTCCCTGCATAATGTGGACTTCTCCCCTGCCATAGTGGAGAAGTTTCTTACCCAACTCGACACCTCTTCCACAACTGGTCTTTCTGGCATAAATGCTCTAATCTCTTAGTCTTATCACACCCTCTCTCTTCTCATTTATACAGGCCCTTCTTGTATGGTAAATTCCACACATCTTGGAAAGAAATGTTCCAAAATGGATCCCCCTCATATACAGACTTATCAGCCTTCTCCCCAACATAAGTAAAGTAATGGAGTCCATCATTGCAGCCGATCTCCGGCACTATCTTCTCTCTCTCTCGTCTGCTAATCTCTGACAATAAGTTTGGCATCTGACCTGGCTATTCCAATTTGGATATGTTATTCCTCACACAACAGTAGATAGATGCCCTGAACCACAAGCAAGAGATTAGGGTCATCTCTCTGGATATCTCCCAAGCCCCTGATCGTATCCAGGACCCAGCCCTGATTTCTACAGACTTCCTTTGGTATTCAAGATCACCTGCCCAAATAGTTGCTCAAATTTCTTGAGTGGAGAGAGCAGCGGACTCTTTATAGTGGCCTTTCCCATCATCTTTCCCTTCAGCCTGGGGTTCCACAAGACAGCACAGGAGGACATACATTATTCTTTATCTATATCAATGGTCTGTCAGGTTCTTGAGAAAACCAACTTTACAATTTTGACGACGACTCCACCTTGTGTAGAACAACAAATCATGGAAAAAGGTGAGCCGCTGCTGAATCTCTGTCAGACGTGGACAGGATAAGCCACAAATCAGGTAATTGGAAAAGGACGTTCAACACCAGAAAGTCACATGCTCTCCACTATCTCTCCCCAAAGACCTACACTTAAACTATCCAATTCACTTCTCTGGATAATCACAGGAAGAGGTGCAGTCTCTGGAACTTCTTGGTCTCGTAATCTGCCATAATATTCCATGGGAGCATCATATCACCAAGCTAGCATCAAAGGCTATGTGTCGTCTGGGATTCTCCAAGGGGCTACGATTTTCGTGAGCCATGATGTACAAGGCTTTCATACTGAGCTCCATAGAGTATGGCTCTCAACACTGGGCTGGTCACTTTCCACCTTGCTCCTCTTGAAATGGTCAAAAAACAATCCACACCACCGGAATATCAATACAGGAGGCAGATTTCAAGGATTCTCACTCTTCTACTGGCAGCACGTTTGGGACTTAGTCTGTTTTATATAAGCATACAATCTTACTCCTTCCGCCCTCTCCAAGCCACTCAAAGTAGCACATGTTCATCAATAAACCGTAAAATACTAACCCTCCCAAGGTCCAGGCTGGTTGGCCAGCTGCATTCATTTGTCTTATTGTGGAATCATCTCCCTATGTCGTGTCATCCTCCTCACTTCACCTTATGTGCTCACTGATGTACACCCATTATCTCTTCTACACATGCTGACTCTTCCCATTCTGTTCCTCTCCAGGCCAGTTATATTCGTTTTTGTGTTATTCTTCCTTTTCCGCCTTTTGTTTGTCCACCCCCCACCCCATCGGACCCTTTGTCATTTAGCTCCACCATTGACCTCGCCAAGAACACTGTCATTTCAGTGCAATGCAGTTGTTCCAGAAACTTTCATGTTAACCTTCCGACAGTAATGCAAAGTCGACTTTGACTTCGGCATATATTTTTTATTTTTGGTAGACATGAAAGATCCCTCGGTATTCTTCAAAAAAGTAGGCCAGTGGCCGTTGGTACCAGAGTTAAATTTCTTGTTTGGGATCGGCTGTATGTGCACTCAGCATTCCCAGGAGTAGGTGGAAATGCTCTACAAGTCTAATTCGAGTGAAGCTGATGGCGTGCCATCACAAATCCCCACATTTCCCACAAAAAGCAAAGTTGAAAGATGGTAAAAAAAAAAGCTCCACCAGGAATGATCCAATATCAAATTCTGAGTTAATTTTGTTTCAGTTTTGACCCCTGTGACCCAAGTACCCACCCCCTGGGACATGAACCTGAGGTCAAATCCAAAAACATCATCATATATTTGATGTGTTGATTGCACATACAACATTTATTAAGAGATATTTAAAAATGTGCCCGCAATTGCATTTTTTGTTTTTTTAACCGTTTGACCCTGCCACAGGGCTTTTGCTTTTGCCCAAAATGATACTGCTTTTGCACTTTCCTGCCATGTGGTGATAATAATAACCAAGTTTAGTGAATTTCTGCCCAACCGTTGAAGAGGAGATAGCATGACAGACAGACAGACGGACAGAGCCGATTACAATATCCCCACGTTTTTTTTTCTTCAAAAAGTGTTGGGATAAGCATGACACCGGCATGATGGCCAAAGTTGCCTTTACCCACATCAGAATTACCTGATAATATACCTGTGGCATGACCAAATCATCCCGAATGCCAACACCAGTGTGTGGCATGACCTACCTTCGCTTGTAAAGGCAATCGTATTATAAAACTTAAACTGCTTTTTTTTTCAGAGAAACAGACCTCAGTCACTAATTTCACCATTTAAATACCGGTACTCTTACTTCATCATCAAAATAAACAAACAGCATCTTTCATCCACCAATCTTATAGGCAGAGCATTAAAGGCTTTGAAAAATCCGAAAAACTGAAATCGATCAGGGATAAATCTTTCACCCTTTCAGACTCATCAGCTTGGAACGGGTTCAAAATTAATTCGACCAAAAGCTTTTCATTTGGCCATTAATCGAAGGGTGCAATAAATCAATAGATTAAAAAAAAAAAACACAAACGAGGTCTGAAATGCGTAGTCTCGTGGAAGCAGTGATGGAGGCGACTGAGATAAAGGGGACCTGTGAATCTGCAATCTCATTAAACAGTACTCCTATTCTGGTGCTTGTGAGTTGCACACACCACACATGCCAAGCAATTACTGTGAAATCATTTTTGTCCTCCCCAGCTTTTCTCCGAACTTTGTCTCTTTATATGCTAATTATTATTTATTTTCCCGAATTTTGGTTCATTGTGATTTTGTGATTTAAATTTTTTTATTTATATATTCTTTTTTAATTCTCCCTTATTTTGGTCAGACAAAGGATACCTGTACAATTTTTCATTCATTAGTCATGCATTATTTATTTCCTTACTCTTTGAGCATGTCTCTCATCATTTGTCTCTGACTCATTGAGCATGTTTATCAATAAGCCTTTTGAGAGGTCCTGGTGTTGTTGCTTTGAGTGTTCGGTGTTTTCATGTGGTCCTGAGGATTAGTAAGGAGGTCCCTTAATACCTTGCATTGTTATGCTAAATGGAATTTATATTAGTATTCTAAGCAAAAAACCCACAAATTGTATAATAATAATAATTATAACATTAACATGTATCAAGAAATAAAACCCAATCCTAATTCCTTGTCTGCTGTTTGGATGAGGATCCAAGCTGATAGGTATCCTTTGTCTTGATGTCCCTTTTGTGACGAGCGCTGCCAGCAGCTAGCTAGTTAAGGTGCATATATGCTTCTGCACACGATTTATAGTACATGTTTGTGTACGCACAAATGCAGAAGTGTTGCGGTGGGGATATGGACCTGTTTCAATTTACTGTCTCTTGAGTTTCATCACACAGTATTTTTTGAGGGGGTACAAAGTTGAGGCTCGTGGAGGGACTAAAACATAGAATGGATCAGGACGTACCCAGAACAAAAGGAACAGCAGAAAGAGAGGGGGTGAGACACGTCAACGGCACGGTTGAGGGACACAATAGAAGGAGACTTGGACAAGTAATGGATGTGAGGAAGAATAAGGGGTAGGAGAGGATGCACAGGATGAACAAGATGGATGCAGAAGCAAACTCTCAAGAAGAAAAAGCTGGAAATTTGGAAAGAGGTGGGCTAGGGGAGGGTTAATGGGGATAAAAAAAACATCATGGTTTTGGATGGGGGGTGATCTGAGACGGTGATTAACAGCTGTTATGAAGACTTGAAATATACAAAGTCATAAAACAGAGATTGCCTCTGATGGTTGGTGAAACAATGAGTCTTCATGTATAACGGCAGAAAAAAAAATAATCCTTTACAGTTTCAACCAAAATCCTACACTTTCATTTCCGGCCTTTAATTATGAAAATTTTCTTCTGCAATGGCTTGGCTGTTTTCAACATTCGATGGAACAACAATAGTTTCAAAAAGAGAGGTTGGCACCACCCTTTGTAGTTAAGAAGATGAATATTCAAAACTGAAGTCACCACCAACTGGTTTAGCTACCCAGCAGGCAGGGGTTAGGGTTACACCACTAAGGTCCAACTTTTCGACCACTGAGCGGATTTCATTCAGGACTGTGAGCATCATGCGGCAGTCGTCAAGTACCTTCCAGCTGTTAATTATGCACAACATTGGTGGATGACAATGCCAGACCCTTAAAACCTGGCACACAATGCCTGAATGGTCCACTATAAAGACCACCTGGTCAAAGTGTCACAACTGGGCCTTGCCTCAATGGGTGGAGCTTTCATTTGTGGAAACGCTAGAGGTTGGCCAAGGAAATAGTGAGCGGCATCATTATTCATAAAATTACAGCAGTAATACTATATCATCTCGATAAATTTCCTCCTAAAGAATGAGATGTTCAAAAAGTTTAACCTTGTACAAGAGGACGCGGTATGTCCTTAAATAAACTAGAAACTATAAGCAGCATCTTTAAATGTCTGAGAAATACTGCGTCTCTAAACATCACATTAAAAAAAAACCTGTTGAGAGATTCAAAATTAAAAGGAAAACCTTCATTTGCAAAATGCACATGAACAAAGAAAATGATAGGATGTTTTCAATCATATATTATTCTTGCAGGCAACATCCTGTGAAAAATACAAAGTAAAATGCAGGAGGACTCTAAAGGCTTCCAGGTCGCCTGCCTCCGGTGACGGGTTCTATTTAGATTCCAGGCGATTTGTTCTTCTCCTCCTCCTATGTGGCTCTCAGAAGCTCATCGTTGCACAGCTAATTGGTTGCGCTTCCAGATTTATACTAATGCCAGAGCAGGTCCTATCTATCACATGCCAGCAACCGTCCATTCATTGCACGATGCATTACAAAAGATTAGGCGGGTGGAAGGAATCACAGTCATGGGCAGGGCATGCTCCAATCAGAGGTAAACAGATTCAACCGCCGAAGTTTCATTCAATCGATGGACAAAATTTTATCCTCCAAATCGGACGATTTTCAAATACCGTATGTGCGCAAACACCATAACGTGTCTGCTAATGTCCTCAAAATGAGCTTTGGGACGTATGAAAATGAATCGACGTCGAAGCAGCTCGGTGAAAAATGAGCACAAAAACAAACCATACCTGGTATGTGAAGCTGTATATCCCATTTGGGAGGTGTCCCTTGATGAGAGAGGCCCCATGGCTCATTTCTGAAAGAACCATCCCCAGTGTGGGGGCACAACGGCTTATCCAAAGCGAGTAAAACCAAGCGGATGACCAATTCCAGAAAACCAGGTACCTAAGGACCTCCTTAAACAAAATCGCTGGGTAACCCCAAGCTGCACAAGCCCATAGAGATGCACCTGACTGCAACGCAAACGCAGTTGTTGCTGCTGCTAATGCTGCCCCGCCTTCTGCTCTTGTCCCGCCCCCTGCTCACGGCATGCAACATCTTTATTTTCCCTTGTGCTCATCCGCATTTCCAACCTATTACTATATTAACACCCCAAATTTGAAATGTCTGCGCATCATCATTCTTATTCCTAAGGTGACTATTTTAGCTTCTAATCATGCTCTTTTTACAGCTCCTAAGCAGTACCGATTATGTGTTAATCAAAGCAAATCGCTGGCCTTGGCTCCATCCGAAACCAATGTATCGAACATCATCTCCTATTTCATTCACACCCACTGTCCACAATTCCAACTGGCAATGGTATTCTGACCGCCCATCCAGCTTTTGCTCGACCCATTACCAAACCGCACTTCCAACACCACACACCCTCAACCCTCCTCCTGCCCTCTCTAAATACCTAATACATGGAATGTTCTTCCCAATATATTTATCTTAATATATGTGTGATTATATATATATATATTTACACACACACACACACACACACAACAACACACACACACACACACACACACACACACTTGTTGCTTTCACAGCAGACTATTTATCAATCCACTGTACTACGAAGGCCTCCCTCAACTCATGCTGGGGATATTAGCATATGCACCAACACTTGCCAAGTGCGTGGGTTGGAGATATATATATATATATATATAAAATAATATATTATATATATATATTATATATATATATATATTTGAAACATATACTGATATATATAGTATATATTTTATTTTAACATATAATATATATATATATACAGTTTTTTGTTTTTAACATATATATATATATATTATCTTTAAAAAAAAAAATTTATATCAAACCATAGACTCTCTATAGAGAAGACTGGAACCTCACGATCTCGGGTTTGTAACTTGAGTCTGAAGGATTAACTTGAGTCCGGGGCTAAAATGACTTCTAGAAGGGCTAGAGACACGATCTCGGGATCCATATAGGGGTTTTTGAGGACGGCGAGTTCAATAGTGTCATTCAACACCACCTAGGTCATCTTCAAGGTCAAAAGGTCATATTTCAAGTCAAATTACTGATTTTGGTATTTTTGCCCGTTTTTGTGTCTAACTCATAGAGGAAAACTTTTGTAAAGTCTATGACAAAACATGACATTGTGCACCTACTGCACCTACTTGCTGATTTCTATCATGGTTAACTAATGTATGTTTTGTTTGTTTCTCTTAAGAAGCTGTCCAGCTGGTGATCTCACAGGATCTTTGTGTTGTTTCCTGCTTTGGTGACAATATGCCACGTCGTTGCAGCTGCTTTGGTTGTAGAGGAAACTATTATGGGACGCCTTATGTAAAGGTCATATCCTTCCCAAAAGACCTGAGGAGAGGGAGAGATGGATATTGGCAATGCCAATGAGAAAGAAAGCTTGAGGTGCTTAAAGGAGATATATATTTGTGAGACACATTTCAATTGTGATTGGGTGTCAGTTAGGGGTGGCAAACGACCCAAAGAACCCCCATCAATATTTCCTGGAGTACCGAAATCAGCTTTGAAGCAGGTGACTCAGCCCACGCCAACATCATCTTCTACGTCAGAATCAAGAGCTAAGAAGATGCAGGCAGCTGATGAGGCTGCAGACAATATCCAAGATTTCGACCACTTCTGTGCTAAAATCAGCTCCTTTTCCTGGCTTAACGTCATAAAAGACCAGGAAAACCTTTACCTATCAAGAACTGATGCTACTGGACAAACTGTCAAGCAGTTCTTTCATTTCCAACAAGTTCACTCACCTTTTGGATTTCTATTCTTCAATAGAGTTGAGAAAGATGGCATTGAGGTGCCCAAACGACTTTTTCCTTTGCAGAAGACAGCCTGCTCTCAAAATGGTCCCAGATTAGATCCATAACTGACCAGGTAAACATCTATGAATGCACAAGCAAGGAAATTCTTCAGCTTGTAATAAGCCAGCTCTGTGGATGACTGAGGCACACGAGCTTCCTCATTTCACCTTCCTTCTGTCGCAGCTGCATCTTATGTGTCAAACCTCTTGATGTCGCCGATTTGATACCGATACTATGATTTTCGCAATGCAGCTTCACAACATATCACCCAGTGCATCAAAATGATTCGTCGATCCAGCTTAATCATTCTACCATCAAACAAAAACGGTAAAACAGATGCTTGCTGTAGTCAGCAGGACTCCAACCTCAAAACCTTGTTCGACCAGCTTAAACCACAGCAGCGTTTGGTCAATTAAATGTTTGACGAGGTAAAGCTGGTCGAGACATTGCGATTTCTGGGAGGCATGTTGTAGGATATGCTCAAAATGCAGCAGCGGGTGGTGAACACGAAATGCTTGCTTCACATGCTATGGTTGTTGAAGTTGCCTGCCATTTCGGTGGTCCACGCTATATTCTACGCATTTTCCCTGCAAAAAAACTAACTGCCGATAAGCTGAAGGAACTCCTTATCGAAGCTGCATCAGCTGTAGTTGTGTCTGGCGGTACTGTGATTTCTTTGATATGTGACAATTGCAATCCCAACCGCAGTGTTTATTCAAAACTTGGAGGACCAGGAAGTTGCCAAGTGCTGTCAATTCAGCAATCTATGTTCTTAGTGTACGACTACGTGCACATCTTCAAAAATGTTCGCAACAACTGGATTACTGTTGATGGCAAGACGCTCTCATTTGTCGTAGATGGTAATGAGTACAAAGCTTACTGGAGTGATATTCAGAAGGTTTATGAGATCGACCGGGCTACTCCTATTGCTTAACCAAGCTACGCACACCGCTGTTTCCCCAAGCCCCTTCAACGCCAGAGCGTACCATTGGTATGCCAAGTGTTCAATGACAAGACTGTCACTGCTTTAAAGACCTCAAGGATTCACTGGGCATCAGCGAAGGCACAATCATCCTCACCCAGATAATGAGTGAGTGGTTCAAGATGATGAACGTGAAAGACCGTTTCTCAGCTATCCATCTGCGCGACGAATCCAGACAGCCTTGGACAGCAGAATGTACAAGTTTCTCGAGCTGGAGCAGGCCTGCCAAATTATATCTACCTGCGCATGGCAAGGAGGTGGTGGTCGTAAGCTGAAGCTATCTCAGCAAACTGCTGAAGCCTTCACTGTGTCCACACGTATATATGTGGATGCTGCCAAATTGCTTCTGGCAGAGAAAGACTTTGACTACGTTCTTCCTGCTATATTTGCAGATGAACCTTGGAAAAGTTTTTCGCAAGCCAGGCAAAGAAGCGGTGGAAACTTCTACATTGACGTAGTTGACATTATGGCTGCAGCTAAAATTGTAAATTTGCAAACACTCATTAAGCATGACATTATGCCCGAATCTAGTTCTCGTGTGATTGATTGCGACAAGAACTGTACAACTTCCATAAATCCAGATGAGCGAAGTGAACTCATTGACGAGATTACTCCTCAAGACACAGGATCTCTTGGGGTCTGACGATGCCCTTAAGCATAAAGTAGTTTATTTGGCCGACACCTTGTTCAATAATATGGCGATAGCACTAGTATGGAGGAGATCATTGATGATGAAGAGGTAAACGAGGTGTCATCTGAGTTTCTAGATAATTTGAATAGAGGTGGATTGAGTGTGCCGACTATGTCAACCGTCTTTTTTGTACATAATGCCTATAATTTGTATGACAAGACTAAAATGCGTTGCCGATTTCATTTTGCTGAGCTGTTATCCTCTGTAGATGCACCTTTAGCTAGTAGTAATGCTGCATGTACTACTTTAGCTAACATTCTATTGAAAGCTCATGTCCTCAATGTAAGTGACAAAGAAAAAGCTTTGGGATGCCTCAGGAGGCAAGAAAAGCTCTCCAACTAGTGATAGACATAGACATAGTTGTAATAGCATAGTGTTGTGACATGCATATAATGTTTATGTAATACATATATGACAATAAATATCAAAGTTTGACAGCTCTACACACTTGCATCTTATTACAATCAGCCATCTCTCACCGTTTATGAGTTAGACACAAAAACGGGCAAAAAAACCAAAATTCAGTAATTTGACCTTGAAATATGACCTTTTGACCTTGAAGATGACCTCAGGTGGTGTTGAAAATGACACTATTGAACTCGCCGTCCTCAAAAACCCCTATATGGATCCCGAGATCGTGTCTCTAGCCCTTCTAGAAGTCATTTTAGCCCCGGACTCAAGTTAATCCTCAGACTCAAGTTACAAACCCCGAGCATGGGAGTTTCCAGTCCTTCTCTATAGGAGTCTATGATTCAAACACATATAACCACCTCGGTGGCACAATCATTAGAGCGTCCTATTTGAAACCCCATTCGAGTCATACCAAGGACTTTTAAAAATGGATCGTGGTGCTTCCTTGCATGCTGCTTAACATTTAAAAGGATAGAGCATGGACAAACAATGTTAGAAGGCAATGGCAATCCACCCAGTATAACCCTTGCCAAAACTTTTCCAGCAGCACTAATGCCCTGTAAAGAGCATGGTACATCAAATCAAATAATGACACACACACACACACACACAACCACACACGCACACACACGCTCTGGTCTGAGAGTCTTCGAACAACGCTCCTGTGTATATTTATTTGATAAATTTTGAGTTTCCTTGAGATCAAGTAAGCAAAATGGCCAAATTTTTAACACCCCCCCCCTTTCACCCCCACACACCCAACGTTGCAATAAACCAATGTCACCCAGGGTGACCCGTATCTTGCCAAAAGGTGACCACGTGTGACTCTTTAAGGTCACACTGAGGTGAACAGAGCTGCATCCACCAGGGCGACTCCTGAGGAATATCTGCCTACGAGAGATTATGAGAATCGTTCTACAGAGTAACCATGAAAAATATGTGTTTGCCTCATAACGTCATAATGTCTCAAGCTTGACATATCTAGAAAGCACTCATCGAGGTGTTCAATTTGAGGTACTACACGATATGGTTCCTAAAACTTGAAAATTTGACCTTGGGGTCAAATATGTTTGACCTCAGGCTAACCATGAAGGTCAAGGCCAATCGCCACCAAAAACTAATCAGCTGAGCGCCAGACCATATACTACATTCCCATAAAGTTGGAGACGATTCGATTAAAATTACTAAAAAATAAGGGTTTCGTCGACTCCCCTGATTTGCGACAAAGTGACCTTGACCTTTGACCTTGACTTCAAAATTTATGCGCTGAAAGGGACCTCTATAGGCCTCTGATATGCGAAGTTAAAAAATTTCCATGATAACTGTGCTCTGCAGAGTGATTTATACGTGATTACAGACAACAAAAAAAAATAAAAAAAACATGAAGGTCAAGGCCAATCGCCACCAAAAATTAATCAGCTGAGCGCCAGACCATGAACTATATTCCCATGAAGTTGAAGACGATCCGATAAAAATTACTCAAAAATAAGGGTTTCGTCGACTCCCCTGATTTCGACAAAGTGACCTTGACCTTTGACCTTGACCTTCAAAATTTTATGCGCTGAAAGGACCTCTATAGGCCTGATATGCGAAGTTACAAAAATTTCCAATGATAACTGTGCTCTGCAGAGTGATTTATACGTGATTACAGACAAAAAAAACATACAAGCTGACTACATATCTTGCAAAAACTTCGTTTTGGCAAGATAATAAATACGTAACGTAGACTGCATCTTGTTGGTCAATTGTTAGCTCACAGACCTGTTAACTACATTAACATGTGCAAGGAAAAAAAAAAAAAAAACATCTGGGAATTGCTCTCACAGCTAGCACGTGTGCAGGCAGATTTCCTTTGAAATGCTCATTAGTTAGTCTTAAAATGTTTTTTTTTGCAACAAGAAAAAATGATGAATAAATAATATTGCTCAGTGCTCTGAAAAAAATTAACCTTGCTCCTTCACCTGATAGTGAGGTTTAAAATGAAATCTAAAATGACAACGCAAACCAGAGAGACGCTGTAAATGTGATGAGACCTCAGAATTAAATATCTTCCCAACTGGCATCCATGCAGGTCATCCAATACCACTCATTCCCTACTCCCCCCCCCCC
>CM068952.1:156448266-156460349 GCA_035128595.1 Eptatretus atami
TTATCAATCCTGCATCAGGAACACTTTACATTCTATATTTTGTATTGAAGTTTGCTTCGGGAACACTTTACATTCTATATTTTGTATCAAATTCTGCTTCGGGAACATTTTACATTGTATTTTTGTATCAAATTCTGCTTCGGGAACACTTACATTCTATATTTGTATTGAAGTTTGCTTCGGGAATACGATACATTCTATATTTTGTATGAAGTTTGCTTCGGGAATACGATACATTCTTTATTTTGTATTGAAGTTTGCTTCGGGAACACAATACATTCTATATTTTGTATTGAAGTTTGCTTCGGGAACACAATACATTCTATATTTTGTATTGAAGTTTGCTGCGGGAACACTACACATTCTATATTTTGCATCGACTCTGCTTCGGAATACGATACATTCTATATTCTGTATTAAAGTCTGCTTCAGAAATCGATACATGCTATATTGTGTATGGAAGTTTGCTTCGGCAACACTATACATTCAATATTTTGTATCGAAGTCTGCTTCGGGAATTCCATGCATTCTTATTTTTGTGTTGAAAAAATTACCTCATCGGAATGACTGAAGTAAATCTCGATTGGTGTAATGACATTAGGGCTTGAACTTGTGCACCATATACACAATGAAATAGGATTGCCTTAATGTGGTCTCTGACAAGGAAATTGCATTTACAGAAAAACACAGGGCAGCCCAGGTGTGTGCTTGACCGAATATCTTCTCAAGGCCAAATAAAAAAAGAAAAACAAAAATTGATGGAGGCATTGCTCTTTTTTCCACCTGTGGAAGCAACCTCCACATTCTCTTCAATCTCATTTTCCTTCCCAATCTTTAAGACAGCTGTTCACCACCATCTCAAATCGTCCTGGATCCAAAACCTTGATCTTTTCTACCCTCTTGAAACCCCCTCCTCACCCCACCCAAGCCCTCTTCCTTCCAGATTTCCAGTTTTCCTCCTGAGAGTTTCCTTCTGTATCTATATTGTCTACCCCATGTGTCATTTTCTGCCCAATTTCTCCCCAAACCCATTGTTGTCTCAGTCTCTCTCTATATTGTCATTCAACTCCGCTGTTGCCCCCCACGTCCCTCTTACCCACCTCCACTTTATTTTGGCCTGTTACGTCCTGATTTGTTCAGTGGACTGGCTCTTCCTCGATCTGTATACAAAAAACAAAAGGTGAGCAACAAATTACACACCTCAAACGGATGCAAACGAGTATAAGGTGCACACAAGTGATCGCTCACCATTCATGATGAGCTCTGAACCATATGACTTCAACTTTAATCTTCAGGAAATCATTATCTTTATGGCTTCAACCTTACTCTATACTCTTAATGGAGTGCACAACAAACCTTATGGCTGCAATCTGAATTAAAAAGCACGGGTTTTCTGTCACAGTAACTCATGATTTTCAACCTTATCCGCCTTTGATGAATTCTTAAGGGCGTCACAGCAAAGCCAACAGTATAAACGCTGCTGGCGAGCTCATCACCTTGGAGGTCATCACATCAAACGGAACCTGCGATTATTTGCTTGAAATATTAGCTCTTTTCAAAAGGAAGTTATAAATCCGTTTAGTGATGATACTCAAGAAAGAAAAGCTATTTGATGAATAATGAGCTGTTATCACAAATTTCATTCAATCTTGCCATTAATAACCCCAAGCATTCAGGGAAGCGCTCCAACGCACACGTCACACACACACACACACACACACAACACACACACACACACACACACACACAACACACACACACACAACACACAACCGCTCAAGACTTCACAATACCGTTCTGCCTGACTGCTTGCAATGCTCAAGATTGAGTGTTCGTTCCTAAATGCCGCTCCTGCTGCCTTTTGCACGGTGTTTCTTGAACAAATTAACGTTTCATACTTAAGTTTCAATGCGTTTTAAACAAACGGAGGGAAGTAAAGCACGTTTCTCCAACTTTACAAAGCATTCACCTGATTGTTGCAAATGTGCATTATTTAAATAATCACAGACAGCTTCTATAGATATGTTTCCAATAGCATTGTGTGAAAATAAATGTTCAAAATGTGATCGAAACAAGGATACTAAAATAACAAAATAAATAAACAAACAAATGGAAGAGGTTCACGCTAATGAATACGTAGGCCTTACCCACCATCAGCCAAAACCTCCTGGCAAACATGTTGCAAGGCTGACCTCCAAAGCCAGTCAGACTGGGCCTCCATATTCCAAGTATTTCCTTGAAAAAACAGAACTACGCACAGCCTGCAAAGGCCTGTGTCCACACATCAATGGAACTGCTCTCCTTATTAGCTGGTGTGCCAGCATCACATCTATCATCTCTTTGGGATGCTTTGGTATCTCAACATTATTGGCATGTCCAGTGATGAGGCCGTAGTATACGGCCTGTTGCTCGCACACTGCAGACAGGCTGGTGGCCTCCGTTTATTTTAACCACCTCTCCTCCAGTCTAACTCCCAAGCCCTCCCACATCCACAACTCCTACAGGATGCACACATTCTTCCAGTGACCGCTTCCTGGTTAATGTCCCAGAATCCAGGCTTTGCTACACCTCCACTCTTTTGTTTTTCTCTCTCTCCTTAAAAAAATGGCCTTTTAGAGACGGTTCAACCCACCCTTCCTTTCAGGGCTTTAAGCAAGCGGTGCACTACCATCTCATGTTATTCCACCCTTTTCCCTCCAAACCCACGATCTATTAATTCCCATTACCTCTACCTCACCCAACCTCCTACGTGCAGGGTACAAATTGAGTGTCATCCCTCCAGTCTCTGCTCTCTTCATGCTTGCTAATTCCATTGCTCTTGTTCTGTCAAAATGTGCTCAACTACCCCACTGTCAATATGTTGCCTTTAATTTTTCATACAAAAAGTAATAATAATAATTTAAAAAAAATATATAATATATCTCTATTATAATACCAAGCTTGCACACTAAAAACTCGGTTCGCCGTCACATGATCCCTATGAAATTGCTGTGGCACTTAGCGGACATGCCGACAATGTTTGGGAAGTCTTGGCGTTCCATAGTACCACTTGCATTTTGCACAATGCGTATTTTTGTCATTTCCCGTGTACGGTCTGTCGTCTGCTACCAGCTATGTTGTACTGCTATCCGTGCATGTGCACGGGTATCGCTAGTTATACATATAATGGAGGAAGTGTATCGACGCCAGCCACCTAATGGCACCTTTGATGACGTAATAAAATATACAGCATTTATCAGTGTTGTTTATGTTCCTGTTAGACATAATAAATTAGAGCAAGAATTGCTTTGCAACACATGTGTCCGACCGATGTGATATTGTTGTGGACCGGGGTTCGGCGGCGATTAACGACCACCAGGGGGAGCGTAAAGCCGTCTCCCACCGAACACCGGAATTTAGGTCGTGACTCCCGGACAACTCTGAAAGGTCACGGGGCAATTAAAGGACCGTGGTCG
Source organism: Eptatretus atami (assembly GCA_035128595.1). Taxonomy (NCBI): domain Eukaryota; kingdom Metazoa; phylum Chordata; class Myxini; order Myxiniformes; family Myxinidae; genus Eptatretus; species Eptatretus atami. The sequence goes on from CM068952.1 coordinate 156,451,722, forward strand.
CCAATATTTCGACGGCGTGAGGTAGGGTCCACTTGTCCAATTCCAATTTACCTAAGTACTCACGCCGTCTAGCTACCGGGGAAACCACACCCTCGGCTGACTCTGTCCGAACTGAGTCGCATGTACCGATTCGGGTCCGGCGTACCGAGCGTGAGTTACCAGAGCCGCGCCGGTCCCAATGACAACTTACGGCACACGGCCTCTCTAATTCTCTCATTACATTACGCACCGTGCTGGGTCAATGAAAGAAAGTGACAGACAACGAGCTGGTATTTGAACATTGAGGGATTTATTTATCAGGGGGCAGGGGAGCACAAAGAACAGAGTTATCTGAAAAAAGCAATGTAACATGAACAAAAGCACTTAACAATTTCTACTTACAGACGGGGCCCACCACGGACACACACACACACACACACACACAACACACACACACCACACACACACACACACACACACACACACACACACACACACACCCAAAAGAATGGACCCCGTGGGGTCTTTATTCGGTCCCTCAGCCCAGGAGGGAAAGGGCGAGCTGGGACCAGGGCTTTTCGGGTACCTCTTCGCCTCGTGCGGTCACACCGTACTTCAACCACCACGGTGGGACTCGAACCACGTTCGAAATCCACGGCCACGACCCTGGCTGCTCGGACTCCCACCACGATGACCACCACCGAAGGACCACAGATGAAAAGCCACCACGACCAAGACAAAGCCAATCGCCACGATGACTCCAGTACCACTCTCCTCTTCCTGACAACCACTCTCCTCTTCTTGCCAGGTCCGAGGGGTTCTTCCTCCCACTCGCCTCCTGATTGGATGAGGGGTTGTCGGGGCGATCAGTCACCTCCCCTCATTGGTCGGGCGCCTCGGCCCTGCTCGCCCTTGCCATTGGCTGGAGGAAACACTCCATGCCTTCTCTTGAGCGGAGCCCCGATCTGAAGCGAATGGAGGCTCCGCCCACGCCTTCAGCCAAAACACAGTGGGCAATGGAGTCGATGGTGCGGAGAGGTGAGGGCATTTGTTGTAAAAAAACTAACTATAAAGAAACTTCGCAGTGCACACATGTAATTCCCTTTAGACATAGGAGGAATCTAACTATACACATACTTATTGAAATAAATAGCTGAGGGACTGCTGTCTGTTTGTGTGCAAATGGCTTCCAGATTCGTAACAATATTTTCTACTGATGCGATAGAAGTCCAAAAAGAGCATAACTGTGAAAGATTGACAAAACGCCCTTAAACTCGAACTTGTTGTGTAACTTATCATAATAAAGCCGTGTACCAAGTTTCAGATGAATATGTCAAAGGGTATGGGGAAAAAGGCTGAAAAACCACAGTTGAGACAGATGGACAGACAGACAGAGGGAGAGCAAACCTATAGTCCCCTCCAGTGACTAATAAATTGCATACATGTTGGTAGTACCCAGGGCAGGTCATGGGCACCCCCCCCACCCCCACCTCTTATGAGAGGGGAGGGGGAACTTCCAATTTTCACCCGATCACCAAATTTTGCATACGTGTTGGTAATACCCAGGATCAGTTCATCGGCACAAAAAAACTGCCTCAAGAGGTAGAGCCAGGAACAATTTATTTTTTTCAAAAGGCTTTCTGGCGAAACAGTTGCAAAGGCTCTGCATATTAAGCATAAGCTGAGCAGAGACTTTTAGTTCAGCCAGAAGAGCCTTTTAAATAATTTAAATTGCTCCTCTCTCTCTATCGAGTGTAGCTTGTGGCTGCTGGTTGCATCATTGGTTGGGACGCGGCTCTGCTGCTGATGCAATGTCCCCCTTACCAGTACACTGGTACTCATTTTGCCGACCTCAGAAGGATGACAGGCTGAGTCAACCTCCGTGGTTATATTATTCAGCAGCAAACGGGGCTTGAACTCAGGACCCTAGGATCCCAGGCCGCCACCCTAACCATGAAGCCAACACCAGGCGAGAAATTGCTCCTGACTACCACCAGAATCGTTTTGTGTACCACAGACGGGTAAATATGTGGCAGGCATTTCCTGTTGGTCAGGATACATACAGCAATAACTGTGTGACACTTGCTTCCTGGTAACACTACAGTAATGGGATCTGATCTTGACTTATTTTCTTAGAGGGTTTGACGAGTTCACTCAGGGAGGAGCTTTGCTCCTTGCGGATATGGGGACAGACTCCTTTTGAGAAGTGGTCCAATCGTATGACCATAACTTCTGGCCCTTCGGGGTTAGGATATGTGTGTTTGATTGACCATGTGCTTCAGCCTTCGGCCTGAGGTTCATGTGTATGCTCACGGGACAGTCTTGTTGACTGTGTACTTTGGTTGTGGGGATCAAGGTACGTGTCCCAAGCTGTTTAAATGTTTGTTTTTTGTGGGAAAAAACAGGCCACCCTCATAACGAATGCCAACAAGCCCGAAACAGGTGTCCATGGATACTCCTCTCCAAGGTGGACTGGTATATAAAATTGAAATTAAATTATCTTCCCAGTATTGGCTGCAGTACATCCCAAGCTGTATACATACAAACATAAGTGTGAGCTTTTTCTGTGTGAATCGTCTCGATTCTGTGGGAATTTTATTTTTCTACAAGTATATCCCATATGTAGAATGAAAATTAATACAAAAACATTCCATAGTCATCAAATCGATGTTAAAATGAAAAAAAAACAAAAACAATAGTGCACTGGGCTATCGAGCGTCGTTGAAGAAACAGAGACTCCATCCAAACAAACAAAGAAAGCACGCATTGAAGAAACGACGAGACATCATATCGCCATCGTGAGACCGGGAAGAAACCTGCAAAAAACGTCAACAGAATAATAAGACAACAAGACTGCTCGCATAAATGATACCGAGGAGAAACCAACCTCAAAACAAGGAAATAAGGTCATTTGGCCCAACATTTGCCGTGGTGCACTTTCAGGGTACTTCGCCTGCAGCTTTAACCATAATCTTCTTGATGGTTAACCAAAGTTTTAAAAAGCCGATCTTGATCGGTGACCCAACTTGTGTGTATATATGTATGTGTATATATCTATATCTATATATATATATAGTTTCTGAATAATTTCTCAGGTATTGCTCCGATTCAGGAAAATGCAGCCTGTGCTCTAACTTTTCTCATGTGTATATTTAGCTTGCCAAGTTGTGTTCTACCTGCTGAGCCAGAGGAATCAAGACAGGCAGGGAAACTCAAACCAGACTAATGAAACAAATCAATAGATTTATAAATAAATAAATTACGAGTTATTTACCAAATTCGAACGATCGGTTGTAATTTCATATGAATGCAATTGGTGAAAGTCGACTGTAATTTGAACTTGCTGCAATTGGATGTCAATTCTTAAGTGAGGGACCATGCAAGTTGATGCGCAGTTTCCATGAGATATTTATTCTGATAATTTTCATGGAGATACTTTATCATTACAAGCTTTTCATGGTAACAGTCGTATTTGTTTATTGCATTGTGCAGGATGCTACGAACTGTGATTGTGTTGCTTTGTGGGCAGGATGTTGCATGATCAGCAAGTACTCCATCCTTCGGACGGGACGCTAAGCCTGCTATCCTGTCTACTATAATTTGTTGGTGAAGTGAAAGATCCACAGTGGCTTTCAAAAAGAGTCAGCCACTGTGTCCCAGCGCCATGAGCAAATTCTATATTTCCTGTCTGATTCTGCAGGGGCAATGCATCAGCTGTACCAAGGTGAGCGAAGAGCATATAAATCCAGCTCAAGTAAACAGGAGTAGTTGGCAAGATATTTAAAACGAAATTATTAAAATTGTTATTACATTTAATCTCAACCCCAATTTGTAATTTGTTGAGGGTCCGACGATAGCTCGCCTCTCTTTGTGAAGGACACCGTGGGATCTTTAACGTCACTAACTAATGCCAACAGATTGGACGCCCAGTTTAATGCCCATCCGAGGGACGGCACACACAGGTGGGTCAGGATTCAAACCCAGGCTAGACAGCTTAGTGGTGAGTGTGTGTACCTGCACACCATCCTGCCAGCCTTTGTACAAATTATTAGAAATATATTTATTAAAAGTTTCGACAGGAGCACATTTCGTGTTTCTTGCCTGAATTCTCACTCATGTCAACTTCGGAGAAGTTTTTCATGTTCTAAATGTTAAGAAAAATATACATTACACCCTTAAAACGAGTTACTTCATCTCTGGCTGAGAAACATTTTCTTCATCTCGGACTGCTTCATTAAATTTGGCACAAAGTCGGGGAGATCACCATGAAACGTTCGGTTCCTAAATCACATGGTACAGAATGTAATAGAGCATCAAGTATCCTGTGAAGCTTTTAAACATGTAGGTTTTATTCAAACGCACATTTTTTAAAAAACTATGATAGAAAAAAAAAGACTCACAGAGGAGAGCAAAAAAATGACAGATGATAAGGTGGTTTTAACTGATGCGAAGGTAGAAGTGATCGTTCAACAGACATACAAACATGACCTGCATGAAAAGGAGAGGTATGGCGTAAGGTCAGCGTGAATGGAGAAAGATCAAAATAGCAACGACAGATGACGAGATGTCTGTGAGCCGCAACCGTGAAGCGGTGGAGAGTGGGACACGATTGGAGAGATACCGCATGGTGATTCTACAGGTGGCAAATAAATGGACAAAAGAATGCAGCTGAGTATTAGAAGCCTAGACGTTGAAAGTTTGACAAGGAGTGGGTTGCTGGATTAGTGCATTCGCCTTAGAAGTGCTCGTTGAGGGGCAGAGAGCCGAAAGGAAACCAAGTGAGGGTAGACTGAATGAGAGACAGGAAAAGATCAAAGACCATCAAACAGTACTTGGCGAGAAGGCAGTCGGCCCTTGTGACAGCCTGTTGATAGGTAATGCAGATAATTTCAGAACCTTAGTCTACTCGGAACACGTCTGCCACAGATCCAAAAGCTGGAACAACACTCCATTGTGCTGAAAATAAATGTTGTATCCGTCATGAGAGATTCTGCAGAACCAAGGAAGGACTTTGCCTTATGCGATTACCGTAATGCAGTTGACTTGTGTCAGCTTGTAAATGTAGTCTCCTCAGGAGAGGTCACAGCTGATGGTGAGTCCAAGAGCTGAAGAGGTCAACTTATTTGAGAAGTTCATCACATTCACATGCAACACTGTGAGGATGTGGGAGTTAGCTAGATTAAAAGTCATGATCTCGGTATTAGATTTGTTAATGATCTTTTTAAAGACATGCTGTGAGAGATGTTATGAGATGAGAACTCCTCAATATAAGGTTGAGTTATCTTCAAAATATAAATATTCCAAGGCCAAAGGCAGCAATAATTGAAACTGGAAGATAATTGGACCAAGACACTGCATTAAATAGGGAGAACCAGCATCAAGAAGTAGGCAGAGTTGATCAGGAGCCATCAAGAGCTACACACGGTTTACATGCATGGAGCAGGATGTCAGCCAGACAGGCATAAATATGAGCAGCACTGCTGTCAAATTCTGTTCAAAGCACGAGATATGTCCAGACATACAGCCTGACCTCTTGCTTGATTAAGGGCCTCCATCCAATGTTGTGAGGGACAAAACTTTCCAACAAAGATCAAATTTACCGGCCTCGGTGGCGTAATGGTTCGAGCATCCGCTCTGACTCTGGAGGTCAGAGGTTCAAACCATGGCTGAGTCACACCAAAGACTTAAAAAATGACACATGCTGCTTCCTTGCTTTGAGCTTTTGCATTTAAAAGGACAGAGCACGGATAAGAAACCATAAATTACAGCAATACTAGTATCGGCTTTGATGGGCCCATGGCCTCCGACTGCATTGCAGCTCCTTGAAAGGAAACTCATACTTATTAGCCCGTCCCCCGTGCAGTTTAGCAAGTGTGGTGTGTGTGTGTGTGTGTGTGTGTGTGTGTGTGTGTGTGTGTGTGATTGTTATCTTCATAATTTGGGTTTCAGAAGGTGGAAGGGAGCCCCTCCCAGGACTCGAAGTATCCACCTCGTTTCAGTGAAGGATCTTGATTATGGCCTAAGTTGTGAAGTTGTGTTGTTCCGAGGGCTCTTTTCAGGATCATCACTGAGCCCCGCCCGGACAGCCTTCAATTGTAGTTTGTCTGCGGTATGTTTTCAGGGATGGTTTTGTAGGATCTTTGTGAGGCTCTTATTTTTATTATCGCTGCTCCAATTATCACTGGTACAATGTCAACACTCTTCAGTTTCCAGGATTTTTCACTTCATTCTTGAGGTCTTGATTTTTGCATTATTTCGACCAAAATTACTGAGTACTGAAACCTCAATTAAATAATGCCTTCTTTTCCTTTTTGTATCCGAGTGCGATGCCCGGTTGCAGTGCTTTGTATTTTTTTTAATGTTCATGCTCGATGGGATCACGTTCACGATCGAGGTATTCCTTTTGCTACATGTACAATGTACATACTTATGACACGTGTTCCCTGGATGACAGTTTATGCTGGGCCGAGATTCAAACCCAGGCGAGACAGCTTGGAGACGATGAGCGTACCTCTTGGCCATCCTACCAGAGAACATTTACATCCTGTCTGTTCTAACAAATCCATGTAGAATTGACGAGGATTTCAAGCACAATCAATCGATTCATGGGGTAGCTAAAGTAAAATGAGAAAAAGAAAATGGCAGGATAAAGCATTTTTGTAGCCAACCTCCTGATTATCCCTGACAACCAAGCATGTTATGGGAACCAAGGATTTTTAGGCCTCGCACAGCCAAGTCAAGTAAAACTGGCAATGTGCACAACAACCCAGAAAACCTGGATCGTGAGCGTAGCGCCTCCACGTGGCGATTACATCAAATATGTACGCAAAGAACGTGAAATAAATAATAATAATAATTAACAATTCAAACTGATAGAGCAACAGAAGGTAAAACAAAGGCTTCAAAACCTCAATGTATCAACATAGATAAACAATACAGACTTGTCATTCTGTCTTTGTGCAAATTTAACAATTTAGCATATGCTAACTTCTCAAAAAAACAAAAAAACAAGAGTGGAGGTTGCATTTATCTAGGTGACTGTTTCAAAGGAATTAAATCTCAATACAATTGCATGTTGAGATAAAACCAAGTACATTTGCGGTGAATCGAGCATTTGGGTTTACTTTGTGGTTCAAATTGTTTTTTGGTTTTCCATGATGTCGATTCTGATGGTCGTTTAAGGTTCGTGCGGACGTTTTATTCCAGGAAAGATCAAGAAGTTGATAAAACCTCACCTATTTCTCGAGGTATTCCTTTGCTACATGTACATACTTACGACACTTGTCCCCCGTGTGATCATGCTACCAGGCCTTGTACATCGAAATACATTCGGGTTGGGTATGCAGTCATTTCGGGACATTTGCTTTGACGTCTTCATAATTCCAAAAACTTAATGTCTGCCACTCAAAGGTTCTTTGAGTTAGTCCGGCAGATATGGGAATGGATTGTGCCTTTGATGATAACAGCATGAGCTTTGGCAACTGTTAGAGCATGCCCTAAGGAAGATATTAGCTATAGGGCCATCGCAGAATTGTCCTGTGGCCAAAATGGCGGCCATTTTCCAAATGGCCACCACCGGTTGTTATTTTACGGAACACTTTACATTCTATATTTTGTATCAAATTCTGCTTCGGGAACACTTTACATTCTATATTTTGTATCAAATGCTGCTTCGGGAACACTTTACATTCTATATTTTGTATTGAAGTTTGCTTCGGGAATACGATACATTCTATATTTTTGTATGAAGTTTGCTTCGGGAATACGATACATTCTTTATTTTGTATTGAAGTTTGCTTCGGGAACACAATACATTCTATATTTTGTATTGAAGTTTGCTTCGGAACACATACATTCTATATTTTGTATTGAAGTTTGCTGCGGGAACACTACACATTCTATATTTTGCATCGACTCTGCTTCGGGAATACGATACATTCTATATTCTGTATTAAAGTCTGCTTCAGAAATCGATACATGCTATATTGTGTATGGAAGTTTGCTTCGGCAACACTATACTTCATATTTTGTATCGAAGTCTGCTTCGGGAATTCCATGCATTCTATATTTTGTGTTGAAAAAATTACCTCATCGGAATGACTGAAGTAAATCTCGATTGGTGTAATGACATTAGGGCTTGAACTTGTGCACCCATATTACACAATGAAATAGGATTGCCTTAATGTGGTCTCTGACAAGGAAATTGCATTTACAGAAAAACACAGGGCAGCCCAGGTGTGTGCTTGACCGAATATCTTCTCAAGGCCAAATAAAAAAAGAAAAACAAAAATTGATGGAGGCATTGCTCTTTTTTCCCACCTGTGGAAGCAACCTCCACATTCTCTTCAATCTCATTTTTCCTTCCCAATCTTTAAGACAGCTGTTCACCACCATCTCAAATCGTCCTGGATCCAAAACCTTGATCTTTTCTACCCTCTTGAAACCCCCTCCTCCACCCCACCCCAAGCCCTCTTCCTTCCAGATTTCCAGTTTTCCCTCCTGAGAGTTTCCTTCTGTATCTATATTGTCTACCCCATGTGTCATTTTCTGCCCCAATTTCTCCCCAAACCCATTGTTTGTCTCAGTCTCTCTCTATATTGTCATTCAACTCCGCTGTTGCCCCCCCACGTCCCCCCTCTACCCACCTCC
>CM068952.1:156493572-156511146 GCA_035128595.1 Eptatretus atami
ATCTTGCTATACAGTACTATATCGTTTTTGGCCTGATCTCTAAATGGTGAAGAATCACTTTAAAAATTATAGTGGTTGGATCTGGATCTTCATCAAAATCTAATCAGTTTGTCCTTGTCACACACTGAACCTGTCCACAAAATTGCATCCAGATCCATCCCCAACTTTTTGAGATATCCTGTACACAGACAGACAGACAAAGAGACAGAAAGGGGTGAAAACATAACCACCTTCACCTTCGGTGGTGGAGGTAACTAGGGTTACTAACATGTTACTAACAATCTTACAAAAATAACCCAATTTGTATGTATGTACAGTGCATACATACAAACAGTATATCCTCCCCCCTCCCCTCACAGCAGTCAGGTGTTTTTCCTTCAATTAAGCTTTCATTACTTTTAGTTTGCATGACCTAGAAAATCTGTAAATGTTTAAACTTACGAGTAAATTAAGTCTCATTCAGGTGTACGCAAGATGTGCTCAACTGGTGTGTCCAAGGCATTTTTAAATGACCAAAAAGTAAACCATTTATGAGCTTACATACTCGCTATAGGTTAAAATATACAGCCAATCATCTTCAACATGAACTTTCTCCCTGAAAAGAAGGAAAACTACTGCAGCCACTTTTCAACAACAAAACAATTTGCTGTTGCTCTTACAAGTAAACGTCCATGAAGTGCATCTCACTCACCTCCCAGTGACAAAGAACTACGGTAAATAGTCAGAATAACAGCAAAAAACCACGGGATAGTTATTTCATAATTTGTGGGATCATCAGCAGAGAGCTCGAAAGCATGCCCTTGGAAGACCGATCCCAGCTGTACCTGCTCGTATCCTTGAGTAACTACTAAACTGATGCAGTACACTACAACACCAAAGGTGAAATAGTACTCAAATCGTTAAAATATCAAAGTTACTGAAAACCAGCTGCTTCACAAAGACCCCGTGCTCCAACCAAATGCCTCAAAAGCTCTCCAAAACGAGATAAAGATGAAGGAAATGTAAAACCATCATAATCATTGTTCCTGGATGACCCTGCCTCATGTTGGCAATGCGACTGCAACCAATTAAATGTTTCATTTTTAGGCCTAGGTGTCATAATAATTACTGTAGGCACATGAGAAACAGAAGGTCAAGAGAGGTGGAGAACCAATTGAATGGTTCAGACTTCAGAGCAATTGAAAAATGAGGACAACAAGATGGGAGAGATTTTAAAAGTGTATCACCAGCTACATTTACTGAGAAAACAGCATGAAACCGATCGGGAACTAACAAGTTCTGGCTTTCTTGGAAGAAAATATACAGTATAGTGGGTACAAAGCTAGTCTTGAGGCAGGTAGGAAGCAGCTTGAAGTTTGAGAAAAGACAAGCTTCAGGACTGGAGAGCTTATGAAAAATGGTACTGAAGTAAGTGAAGAAACAAGTTAGTGTAGTGCAAGTAATTTATTTTTTGGCTTAGCTAGGGAGGAGGGGCACTGGAAAACCGGACAAAAAGAGCAAAAGCAGCGGCAACTAATAAAAGTATCGAGGAGAGTAACAAGGGAGTGAGTGCAGGCCATTATGTTTAAGTTTGCTAGCGGAGAATGTATTCGACAAAAAAAATCGGAACTTTAAGCTGTTGACAAAGGTTTTAAAAATATGATTGAGATGGTCAACATGGATTCACAAAATGCAATGTCTGGCAAAAAAAAAAATCAAAAAAATCTACTCAACTTTTTACAGAGATAAGTTTGGTGGATAATGGTACCGCAGTGGAATTAGTACGTGTCAATTTTTAGAAATCAACTAAATTCCCAATAAACATCATATTTTACTTATTTATTTATTTGCTAAGATGCAAGTACATGGCATTGGGAGACAGGCTTGAAAGATAGAACATTGACTCAATAATAAGACAGGGAAAGTTCTAGTAAATGAGCACATGTCAGGAAATACTAAGTAGTTCGGCATTTACCGAGGTCAATTCTATATCACCTGCTGCTTTCTAATCTATATCGATGATCTCGATGAAAGAGCAAAGACTGAGGTATCAAATATTACAACCACGGAGCTAAGGGGTAAACTGAAAACCTTGGAATAAAATAACAGGGTGAAAGTGGCTCCGGTGTGGAAGAGTTTATGGGAGCAAAGTCAAATGGAAGTACAGTTTAACATTTTAACAGGAAGCTAGATAAGCAGCGAGAGGCAGGCAGAGCAAACATACTCTTCTCAAAATGTGAAGCATACTTCGTCTTGATGGATTCTATAAAACAAAATCGAATAAAAACTTTACTGTACAGGGTGTTCCAAAAAGACCCGGATAACTTTGGTTGTTAATATATTTAGAACCACAAATGATAAAACAATACCCTTTGGTTTATATGATGCAGAAACTCATAAAGTTTTGTGCACACCATCAATACACTTCAATATGAGCTCTGTTTGTCGTGCGCAGGACCTCAAGGCGGTACATAAGTTCTTGCCATGTTCGGCTCTGCATGTTTGTGTCCACCGTTGCGCATGCAGTTGTGATCCGAGAACGAAGATCCTGCAGATTTGCCACCTTGGTGTTGTGGACAACATCTTTGACAAAACCCCACAGAAAACAAAAATCAAGGGAGGTTATGTCTGGAGATCGTGTGGGCTAGTGGTTGGTCCATCTCAGCCAATCCAGCGACCTGGAAATTTTTCATTCAGGACGGCTCAAACGACTAAGGCCCAATGAGGGGGAGTACCATCCTGTTGAAAAATATCGGGTGGCAGGTCTTCAATCTGTGGGAAGGCTAGTCCTTCCAGCATGCTCATGGAAATTGTTGAGGTCACTGTATCCTCCGCAAAGAAAAACTGACCAACCAAGCGGTCATGGAGAAGGCCACACCACACATTGACCTTTGGACTGTCACGTATGTGTTCAATGACTACGTGGGGGTTTTCAGAGATAATTTTTCTAATTAGTTTAAAACCATCGGTGCTCTGCCAGTCCACCAGTAAAATGTTTTCTTCTGAAGATGGACCTTTTCCCCTTCAAAACAAACTTATGGAGCTTACATTAAAGTGTGCTGCTCTTGTGCTGTGGTCATCAGTCAAGGTAAAGAGCTCTTCATATTTGCTTTGTCTGTCTAAATCACTTCCCACCCCTCTGGGAAACCATGCTTTTTGGTCCATCTCTCACAACTTAGGTGAACATTCTTTCCCCTCACTCTTCAATTTGGATGGTTCTATTTCTAAACACACAGAATTCAAAGGAGACAACTTTACCACTCCTTTTTCCTCCAACTTCACTCTTGATAATTCCATGATAATTCATCCTACAATCCCCCCCCCCCCCCCATCTAACAACATCATGCTCTTGTATCTTTAACAATGAGGAAATTAAAAATACTTCCTCGTACCAATAGTACACAATTTAGGTACCAATAAGATAAATGGTCTCGATGGCTTCCCTGTCATCACCGCACGCAAGTGAAGCGAAAAGCGGGGTTAAGCAATTCATTTACATTGTCTGTATATCTGTTTGTCTGTCTACAAACGTCAGCTTATGATTGAGGAACAACTCGATTTCAGTTGAACGTTATATTTTGAACACAAATCGGAAAAAAAAACGAACCTGTAGATTAGTAGTACTTTGGCTCCAAATTCGTCCCGATCGCACATGCGCAGAGAGGAGTGGGATAATTTTTAAAATTCTGTTTGCCTGTCTGGCAGTCAAACAGCATTGAAAATAATTTCAAACAAGAAATTTACTGTTTTTAAGGACGTCATAAAGGACACAAACAACAAGCGCGAATAACCAACGTCACGTGTTAAATAAGGTGTAAAAGATGCTGCATCAATGGTGATAAACTTCAAAATTTCTTTTTTGTACAACCTTGATAATATTTATTTTATTTCATTTGAGTTATACACTTTAACTTTGTAGAACACACATCACCTTTTGAGCACTTTCAAAAACCCTTCCGTTTAGCAGTACTTGCCCAAAATATTACGGAATTTAACGTCATCTTGACAAATCAAATTTTGCACTCGGAGACCCCGCCCACGTCCTTGTTTCTCAAGACTGTGCGGGGTAAGGTGTTCGATGAACTCTCTAGTCTTGAAGTGAGTGCTCCCCTGAGACAATTTTATTGTCTGAGATTTATCCTGTTCTGACTTGGCTGTACAAAGTGTCCCACTCTTGAAGTATATTCCCTTCACCTGAAAAAAACATCAATACATTTTTCCTATGTCAAAGAAAGGTGATCAATCCAATCCATCAAACTACCACCTGATTGCATTGACATCTATTCTTTCCAAGGTTACGGAGACCATGATCACCAAAGAGCTACTTTCCTTCCTCAAATACGATGCTCTACTTGATGACCACCATGATGGATTCTATCGAGCTCTATCCACTTCTGATGTGCTCACTTATGTCACCAATGCATCGAGTCTGGCACAAAGGACTTCTTACTAAAGTATCATTCAATGAAATTTCTCCTCATAACCTGGCTGGAAGACTACTTTACAGGGTGCTCAATTTCAGGCTGTGTAGATGGTATGCTCGCCAAGACTTGTCCAATCCACCATCGCTTCGAAAATGAAACTGCTTGGGCAGACCCTCAATCAGTACGTTTAAATTTCTGTTTGTATATTTAAATGCAAATATGTCATTCATTTACATGATCTTATAAAAGGAAGTGGATTAACTCGTTTAAATGCACTTAACACCAGAGAGTCCATAGAAGACCGTACCCTGTGCAGTGTTCAGGTATATAATTCAATTGCAATAAAATTATGATTTTAAAGGTTGCAAAAAAAATTTAAGGAAGTTTAGCACCATTGATGCAATGTCTTGTACACCACCTTCTTTAACATGTTCAAGTACTGCTAAACGGAAGGGTTTTGAAAGTGGCAAGAGGCGATTTATGTTCTGCAGTGTTCAAATATTCAATTTAATTGAAATAAAATAACGATTTTAAAGGTCATACAAAAAAAAATCCGGAAGTTTATCGCCATTGAAGCAGCGTCTTATACACCACCTTATCGAACACGTGACACATTAGTTCTTCGTGCCTGTTGTTTGTGTCCATTATAACATCATTAAAAACAGAACGTTTCCTGTTTGGAATGATTTTCAATTTTGTTTCACTGCCAGACAGAGAAAATATAAAAAAATTATCTCACTCCTCTCTGTGCATAACGGAATCGGGACAAATTCAAAGCCAAAGTACTGTTAAACTGCGGGTTCCTCTTCCAATTCATGTTCAGATTCGTGTTCAAAATATAACATTCAATTGAAATGATGTTGTTCTTCGATCACAAACTGACGTTTGTCGACAGACAGTCAGAGACAGACAGACAAAGTGAATCAAATTGCTTAACCCCACTTTTCACGTCACGTGCGTCGAGTAAAATTAACAGCAATGTCATTATACAAAACAAGAACGGCATGTTGCAGTGTATCATTAAAATAGAAAAGCTTTTATAAGTCTCTATGCATTGCAATCTTTGTTATATATGGAGCTACTTTTGATCGGCAAATTAGGGTGATCACATAATTAAGGCATTTCTGGATGATAGTCAACTGCATGGAAAGAAAAACCAAAAATCCCATCAATGTTTGGTTTCTCTCTTCCTCCTCTCCTTCCATCCCCAGGTCAGCACTCAGAATGCCCAAAGAATTTAAGAAAAAAATGGCAGAAGTAGAAATGGCAGAAGTAGAAATGGAACTTGTACGACTGCAAACCAAACCCATGATAAGTTTAAAACTGAAATATAGTAAAAAAAAATAAAAAAAAATCCTCTATCATACTTGTACATTTGATATATAATTATATATATATATTGTATTATATATATATATATATATATTATATATATATATATATATATATATATAGTCATGCGCCGCATAACGACGTTCCGGCAACGACGGATCGCATATACGACGGATCTGCCAACTCTGAAAAAAAAAAAAATTTTTTTTAAAATGTAACTGAAAAATTCCTATCGCCGAGTGATGTAGCCTTGTATAAAATTAGCACATACAATTATGTACACTGTACAGTACAAAATACCTCATAATGATAATAAACGACAGTGTGGCCCTGTTATAATGCGATCGTTGAGGTCCATAAAATGTCATCGGGAAAAAACAGGATCGTGCTAAATCGGGATTCAAGGAAATCGGCTTTCAAACTGAACCAATGTTTGCACGTTTACCTTCTAGCAAGTAAATTACCTTTGAATTGAAGAATTCTGCGAATAAATCGTTGTTCTTAGTCGACATTAAAACACAGATTTATTTTTAGTGAAGCTTTTTATGTTGTTAAACAATCGCACTGTTCCGAAAATATATATCACAATTGACAGGTGCTCGTTTCTTCATTTGTAAATTATAACATCGATGCAATGATTACGTATTTATAAAATCCAAACGTATTTATTCATCTTTCTATAATCGATGCGAGAGGAGATTGTAAGCTGCTGCTAACAACACCGATGGCCGTCATGAACAGCACAAAGGTAAATCTAACGTGTCTTCCTTCTCTCTGGATGTGTGTTACAATTGCCGACAGTATTCAGTACAGTAACATGCTGTACAGGTTTGTATCCGAGGAGCAATAGGCTACACCATATAGCCTAGGTGTAGGTTTGTGTAAGTACGATGTTCGAAAACGAAAACGAAAAAAAAAAATGATGTTCGCACAACGACGACGTCACTTAACGACGTGTTTCTCAGAACGTAACCCCGTCATTAAGTGGCGCATGACTGTAGTTGCAGGCCGGGGGTCGGTGGCGAGAACGACCGCTAGGTGGGGAAGGTTACGTCGTCTCCCACCAGACTCTCCGGAATTGTAGGCCATCACTCTCGGATAACTCCATGAGCCGGCGGGTCGCTGAACCGACCGTGGACGCCAATATCTCAGCCGCGTAGCGTAGGGTCTGTTTGTCTAGAACCAATTTACCTAATTAACTACCGGGGAACCACGCCCTCGGCACATCTTGCTCGAACCGGGTCACTCTACCGACTGCGGTAGAGTTCCAACTATCGACTACCAACTCCGGTTCGGGTGCAGTTGAGCGGAACTGCCAAAGCCATGCCGGCAACAATGAACGGATTACCGGGGATAAAAACCCGCCTAAACTGGGATCCGAACCATGCTGGACCAATGAAAGAAAGGACGGAAACGAACTGGGAACATTTCTACAGTAATTTTTTACAATAAAGAAGACACAGAGCAAGACTTATCGCGGATATGCAAGCAAGAATTTACAATGATGGAAAACACTTAACAGTTCTACTTAGAAGACGTGCCCACACACTCAGACACACACTCAGATGATTTATTGAAAGATCCCCACAGCCAGAGAGGGAGAGACGAGCTGGGGGTCGCAGTTCACGTGGGTACCTGCACGTTGAAGGGAGGGAGTGCTCCGTGGTGCGGCACCTGCTATCGGCCCACAGTCACACGCGTGGGGCTCATGCCCGTGGGGAAACCGAGCGGGGCAGTCGGAGTCCCAGGGCAGAGATCAGGGTCGCAGACGGGACCCAGGAAAACTCCACGAACGCCAGCAAAATGTAGAGCGCACACCAACCAACTTGCTCCTCCAAAAGAACTCTCGTTCCTCCTCCAAGAGACTTATTCAGAACCAACGACCGAACCCCCTCAGAACTCCCAGACTCCTCTCCACAGAACTCTCCGCTGAGGATGGCGTCGTAACTTTTTACAAAGTTTGTGAAGCCGAGAAGGAACTGCCAGAGATTCTGCCTCGGACAGCGAGTCGCCGGTTAGGCGAGTGAAGCGCTTGTTCAGTGGTGTCGGTTTGTTTGTTGGATGGTCTTAGATGGTTCGTTGGATGTAATAACCTACCTAAAAGAACATCGCAACACACACCTTTGATTCTCCCACTAGACAAAAGGCAGGGACCTGTCTCACATGTACTTAACGGAATAACTGACCTTTGGGACATCTGTATGTTTGAATGCATATGGTTTCCAGATCCTAACAATATATACTGTATATATAAATAATCGGGTGCCTGTCAGTGTTCCTTTAAAAGACTATTTGTTTGCCAGTCGTGCCGGCACGTGGTGGCGCACTTTTTCCACAATGTGAGCCGCACACGTGGCAAAACACCTTGTACAGTGGGAGGGAAACGGCGGCTGCGTGCATTATGCACCAAACCTCTTGCAGCATTGTACAGCATCCTCCAAACACGACCGTTTCATTAGAATGGAGTTGCTGTTTTGTGGTCAGACTTGGCATTTGATTCCAACTACTGCTCAATTGTGTTTCAAATATTTCTATGGAAATACAAGCTGGTACAACGCCCATTCCTCGCATTGTTTCAAATCCTTGGATAGCTACGGTTGCTTATTCAGAAGAAATTCGCACACGAGGAGCAAAACCCAAGTTAAAAGCAATGTTCAAATCAGATGTTTAAGTATGTCAGGGCCCAAGAGTACCATGATGACTACTTTGTTGCAAGTCACAGGAAGAAAAACAAACTGCGTACAAGTTCATGAAATAATATGATTTGGATTAATGGCCGGAACATAAGGATTTGTGAGACTCTCTCATGATACGTGGAGTGTCGTACCTTGGTAGAGGCCAACGGGCTTTGAGACGTTTCTCCTTTATTACTTACAAAATGAAAGGGATGCATTAACAACTCTACACTGGGCGCAAGTTTTGCTGATGTTTCACAGATCCGTGTATGTCCTCAAATGCTAAACATTATCCAATGCCAAAAAATAAATCGTAAAATACATTTCCGATGTGTGTCATGGGCCACGATAAAGCTAAAAACAATGATAATGGTTGCAAAGTTGGCCAAAGAAAGTCTACAAACACTAGATTAGTCTGGAGTACGAGTCATGAATAATGTGCTACACGGTGTAGCTGAGAATCTTCAAAGTTTGGGGGTAACAAAAGTCATGGTGGGTGGATTCAAGTGGTGTATTCATCGCAGGAGGGGAGATGGAAAGACTTGGAACATGGCATCTTGTGTGCGAGTGCATGCACATTTCAGTCTGTACGAGACGGTTAAAAGCTGCCGATTGTGTAAGAGTAAATGAAAACGATCACGGGCCAAAAACCTGATGATGGTGAAAAAGCACCATGTCCAGAAGCATTGACTTACGGCTAAGGTTGATAACGTCGAGAACCTTTGATTTCATAGCATTAAAAAGCACCATGTAGGGTTCAGGATGGCCTAAAGGCACGCACACTCGTCTTTAAGACGTCTAGCCTGGTTCTGAATCCCAACCCAGCTATAAACTGGAACCCCGGTGTTTCACTGGCAGGATGAATCGTCAATGTGTGCGCCGTTCTTGAGATGGATGTTAACTGGGCGTCCCATCTGCCGGCATTAGTTGGTGGACGTTAAAGATCCCATGGTGTCCCTTGTGAAGAGGAGGCAGCATCGCCGGACCATGAACAAATTCCTGCCCGAACTACTGAGTCGAGTGTCAGGTCTGGCCAGCCAGTTAGTGAAACACTTGGGCTCAGAAAGACTTACAAAGGCGATGTATTCAACAAGCAGCAAAGACATAAAAAGAAACCTTGACATAAAAAAATGTTCACTCGGCAAATAGCTTTGGAATCCAGTTTTGAGATGTTATCAGCCCACTACCACTACCCATCTTGCCTGCCCGTTATGCCCAGAAGCTTTAGCGACCACCCTTATCCAATTGACTTTTTAACCTGGTTATATGGAGATGTGGCCACACTACCTTTTATAGGCAGTTTCAGTTGTCATCGCAAGATGTTAACGGAATTTGGAACCACCACAATTCTTGACTGGCACAACACGTAACCAGACCAAGTAAGCCAAGCACATTAACTGCTCCATGAAGGTTACGAGTGAGCCGTTCAGTTGTCACACACAATGTGATAGCAATAGGTAGTTCACTGAAACGATTCCCAGGTTGAAGCAAAATCTATGATGCTTAATACTGCACTGCCTTCAGAGCTCAGACAAATTTGAACCAACAACTTTTAGGATGAGGCTCAGTTGAAGATCAGTTTCAGGCTGGTGTGACAAACCTTCAACCTCAAACAACACAACATTTACTTGTTTTGTTTTCAGGAAATTTAAATTCCTCGACGGTTAGAGGTACTTTCTTCGATATTTTCGTGTTTCACTTCGAGAACATCTTCCCCGGGTGAAGGCTAAAATGTCATCATAATGTTGCAGCTGAGCCGGTCCTGAGAGAACCTTGAGTTTGGTTGTTTCTGCATTTTGGGGAATTTGACTCGTATAACCTTTGCACACTGCAAACATGTTATCCCCATATTTGGACTTTTTCACAACCTGTCAAGTCTCATTCATTCAAGCCTCATTTCACACATCGTATATCATAATTTTAGTCAAATATTTTCAACAAAATTTAGTGTTTACTAAAGCCGTGCTAAGTTGTCACCGAGATTATTGGAAGGATACCTCGAGCTTGCAAGCATATCTTGATTAAAGTTCCTTCTTCAAATTCATTCTTTCTACAAGGGAAATGCAACAAAATGGTGAACACCAAACCAACTAGAACAGCTCTCGGTAGAATGCATACCTCCGTCAGGCTGAACAAGTTTACGTTTTGTATCCCACTGATAGGCCGGATCAGCATCCGCACCGCCAAAATCGAATCGACTTGTTCTTGTCACCGACTCATCATCTACAAGTTTTGTCTGAACCATCCGCAACTTTTTGAGATATCATGATAATAGGCTATCATTTTAGCCTACCCTCGATGGTGAAGAATCACTTTAAAATTCTCATATCTGGATCTGCATCGATCTGTCTCAAACTTTGATTCTCGTCATACAACAACGTCCACCAGTTTTCGTCCGAACATCATACAACTTTTGAGCATATTGTCTCACAAGACAACAGACTGATCAGACAGACGGGTGACAACATAACCCTGTCCCCCTTCGGTGGCAGATGTAATCAACATGCTCAGAAAACTGTCCCTCTCTCGCAAGTGAAATAACTTGACAAAACACACAGGATATTATTTAGTTGAAAGATAAAAATTGTAAAATAATGATTATGATGGTAATTCCATTTATCCAGTTCGTCAAGCGTGGACCTTTTTCATGTTGCAAGGAGAGCCTTTTGAAGTACATTTGGATATTTGACATTGCCTCCGAGCAGTGTATAGACTGTGGGGGGACTGGTGTGAGCAGGAGTGTGCATTGTGCATACCCACTCTTTGCAAAAGACGAAGTGGAACGCCACACAGTGCAACCAACCTGCAGGCAGACGGGTACCAGCTTAACGTCCCATCCAGTGGACTCTGACCCAACGCCCTGACTGTGAACGACACCATCCACAGCTTATAGTCAGGTCAAAAGCGAATAATAGTCGAGACAGCTCAAAGGAACTGTGTTGAACCTGTCAGACTATTATCATGTTGATATTATGCAGATAACTACATTGTATATTGATTGAGTATTTGTCGATATGTTATGTTGATGTTATTACCTTTGAGAAATCTGACTGTGTCGTGTCTATATCTGATCTGATGTATCATACTCTGTTACAGAGAGCGCGGTGGTGTCGAAGCAGTCCTTTGTAAAGGTTATAATAGGTGGTTTGCCATTGCCTTCCAGCAATGGGTATGGCAGGAATTTGGAATTTGTTAATGGTGTCGTGAGTTTGCCTACTCTTCGTAAAGGACACCGTGGATCTTTGACATCCACCAACTGATGCAGATGGATGGGATGCCCGGTTTAACATCCATCCGAGGGATGGCACACACATTGATGAACCATCCTGCTTGTGAAACACCAGGATGACAGTTTATAGCTGGGCTGAGGTTCAAACCCAAGAAAGACAGCTTCGAGGCCATCCTACCACTATAGTGTCTCTATGGCAATCAATAAATTAATAATTAATGGAGTGAGCATTATGTGTTTTCAAACCAATGAAATGCACATAATGGTAATAACATTATTGTTATGTATATAAAACATAACACACGTGCCTTTCTTTATTATTGAAGTTCCTTTGGTAATCACAAAAGTTAAGAGGTCAATTTGGCCTACCATGCCTGTGCCATATCCAAATCAGCTTCCCATCCACCACTGGTAAACTAGTGTTAGATTTAGGATCCAAAAATATTAAAAACTAGAAGGGCACTCTTCGACATTGTGATGTCTCCAGATATGCCTCTGCCCACATTTATACATCATTATACATACTTGTACCAAGTAGATTTAAATCCCTGCACCAGATTCAAAATATTAAATAATTGGCTGCAGGCCATGGTCCTATCAGGTTGAATTTAAAACATATATTTCCCATGACTACTAGATCATAATTGTAATGTTCTACATCGATTGATGAAGCGGTTCAAGAGAAAGAATATTTTAAAGATTTTTGTTCAATCCAATATGGCTGCCAGACCATGTGACCTAATAATGATTTGTGAATAACCCTGGTATCCCCAAGGCTTGGGGAACATGCGGGAGAAGTTTCCCCCGATCTGTCAAGCTGTTCTGAGAAGAAGATATTTCAAGGTTATTCTTAAAAACTCATGTCTGCCAAACCATGACCTATCACATCATTGGTGATAACTTTTTGTCCTCATGATGGTATAGTAATCATACCTGTAAAGCTTTGCCTCAATCTATATTTCTGAAGGTTTTTAATGTTAAAAAAAAACACACATAAGGCTGCCGAACCACATGACCGATGACACCATCAATGTTTTTCCCCCTTACAATTAGCAAGACCTTCAAAATTTCATCTGATCGGATAAAGCGTTCAACATATGCAATATGACGTCATAACGAAGCCACCAATGACATCATCAAGAAAAAAAATCACACTTTTTCCCATTGAGAGTACCTGACATGTGCCAAACGTTTCAATTTTTCCACGGCACGGTTTCGGAGATACAGAGGTCCAAAGTTTTTCCTTCTTTCCAACATGGCTAACACCATGACCTATGGCATCATCATTATCATTAAAACATTCTGCATGAGTAGTCGCACCTATGGTGAAAACTTCATGTCAATCGTACGAGCGCTTTCAGAGAAAACAGAGAAAATTAGAAAGGACAGACATACGTACAGATGGACAACCCGAAAACGGAATGCCTCCGGCGAGTTCATCAGCGGAGGCATTAAAAAAAATAAAAAATATCCCAATTACTGAATTCAGCCAATACACTGACAAGCAGCAGCTAAGTCATTTTACCAATCAATAAAAACTGAGACATCTTTCCTCTCCAAAACCTAAATGCAGATGTGACAACTCGCGTATGCTCCAGGTTACAGTACTCAGGGATCATAACAAGTGTCCTGCTCAGTCTGACTCGAGGAAGAAGAGATGGAAATTTTGGAGACAAAGCCAGCATTAAAAATAATATTTCGGTACAAACACAACATCATTAACAATGTTCTCAGGATTGATTATCAATAACTATATAGTCTACTAGCCTGGTGTTGGCTTAGTGGTTAAGGTGGTTGGCTTGAGACCTTGGAGTCCTGAGTTTGAGCCCCTGTTACCATTGAATTAACAGCAGTTGGGGTCGACTCAGCCCGTCATCCTTCCAGGGTCGGCAAAATGAGTACCAGCGCACTGGGGTAATAACTGTGTCACTGTGAAAGAGCTGAAGCAGCTCGGAATCGGCAAGATGTGTGTGTCTCAATTTATATAGTCATCACTCTCATCCTCTCTTCTCCAGAAATCGGCCACTTCTTCGTCAACTTTCAGTTTGAATTCGGCCATGAAACTTTTACGTTTTCTCTTACTTGTACTGACACAGCAGGGTGTGTTCAGTTACCAAGCAGCTCACTGGCGCTTGCCAAGCCAGCCGTCCCTCATCAACGGTTTTGAACGGCGTGCTGGCTTGAATGATCAAGCCACTTGGCGAGCGCTCTACAAGAAACTTGTTAACTGAACACACCCCTGACATTGTATGGCAGGGACTTGTAATGGTATGGATGATTCCGTGGAACGATACAAGATTCAGCAACCTGCAGGGTATCTATACATTCCTAATGGATGAGCAGCGTAGTTTCCGGTCACATCGGTACCAGATACCATGCTGGTTTTCAACACATCCTCACAGTAAACTTTAATTATTACAACAACCCTTTCTCAAGATATTAATATTAATATCAATTAGTTATTTACCGCAGTTGAATTTGAAAAGAACTGTTTGTTGGCTCTTGAAAACAAAGCCGCGTGTCGGCTGCTTGGAATGTTATGGAGATCCGCGCATCTCCCGGTCATGTGGAGGAAAGCTGGCAGCGGGTATATGTGACTGAAATTTTCCCAGAGCACTTCCCCCCCCCCCTCCCCAGAGTGCGGGTATACGGGGGCGGTAGGTTATTTGCGTGAAAATACGTTAACTAAGCCACAAAGTCACTTGAGCCATACACCGTGAAATAGTCTCATCGAGTCGTAACGATCGTCTAACCACTGGAGGTGCACCTGATAACTTTATCGATTATCAAAATAACAAATGGAATTGCTGACCGGCACACATTTATTTATTTATTTTTTGACACAGCAAAACACAACGGTTATTCCTGAAACATGGCACACAGATTAACTAGATGGCACTCGGTAGTGCGCATATCTCCACAAGGCTGAGCAGTTTACGTTATGTATCCCACTAATAGGCAGGATCTGCATCTGGACCTTGACCAAAATTTAATCGCCTGGTTCTTCTCCACCACACAACTCATCCACAAGTTTCGTCCGAATGGATCGGTAACTTTTTGAGATATCTGCTCACAGACAACAGGGGTGAAAATATAACCTCCGTCCACTTTGGTGGTAGAGATAATTACCAAAGCAAACAAACGTTGTGGTTTTTTTTTTTTAGCAAGCAGTAACCAGATGATGCCTGCATAAGAACTCGAGTGAGTATTCAGAAAGGATATGATAACGCATGCTATGCTTACGAAAACTCACAAATCATGGTGAGAATTATTTGAGAGAGGAGCACATGTGGGTAGGCGTATAAGCTGAGAGATAACATCAACAAGCACATTCACACCGAATCAAACACCTACAGCTGCAAACGGCAGGTATTTCAACGGCAATGCAGTTGCACAGGTTGAGCAATGATGAAGGTGCAAGTTGTATTTTCACCGTCTCTTCAGCTGACCCAAATTTGGCCACTGCCTCTAAAGCCTCCGATAAAGTAGGATGTCACCCTTCGTTGTTGTTTAAAAATCCATTGTCAGCTATATTAGTCCGAGTCAAAATACCACCCGAGCCAATTGTTAAATATATCAAACGCCCAGGTTGGCTGTGCAATCAACACAATCACGACATCATGGCCAAGAGGATATTTCAATGATGCATCAACATAAGTCTCAAGGATCAAATGATTCCCTTTCATTCTACCCCCCCCCCACTCCTGTTTAAATTTGAGCCCATGGATTCTGAAAGCACTGGGTTTTCAAATGTTGCATGTTATCAACCCATCAAAAGTTGCCCGAATAATTTTCGGAGACGACCATAAAATGTGGACTAGCAGCACGTGTAAACTAAGCCAAGTGGATCTTTTCTAAAGATCATTGGTGAAACAGCTGGATTTATTCGACAATCCAATCGCAAGAAAATAATTCTCCTGAGACGAGTTCAGCTTCTATTTCCAGCAACTTTAAAATCATAATATTGAATATTGCTGCTTTTTCCTGAATTGAACCTCTGGCATATGCCAGTCCAGTGTTCTCACGATGAAACCATCGCTGTACAAGTTCTGAGTACAGAGTACAGGCCTCAAAAGTGTCACACCATGCAGGAAAAGGCAAAAGTTCTGAGCACAAAGCTATCCTGATCAGTCAGATTTGTGAAAGACTTGAGCCAAAAACGTTCTCTGGTTGATCGCATAACGAGGTGGGAATAATTGGGGCCATTAAAGGCATTGTAGTATTCGGTTTCCTCATGTGAAATGGCTGCTGACATTTCACCATTCTGATACTGGTCCTTCACTGTATGCTGCTCATCTTGCATGTACAAGGAAGAGAGCAAATAGAATTCAAACGAATAAATAACAGTAAAAATGATACTGTATTACAAATAAAAGCCAGTTGTGTTTTCCACGTTGAAAGCAAAGTACACGACGTACGGTATATCCATAATTGCAAAAAATATATTCTTTTAAAATTTGGTCAGAGAACAAAACTAAAATACATCAGCTTCCAATGAATGATGAACATCTGAACTGCATGTGTACATGTTTTGAAAACCAGCTCAAGTTGCGAAGCTCAATGTCAATGGCATCCCGATTCGACTCCACCCCATCTCTCGCGAAGTTCGTCAACATTCAGGCAGTACATTGTACTTTTAATACATATTCTTTTCTCGACTACAGAGTGTTCCAAAAAGACCCGGACAACTTTGATTGTCAATATATTTAGAACCACAAATGACAAAACGGATACCCTTGGTTTACATGATACAAAAACTCATAAAGTTTTGGCAACACCATTGATACACTTCAATGTGAGCTCCGTTTGACATGAGCAGGACATCAAGGATACGAGTTCTTGCAATATTCGGCTCAGCATGTTGTGTCCATCAGTGCGCATGCAGCTGTTATTCGAGAACGAATATCCAGTAGGTTTGCCACCTCAGTGTTGTAGGCAGCATCTTTGGCAAACCCGCACAGAAAAAAAAATCAAGGGGGGTTATGTTGGTGATCGTGGGGCCAAGCGGTTTGTCCGTCCCGGCCAATCCAGGACCTGGGAATTTTCATTCAGAACGGCTCGAACGACTTAGGCCTAATGAGGGGAGAGCCATCCTGTTGAAAAATGATATCGGGTTGCAGGTCTTCAATCTGTCGGAAGGCAAGTCCTTCCATCATGTTCATGTAAATTGTTGAGGTCACTGTATCCGCAAAGAAAAACGGACCCACCAAGCGGTCGTAGAGAAGGCCACACCACACATTGACCTTTGGACTATCGCGTATGCGTTCAATGACCACATGTGGATTTCAGAGCCCCAGATCCTCACATTGTGCCGGTTGACCTCCCTGTTACATGAAAGCAAGCTTCGTCTGTGAACATGACCTCTTTTAGGTAATCTTCATCATCCTCTATGTGACTGAGCATTTCCAAGGTAAACACTTTGCGTTTGGGTTCATAATTGGTTTAAGCTCCTGCAGAATCTGCACCTTCGAGACATAAAGCTTGTCTTTTTTGCAAAATTTTGTGTACAGTGGTGGTTGGTAGTCCCAGTTCTCGAGATTCACGTCAAATTGATTTTCTGGACTTTGTTGAAATAATTCACACACCGTTTCAACGTCTGCTGCACTTGTGCTTGGCCGACCGGTACTTTTCTGTTTCTGACAACTTCCAATCTCCTTAAACTCTTTAACCACTCTCTGATACTAATCCGCGATGGCAGATTCCTTCCATAACTTATACGGAAATTATACTGAACTTGCGTGTCGGATCTCGTCTCAATGAATCCTTCGACGCACTGAGCTTTCTCCTGTGGAGTCACCATTTTCAATTAAATTAAACCACCAAACCTAAAATAAAGTAAACTTTATGAGTTTCTGTATCATATAAAACAAAGGGTATTGTTGTGTATTTCGTGGTACTAAATATATTGTTACGGAAATGGCCCTAAGGATGCTAA
>CM068952.1:156512768-156525075 GCA_035128595.1 Eptatretus atami
GCGAGTCGCCGGTTAGGCGAGTGAAGCGCTTGTTCAGTGGTGTCGGTTTGTTTGTTGGATGGTCTTAGATGGTTCGTTGGATGTAATAACCTACCTAAAAGAACATCGCAACACACACCTTTGATTCTCCCACTAGACAAAAGCAGGGACCTGTCTCACATGTACTTAACGGAATAAATGACCTTTGGACATCTGTATGTTTGAATGCATATGGTTTCCAGAAACAATATATACTGTATATATAAATAATCGGGTGCCTGTCAGTGTTCCTTTAAAAGACTATTTGTTTGCCAGTCGTGCCGGCACGTGGTGGCGCACTTTTTCCACAATGTGAGCCGCACACGTGGCAAAACACCTTGTACAGTGGGAGGGAAACGGCGGCTGCGTGCATTATGCACCAAACCTCTTGCAGCATTGTACAGCATCCTCCAAACACGACCGTTTCATTAGAATGGAGTTGCTGTTTTGTGGTCAGACTTGGCATTTGATTCCAACTACTGCTCAATTGTGTTTCAAATATTTCTATGGAAATACAAGCTGGTACAACGCCACATTCCTCGCATTGTTTCAAATCCTTGGATAGCTACGGTTGCTTATTCAGAAGAAATTCGCACACGAGGAGCAAAACCCAAGTTAAAAGCAATGTTCAAATCAGATGTTTAAGTATGTCAGGGCCCAAGAGTACCATGATGACTACTTTGTTGCAAGTCACAGGAAGAAAAACAAACTGCGTACAAGTTTCATGAAATAATATGATTTGGATTAATGGCCGGAACATAAGGATTTGTGAGACTCTCTCATGATACGTGGAGTGTCGTACCTTGGTAGAGGCCAACGGGCTTTGAGACGTTTCTCCGTTTATTACTTACAAAATGAAAGGGATGCATTAACAACTCTACACTGGGCGCAAGTTTTGCTGATGTTTCACAGATCCGTGTATGTCCTCAAATGCTAAACATTATCCAATGCCAAAAATAAATCGTAAAATACATTTCCGATGTGTGTCATGGGCCACGATAAAGCTAAAAACAATGATAATGGTTGCAAAGTTGGCCAAAGAAAGTCTACAAACACTAGATTAGTCTGGAGTACGAGTCATGAATAATGTGCTACACGGTGTAGCTGAGAATCTTCAAAGTTTGGGGGTACAAAAAGTCATGGTGGGTGGATTCAAGTGGTGTATTCATCGCAGGAGGGGAGATGGAAAGACTTGGAACATGGCATCTTGTGTGCGAGTGCATGCACATTTCAGTCCGTACGAGACGGTTAAAAGCTGCCGATTGTGTAAGAGTAAATGAAAACGATCACGGGCCAAAAACCTGATGATGGTGAAAAAGCACCATGTCCAGAAGCATTGACTTACGGCTAAAGAGGTTGATAACGTCGAGAACCTTTGATTTCATAGCATTAAAAGCACCATGTAGGGTATCAGGATGGCCTAAAGGCACGCACACTCGTCTTTAAGACGTCTAGCCTGGTTCTGAATCCCAACCCAGCTATAAACTGGAACCCCGGTGTTTCACTGGCAGGATGAATCGTCAATGTGTGCGCCGTTCTTGAGATGGATGTTAAACTGGGCGTCCCATCTGCCGGCATTAGTTGGTGGACGTTAAAGATCCCATGGTGTCCCTTGTGAAGAGGAGGCGAGCTATCGCCGGCACCATGAACAAATTCCTGCCCGAACTACTGAGTCGAGTGTCAGGTCTGGCCAGCCAGTTAGTGAAACACTTGGGCTCAGAAAGACTTACAAAGGCGATGTATTCAACAAGCAGCAAAGACATAAAAAGAAACCTTGACATAAAAGAAATGTTCACTCGGCAAATAGCTTTGGAATCCAGTTTTGAGATGTTATCAGCCCACTACCCACTACCCATCTTGCCTGCCCGTTATGCCCAGAAGCTTTAGCGACCACCCTTATCCAATTGACTTTTTAACCTGGTTATATGGAGATGTGGGCCACACTACCTTTTATAGGCAGTTTCAGTTGTCATCGCAAGATGTTAACGGAATTTGGAACCACCACAATTTCTCGACTGGCACAACACGTAACCAGACCAAGTAAGCCAAGCACATTAACTGCTCCATGAAGGTTACGAGTGAGCCCGTTCAGTTGTCACACACAATGTGATAGCAATAGGTAGTTCACTGAAACGATTCCCAGGTTACTGAAGCTAAATATCTATGATGCTTAATACTGCACTGCCTTCAGAGCTCAGACAAATTTGAACCAACAACTTTTAGGATGAGGCTCAGTTGAAGATCAGTTTCAGGCTGGTGTGACAAACCTTCAACCTCAAACAACACAACATTTACTTGTTTATGTTTTCAGGAAATTTAAATTCCTCGACGGTTAGAGGTACTTTCTTCGATATTTTCGTGTTTCACTTCGAGAACATCTTCCCCGGGTGAAGGCTAAAATGTCATCATAATGTTGCAGCTGAGCCGGTCCTGAGATGAACCTTGAGTTTGGTTGTTTCTGCATTTTGGGGAATTTGACTCGTATAACCTTTGCACACTGCAAACATGTTATCCCCATATTTGGACTTTTTCACAACCTGTCAAGTCTCATTCATTCAAGCCTCATTTCACACATCGTATATCAATAATTTTAGTCAAAATATTTTCAACAAAATTTAGTGTTTACTAAAGCCGTGCTAAGTTGTCACCGAGATTATTGGAAGGATACCTCGAGCTTGCAAGCATATCTTGATTAAAGTTCCTTCTTCAAATTCATTCTTTCTACAAGGGAAATGCAACAAAATGGTGAACACCAAAACCAACTAGAACAGCTCTCGGTAGAATGCATACCTCCGTCAGGCTGAACAAGTTTACGTTTTGTATCCCACTGATAGGCCGGATCAGCATCCGCACCGCCAAAATCGAATCGACTTGTTCTTGTCACCGACTCAACTCATCTACCAAGTTTTGTCTGAACCCATCCGCAACTTTTTGAGATATCATGATAAATAGGCTATCATTTTAGGCCTTATCCCTCGATGGTGAAGAATCACTTTAAAATTCTCATATCTGGATCTGGATTCGGATCTTCGCCAAAATCGATTTGATTCGTCCTTGTCATACAACCAACCTGTCCACCAGTTTTCGTCCGAATCCATCAACAACTTTTTGAGATATTGTGCTCACAGACAAACAGACTGACAGACAGACGGGTGACAACATAACCTCTGTCCCCCTTCGGTGGCAGATGTAATCAACATGCTCAGAAAACTGTCCCTCTCCTCGCAAGTGAAATAACTTGACAAAACACAAGGTATTTATTTAGTTGAAAGATAAAAATTGTAAATATGTAATGATTATGATGGTTAATTCCATTTATCCAGTTCCGTCAAGTCGTGGACCTTTTTCATGTTGCCAGGAGACTGCTGAAGCTACATTTGGGTAGTTTGACATTGCCTTCCGAGCAGTTATAACTGGGGTGGGGATTTGGAATGTGGACAGGGTGATGTTGACAATCACCCACTCTTTGCAAAAGACAAGCTGGAACGCCCAACAGTAGCAACCAATGCAGGCAGACGGGTACCCAGCTTAACGTCCCATCCAGTGGACTCTGACCCAACGCCCTGACTGTGAAGCACCAATCCAACAGCTTATAGTCAGGTCAATAAGCGAATATATAGTCGAGACAGCTCAAAGGCAACTGTGTTGAACCTGTCAGACTTATTATCATGGTGTAATTATGCAGATAATCTACGTATATTATTAGATTTGTCGAAATGTTACTGTTTGATGTTATTACCCTTTGAGAAATCTGACTTTGTCGTGTCTATATCTGATCTGATGTATCATACTCTGTTACAGAGAGCGCCGGTGGTGCCGAAGCAGTTCCTTTGTAAAGGTTATAATAGGTGGTTTGCCATTGCCTTCCCAGCAATGGGTATGGCAGGAATTTGGAATTTGTTAATGGTGTCGACGGTAGTTTGCCTACTCTTCGTAAAGGACACCGTGGGATCTTTGACATCCACCAACTGATGCAGATGGATGGGATGCCCGGTTTAACATCCATCCGAGGGATGGCACACACATTGATGAACCATCCTGCTTGTGAAACACCAGGATGACAGTTTATAGCTGGGCTGAGGTTCAAACCCAAGAAAGACAGCTTCGAGGCCATCCTACCACTCTAGTGTCTCTATGGCAATCAATAAATTAATAAATTAATGGAGCGGAAGGTTAAATGGTGTTTCTCAAACCAACTGAAATGCACATAATGGTAATAACACTATTGTATATGTATATAAAACATAACACACGTGCCTTTTCTTATATTTTGAAGTTCCTTTGGTAATCACAAAAGTTAAGAGGTCAATTGGGCCTACCATGCCTGTGCCATATCCAAATCAGCTTCCCATCCACCACTGGTAAACTAGTGTTAGATTTAGGATCCAAAAAATATTAAAAACTAGAAGGGCACTCTTCGACGTTGTGATGTCTCCAGATATTATATGCCTCTGCCCACATTATTACATCATTATACATACTTGTACCAAGTTTGATTTAAATCCCTGAACCCAGATTCAAAATATTAAATAATTCTGGCTGTCAGGCCATGTGTCCTATCAGGTTGAAATTTAAAACATATATTTCCCATGACTACTAGATCATAATTGTAATGTTCTACATCGATTGATGAAGCGGTTCAAGAGAAAGAATATTTTAAAGATTTTTGTTCAATCCAATATGGCTGCCAGACCATGTGACCTAATAATGATTTGTGAATAACCCTGGTATCCCCAAGGCTTGGGGAACATGCGGGTGAAGTTTCCCCCCGATCTGTCAAGCTGTTCTGGAGAAGAAGATATTTCAAGGTTTATTCTTCAAAAACTCATGTCTGCCAAACCATGTGACCTATCACATCATTGGTGGATAACTTTTTGTTCCTCATGGATAGGTAATCATACCTGTAAAGCTTTGCCTCAATCTATATTTCTGAAGGTTTTTAATGTTAAAAAAAACACACATAAGGCTGCCGAACCACATGACCGATGACACCATCAATGTTTTTCCCCCTTACAATTTAGCAATTGACCTTCAAAAATTTTCATACTGATCGGATAAAGCGTTCAACATATGCAATTATGACGTCATAACGAAGCCACCAATGACATCATCAAGAAAAAAAATCACACTTATTTCCCATTGAGAGTACCTGACATGTGCCAAACGTTTCAATTTTTTCCACGGCACGGTTTCGGAGATACAGAGGTCCAAAGTTTTTCCTTCTTTCCAACATGGCTGACACACCATGTGACCTATGGCATCATCATTATCATTAAAACATTCTGCATGAGTAGTCGCACCTATGGTGAAAACTTCATGTCAATCGTACAAGCGCTTTCAGAGAAAACAGAGAAAATTAGAAAGGACAGACATACGTACAGATGGACAACCCGAAAACGGAATGCCTCCGGCGAGTTCATCAGCGGAGGCATTAAAAAAAATAAAATAAATAACCCAATTACTGAATTCAGCCAATACACTGACAAGCAGCAGCTAAGTCATTTTACCAATCAATAAAAACTGAGACATCTTTCCTCTCCAAAACCTAAATGCAGATGTGACAACTCGCGTATGCTCCAGGTTACAGTACTCAGGGATCATAACAAGTGTCCTGCTCAGTCTGACTCGAGGAAGAAGAGATGGAAATTTTGGAGACAAAGCCAGCATTAAAAATAATATTTCGGTACAAACACAACATCATTAACAATGTTCTCAGGATTGATTATCAATAACTATATAGTCTACTAGCCTGGTGTTGGCTTAGTGGTTAAGGTGGTTGGCTTGAGACCTTGGAGTCCTGAGTTTGAGCCCCTGTTACCATTGAATTAACAGCAGTTGGGGTCGACTCAGCCCGTCATCCTTCCAGGGTCGGCAAAATGAGTACCAGCGCACTGGGGTAATAACTGTCACTGTGAAAGAGCTGAAGCAGCTCGGAATCGGCAAGAGTGTGTGTGTCGCAATTTATATAGTCATCACTCTCATCCTCTTCTTCTCCAGAAATCGGCCACTTCTTCGTCAACTTTCAGTTTGAATTCGGCCATGAAACTTTTACGTTTTCTCTTTACTTGTACTGACACAGCAGGGGTGTGTTCAGTTACCAAGCAGCTCACTGGCGCTTGCCAAGCCAGCCGTCCCTCATCAACGGTTTTGAACGGCGTGCTGGCTTGAATGATCAAGCCACTTGGCGAGCGCTCTACAAGAAACTTGTTAACTGAACACACCCCTGACATTGTATGGCAGGGACTTGTAATGGTATGGATGATTCCGTGAAACGATACAAGATTCAGCAACCTGCAGGGTATCTATACATTCCTAATGGATGAGCAGCGTAGTTTCCGGTCACATCGGTACCAGATACCATGCTGGTTTTCAACACATCCTCACAGTAAACTTTAATTATTACAACAACCCTTTCTCAAGATATTAATATTAATATCAATTAGTTATTTACCGCAGTTGAATTTGAAAAGAACTGTTTGTTGGCTCTTGAAAACAAAGCCGCGTGTCGGCTGCTTGGAATGTTATGGAGATCGCGCATCTCCCGGTCATGTGGAGGAAAGCTGGCAGCGGGGTATATGTGACTGAAATTTTCCCAGAGCACTTCCCCCCCCCCCCTCCCCCAGAGTGCGGGGTATACCGGGGGCGGTAGGTTATTTGCGTGAAAATACGTTAACTAAGCCACAAAGTCACTTGAGCCATACACCGTGAAATAGTCTCAGATCGAGTCGTAAACGATCGTACTAACCACTGGAGGTGCACCTGATAACTTTATCGATTATCAAAATAACAAATGGAATTGCTGACCGGCACACATTTATTTATTTATTTTTTGACACAGCAAAACAACAACGGTTATTCCTGAAACATGGCACACAGATTAACTACGATGGCACTCGGTAGTGCGCATATCTCCACAAGGCTGAGCAGTTTACGTTATGTATCCCACTAATAGGCAGGATCTGCATCTGGACCTTGACCAAAATTTAATCGCCTGGTTCTTCTCCACCACACAACTCATCCACCAAGTTTCGTCCGAATGGATCGGTAACTTTTTGAGATATCTGCTCACAGACAAACAGGGGTGAAAATATAACCTCCGTCCACCTTTGGTGGTAGAGATAATTACCAAAGCAAAACAAACGTTGTGGTTTTTTTTTTTTTAGCAAGCAGTAACCAGATGATGCCTGCAATAAGAAACTCGAGTGAGTATTCAGAAAGGATATGATAACGCATGCTATGCTTACGAAAACTCACAAATCATGGTGAGAATTATTTGAGAGAGGAGCACATGTGGGTAGGCGTATAAGCTGAGAGATAACATCAACAAGCCACAATTCACACCGAATCAAACACCTACAGCTGCAAACGGCAGGTTATTTCAACTGGCAATGCAGTTGCATCAGGTTGAGCAATGATGAAGGTGCAAGTTGTATTTTCACCGTCTCTTCAGCTGACCCAAATTTGGCCACTGCCTCTAAAGCCTCCGATAAAGTAGGATGTCACCCTTCGTTGTTGTTAAAAATCCATTGTCAGCTATATTAATCCGAGTCAAAATACCACCCGAGCCAATTGTTAAATATATCAAACGCCCAGGTTGGCTGTGCAATCAACACAATCACGACATCATGGCCAAGAGGATATTTCAATGATGCATCAACATAAGTCTCAAGGATCAAATGATTCCCTTTCATTCTACCCCCCCCCCCCCCCCCCCCCCCCCCATCCTGTTTAAATTTGAGCCCATGGATTCTGAAAGCACTGGGTTTTCAAATGTTGCATGTTATCAACCCATCAAAAGTTGCCCGAATAATTTTCGGAGACGACCATAAAATGTGGACTAGCAGCACGTGTAAACTAAGCCAAGTGGATCTTTTCTAAAGATCATTGGTGAAACAGCTGGATTTTTATTCGACAATCCAATCGCAAGAAAATAATTCTCCTGAGACGAGTTCAGCTTCTATTTCCAGCAACTTTAAAATCATAATATTGAATATTGCTGCTTTTTCCTGAATTTGAACCTCTGGCATATGCCAGTCCAGTGTTCTCACGATGAACACCATCGCTGTACAAGTTCTGAGTACAGAGTACAGGCCTCAAAAGTGTCACACCATGCAGGAAAAGGCAAAAGTTCTGAGCACAAGCTATCCTGATCAGTCAGATTTGTGAAAGACTTGAGCCAAAAACGTTCTCTGGTTGATCGCATAACGAGGTGGGAATAATTGGGGCCATTAAAGGCATTGTAGTATTCGGTTTCCTCATGTGAAATGGCTGCTGACATTTCACCATTCTGATACTGGTCCTTCACTGTATGCTGCTCATCTTGCATGTACAAGGAAGAGAGCAAATAGAATTCAAACGAATAAATAACAGTAAAAATGATACTGTATTACAAATAAAAGCCAGTTGTGTTTTCCACGTTGAAAGCAAAGTACACGACGTACGGTATATCCATAATTGCAAAAAATATATTCTTTTAAAATTTGGTCAGAGAACAAAACTAAAATACATCAGCTTCCAATGAATGATGAACAATCTGAACTGCATGTGTACATGTTTTGAAAACCAGCTCAAGTTGCGAAGCTCAATGTCAATGGCATCCCGATTCGACTCCACCCCATCTCTCGCGAAGTTCGTCAACATTCAGGCAGTACATTGTACTTTTAATACATATTCTTTTCTCGGACTACAGAGTGTTCCAAAAAGACCCGGACAACTTTGATTGTCAATATATTTAGAACCACAAATGACAAAACGGATACCCTTGGGTTTACATGATACAAAAACTCATAAAGTTTTGGCAACACCATCGATACACTTCAATGTGAGCTCCGTTTGACATGAGCAGGACATCAAGGATACGAGTTCTTGCAATATTCGGCTCAGCATGTTTGTGTCCATCAGTGCGCATGCAGCTGTTATTCGAGAACGAATATCCAGTAGGTTTGCCACCTCAGTGTTGTAGGCAGCATCTTTGGCAAACCCGCACAGAAAAAAAAATCAAGGGGGGTTATGTTTGGTGATCGTGGGGCCAAGCGGTTTGTCCGTCCCGGCCAATCCAGGGACCTGGGAATTTTCATTCAGAACGGCTCGAACGACTTAGGCCTAATGAGGGGGAGAGCCATCCTGTTGAAAAATGATATCGGGTTGCAGGTCTTCAATCTGTCGGAAGGCAAGTCCTTCCATCATGTTCATGTAAATTGTTGAGGTCACTGTATCCGTAAAGAAAAACGGACCCACCAAGCGGTCGTAGAGAAGGCCACACCATACATTGACCTTTGGACTATCGCGTATGCGTTCAATGACCACATGTGGATTTTCAGAGCCCCAGATCCTCACATTGTGCCGGTTGACCTTCCCTGTTACATGAAAGCAAGCTTCGTCTGTGAACATGACCTCTTTTAGGTAATCTTCATCATCCTCTATGTGACTGAGCATTTCCAAGGTAAACACTTTGCGTTTGGGTTCATAATTTGGTTTAAGCTCCTGCAGAATCTGCACCTTCGAGACATAAAGCTTGTCTTTTTTGCAAAATTTTGTGTACAGTGGTGGTTGGTAGTCCCAGTTCTCGAGATTCACGTCAAATTGATTTTCTGGGACTTTGTTGAAATAATTCACACACTGTTTCAACGTCTGCTGCACTTGTGCTTGGCTGACCGGTACTTTTCTGTTTCTGACAACTTCCAATCTCCTTAAACCTCTTTAACCACTCTCTGATACTAATCCGCGATGGCAGATTCCTTCCATAACTTATACGGAAATTATACTGAACTTGCGTGTCGGATCTCGTCTCAATGAATCCTTCGACGCACTGAGCTTTCTCCTGTGGAGTCACCATTTTCAATTAAATTAAACCACCAAACCTAAAAATAAAGTAAACTTTATGAGTTTCTGTATCATATAAAACAAAGGGTATTGTTGTGTCATTCGTGGTACTAAATATATTGTTACGGAAATGGCCCTAAGGATGCTACTAAATATAGGATTAGCCCAGATCCCCCATTAAATGCATGTATAGCCAGGTTGCTCAGTAATTTGATGTTACATGTGTGTCGGGAGGTGTCACAGGCTGTTATTTGTTTGCGCAGTGGTGGTGTATCGAGAGCTTCTTCTTCCTTCCTTCCTCTCTCTCTCCGGACAATAGTCCCCGCCCAGCGCTGAGAGGGGGAGTGGCCAGAAAAGAGGAAGTGAAACTAAGGGGAGGAGTTTGTCGGCTTTGTAAAGGGGCGTGCCCCAAAAATAAAAAGTGGTAAAAAACTGAGAGGACGGAGTTGAGCAGTCGGGCTTCGAGGCGAGCGTGCGCCGGAAGGCAAGAGAAACGACGGGTGTCGAGGCGCGATCTGCTGGATGAGCAGTCGGCTTCGAGGCGAGCGTGCGCCGGAAGGCAAGAGAGAAACGACGGGTGTCGAGGGCGATCTGCTGGATGAGCAGTCGGGCTCCGAGGTGAGCAGAAAGAAGGAAAGGAGTGGTGATTTTTTGGGAGAGAAACTGGACTGGGCGCGCGGGTCTGCCTTCTGTGGCCTGGTGAAGCGAGCCAGGCCGAAGGAAAGGCAGGGAAAGGACTGCAGGAGGTTGTCTCGCCTCAGCTGGATGAGAGACGACGGTGGGAGTCGTGATTGCTGTGTAGGGGACGGCTGTGTTTGTCTGCGATCTGCTTCGTGAAGGAGGCTGGTGAACAGGCCAGGCCTGGACTTGTATGTGGACTTGTGAAAGCCAGCTGGAGCATACCATCGTGGATCTTTCGCTCTGGTGCAGTCGACCTCGCGGGGTCTGAACCGGCGAGAGTGCGTGCATGGCGGTGCGACAAAGGAGGGGCGCGCCATTTTTGCCACACAGCATGCTCGGGCTTGGGCTCGAATCAGTGGACATGGCTTGTTAGGAGCGACATTCGTGCTTTTGACACTTTCCTCTCGTCCATGAACATCACCAAGTACTCCGTCTTGTCTGCATGTTGTTTAAGTGTATCTCGTTAGGGTCCCCCCCCCCGAAACCCGTAATCCGTAGTTCCCTAGTTAAGAACGGGTTATAGATTGATAATAACATTGTCGTGAATACTTTGCTTGTGTTGTGTTCCCCAATAAATCTGGCTGATTCGTATGAAGTTGCCCTTTGAGTCAATTCGTGCCGCGCTGAGAAACAATTCGCTCGATGGTATATAAACCAAAATGGTTACAGACTGGCAGAAAACGCTCGGCATTTGACAAACCCGTCTGTAACGGGGTTCTATTTCCCCAACTGGTAAGGTCCAGGGGTACGTTGGTATCGTGATTGAAGACGCGTGACCCGAGGCTGTGCCGAGCCAGCCAGCGTTATAAACCCCGGAGACGGCGTGGTTGGGTGCGAAAACCCAAACTGGGTACGGACGCGATTGAAGCGCGCGTCCGAGACCCCCCACCCCCGGATCCGCAACAATATTAACAACGAAAGTTGTCTAGGTCTTTTTGGAACACCATGTATTAATGAGGAATGTTGTGGACTAACAGCATATGTAGACCAGACTTGGTAGTGTAATTGTTTGAGCATCTGCTCTGAGTTTGGGAGGTCGGCGATTCAAACCCCAACCAAGGAGTCTGGGTGGTTGGCAGTTCAAACCACGGCCGAATCATACAAAACACCTAAAATGGTACGTGCTGCTTGCTTCCTTGCTTGAAACACAGCATTTAAAAGGTTAGCACACAGACAAACAACCAGAGGATGGTAATAATGGCGTGGGCTTTGATGGGCCGAATGGCTTCTTCTGGGAGACACAGACAAACTCTACGACTTTCTACGTCAAGATGGTGACATCATGGCGTTCGGCTTAAGTTGGAGAACGGGTTTTACAGTATACATATGACAAACAAAAACCCACTCACATCTCTCACCTGTGAATGGAGGGAATAACCAATTAGCTCTCACCTAATCAATTAACCCAGGTGGATAGGAATATGTAAATAAATTGACTCTTCCCATGCTCTTCCAGCCAAAGAAGCTGCATAAACCAACCAAGAAAGGTTACCAAAGTAAGCCCTTTGCCGTTTCAAACCCTTCCCAGAGTTCCTCCACAGCTGTAAAGACATTCACAAATAGTACACACATGAGAATCTGAATCTCAATGCCTACATACACCCCACAGCTGCCGGACCGGTTTCATCGCTTATTGGCAAATCATCAGTGACAGTCTGAATTTCTGTCTGCACTGATAATTAATTATTATTATATATATACACACACACACACACACCACACACAACACACACACACACACACACACACACACACACACAACACACACACACACACACACACACAC
>CM068952.1:156525100-156535806 GCA_035128595.1 Eptatretus atami
ATGGTGTCCCTTGTGAAGAGGAGGCGACTATCGCCGGCACATGAACAAATTCCTGCCCGAACTACTGAGTCGAGTGTCAGTCTGGCCAGCCAGTTAGTGAAACACTTGGGCTCAGAAAGACTTACAAAGGCGATGTATTCAACAAGCAGCAAAGACATAAAAAGAAACTTGACAAAAGAATGTTCACTCGGCAAATAGCTTTGGAATCCAGTTTTGAGATGTATCAGCCACTACCCACTACCCATCTTGCCTGCCGTTATGCCAGAAGCTTTAGCGACCACCCTTATCCAATTGACTTTTTAACCTGGTTATAGGAGAGTGGGCCACACTACCTTTTATAGGCAGTTTCAGTTGTCATCGCAAGATGTTAACGAATTTGGAACCACCACAATTTCTCGACTGGCACAAACGTACCAGACCAAGTAAGCCAAGCACATTAACTGCTCCATGAAGGTTACGAGTGAGCCGTTCAGTTGTCACACACAATGTGATAGCAATAGGTAGTTCACTGAAACGATTCCCAGGTTACTGAAGCTAAATATCTATGATGCTTAATACTGCACTGCCTTCAGAGCTCAGACAAATTTGAACCAACAACTTTTAGGATGAGCTCAGTTGAAGATCAGTTTCAGGCTGGTGTGACAAACCTTCAACCTCAAAACACACAACATTTACTTGTTTATGTTTTCAGGAAATTTAAATTCCTCGACGGTTAGAGGTACTTCTTCGATATTTTCGTGTTTCACTTCGAGAACATCTTCCCGGGTGAAGGCTAAAATGTCATCATAATGTTGCAGCTGAGCCGGTCCTGAGATGAACCTTGAGTTTGGTGTTTCTGCATTTTGGGAATTTGACTCGTATAACCTTTGCACACTGCAAACATGTTATCCCCATATTTGGACTTTTTCACAACCTGTCAAGTCTCATTCATTCAAGCCTCATTTCACACATCGTATATCAATAATTTTAGTCAAAATATTTTCAACAAAATTTAGTGTTTACTAAAGCCGTGCTAAGTTGTCACCGAGATTATTGGAAGGAATACCTCGAGCTTGCAAGATATCTTGATTAAAGTTCCTTCTTCAAATTCATTCTTTTCTACAAGGGAAATGCAACAAAATGGTGAACACCAAAACCAACTAGAACAGCTCTCGGTAGAATGCATACCTCCGTCAGGCTGAACAAGTTTACGTTTGTATCCCACTGATAGGCCGGATCAGCATCCGCACCGCCAAAATCGAATCACTTGTTCTTTCACCGACTCAACTCATTCCAAGTTTTGTCTGAACCCATCCGCAACTTTTTGAATGATTCATGATAAATAGGCTATCATTTTAGGCCTTATCCCTCGATGGTAAGAATCACTTTAAATTCTCATATCTGGATCTGGATTCGATCTTCGCAAAATCGATTTTATTCTCCTTGTCATACAACCAACCTGTCCACAGTTTTCGTCCGAATCCATCAACAACTTTTTGAGATATTGTCTCACAGACAAACAGACTGACAGACAGACGGGTACAACATAACCTCTGTCCCCTTCGGTGGCAGATGTAATCAAATGCTCAGAAACTGTCCCTCTCCTCGCAAGTGAAATAACTTGACAAAACACAAGGTATTTATTTAGTTGAAAGATAAAAATTGTAAATATGTAATGATTATGATGGTTATTCCATTTATCCAGTTCCGTCAAGTCGTGACCTTTTTCATGTTGCCAGGACTGCTGAAGCTACATTTGGTAGTTTGACATTGCCTTCCGAGCAGTTATAACTGGGGTGGGATTTGGAATGTGGACAGGGTGATGTTGACAATACCACTCTTTGCAAAAGACAAGCTGGAACGCCCAACAGTAGCAACCAATGCAGGCAGACGGGTACCCAGCTTAACGTCCCATCCAGTGGACTCTGACCCAACGCCCTGACTGTGAAGCACAATCCAACAGCTTAGTCAGGTCAATAGCGAATATATGTCGAGACAGCTCAAAGGAACTGTGTTGAACCTGTCAGACTTATATCATGGTGTAATTATGCAGATAATCTTACGTATATTATTAGATTTGTCAAATGTTACTGTTTGATGTTATTACCTTTGAGAAATCTGACTTGTCGTGTCTATATCTGATCTGATGTATCATACTCTGTTACAGAGAGCGCCGTGGTGCGAAGCAGTTCCTTTGTAAAGGTTATAATAGGTGGTTTGCCATTGCCTTCCCAGCAATGGGTATGGCAGGTTTGGAATTGTTTAATGGTGTCGACGTAGTTTGCCTACTCTTCGAAAGGCACCGTGGACTTTGACATCCACCAACTGATGCAGATGGATGGGATGCCGGTTTAACATCCATCCGAGGGTGGCACACACATTGATGACCATCCTGCTTGTGAAAACCCAGGATGACAGTTATAGCTGGGCTGAGGTTCAAACCCAAGAAAGACAGCTTCGAGGCCATCCTACACTCTAGTGTCTCTATGGCAATCATAAATTAATAAATTAATGGAGCGGAAGGTTAAATGGTGTTTCTCAAACCATGAAATGCACATAATGGTAATAACACTATGTATATGTATATAAACATAACACACGTGCTTTCTTATATTTTGAAGTTCCTTTGGTAATCACAAAAGTTAAGAGGTCAATTGGCTACCATGCCTGTGCCATATCCAAATCAGCTTCTCCACCACTGGTAAATCAGTGTTAGATTTAGGATCCAAAAAAT
Organism: Eptatretus atami; assembly: GCA_035128595.1. Lineage (NCBI taxonomy): Eukaryota > Metazoa > Chordata > Myxini > Myxiniformes > Myxinidae > Eptatretus > Eptatretus atami. The sequence continues at coordinate 156,527,814 of CM068952.1, forward strand.
ATAAAAACTAGAAGGGCACTCTTCGACGTTGTGATGCTCAGATAATATGCCTCTGCCACATTATTACATCATTATACATACTTGTACCAAGTTTGATTAAATCCTGAACCCAGATTCAAATATTAAATAATTCTGGCTGTCAGGCCATGTGTCCTATCAGGTTGAAATTTAAAACATATATTTCCCATGATACTAGATCATAATTGTAATGTTCTACATCGATTGATGAAGCGGTTCAAGAGAAAGAATATTTTAAAGATTTTTTGTTCAATCCAATATGGCTGCCAGACCATGTGACCTAATAATGATTTGGTGAAACCCTGGTATCCCCAAGGCTTGGGACATGCGGGTGAAGTTTCCCCCGATCTGTCAAGCTGTTCTGGAGAAGAAGATATTCAAGGTTTATTCTTCAAAACTCATGTCTGCCAAACCATGTGACCTATCACATCATTGGTGGATAACTTTTTGTTCCTCATGGATAGGTAATCATACCTGTAAAGCTTTGCCTCAATCTAATATTCTGAAGGTTTTTAATGTTAAAAAAAACACACATAAGGCTGCCGAACCACATGACCGATGAACACTCAATGTTTTTCCCCTTACAATTTAGCAATTGACCTTCAAAAATTTTCATACTGATCGGATAAAGCGTTCAACATATGCAATATGACGTCATAACGAAAGCACACAATGACATCATCAAGAAAAAAAAATCACACTTTTCCCATTGAGAGTACCTGACATGTGCCAACGTTTCAATTTTTTCCACGGCACGGTTTCGGAGATACAGAGGTCCAAAGTTTTTCCTTCTTCAACATGGCTGACACACCATGTGACCTATGGCATCATCATATCATTAAAACATTCTGCATGAGTAGTCGCACCTATGGTGAAAACTTCATGTCAATCGTACAGCGCTTTCAGAGAAAACAGAGAAAATTAGAAAGGACAGACATACGTACAGATGGACAACCGAAAACGAATGCCTCCGGCGAGTTCATCAGCGAGGCATTAAAAAAAATAAAATAAATAACCCATTACTGAATTCAGCCAATACACTGACAAGCAGCAGCTAAGTCATTTTCCAATCAATAAAAACTGAGACATCTTTCCTCTCCAAAACCTAAATGCAGATGTGACAACTCGCGTATGCTCCAGGTTACAGTACTCAGGGATCATAACAAGTGTCCTGCTCAGTCTGACTCGAGGAAGAAGAGATGGAAATTTTGGAGACAAAGCCAGCATTAAAAATAATATTTCGGTAAAACACAACATCATTAACAATGTTCTAGATTGATTATCAATAACTATAGTCTACTAGCCTGTGTTGGCTTAGTGTTAAGGTGGTTGGCTTGAGACCTTGGAGTCCTGAGTTTGAGCCCTGTTACCATTGAATTAACAGCAGTTGGGGTCGACTCAGCCCGTCATCCTTCCAGGGTCGGCAAATGGTCCAGCGCACTGGGGTAATAACTGTCACTGTGAAAGAGCTGAAGCAGCTCGGAATCGGCAAGAGTGTGTGTGTCGCAATTTATATAGTCATCACTCTCATCCTCTTCTTTCCAGAAATCGGCCACTTCTTCGTCAACTTTCAGTTGAATTCGCCATGAAACTTTTTACGTTTCTCTTTACTTGTACTGACACAGCAGGGTGTGTTCAGTTACCAAGCAGCTCACTGGCGCTTGCCAAGCCAGCCGTCCCTCATCAACGGTTTGAACGGCGTGCTGGCTTGAATGATCAAGCCACTTGGCGAGCGCTCTACAAGAAACTTGTTAACTGAACACACCCCTGACATTGTATGGCAGGGACTTGTAATGGTATGGATGATTCCGTGAAACGATACAAGATTCAGCAACCTGCAGGGTATCTATACATTCCTAATGGATGAGCAGCGTAGTTTCGGTCACATCGGACAGATACCATGCTGGTTTTCAACACATCCTCACAGTAAACTTTAATTATTACAACAACCCTTTCTCAAGATATTAATATTAATATCAATTAGTTATTTACGCAGTTGAATTTGAAAAGAACTGTTTGTTGGCTCTTGAAAACAAGCCGCGTGTCGGCTGTTGGATGTTATGGAGATCGCCGCATCTCCGGTCATGTGGAGGAAAGCTGGCACGGGGTATATGTGACTGAAATTTTCCCAGAGCACTCCCCCCCCCTCCCCAGAGTCGGGGTATACCGGGGCGGTAGGTTATTTGCGTGAAAATACGTTAACAAGCCACAAAGTCACTTGAGCCATAACCGTGAAATAGTCTCAGATCGAGTCGTAAACGATCGTTAACACACTGGAGGTGCACCTGATAACTTTATCGATTATCAAAATAACAATGGAATTGCTGACCGGCACACATTTATTTATTTTATTTTTTGACACAGCAAAACAACAACGGTTATTCCTGAAACATGGCACACAGATTAACTACGATGGCACTCGTAGTGCGCATATCTCCACAAGGCTGAGCAGTTTACGTTATGTATCCCACTAATAGGCAGGATCTGCATCTGGACCTTGACCAAAATTAATCGCCTGGTTCTTCTCCACACACAAACATCACCAAGTTTCGTCCGAATGGATCGGTAACTTTTGAGATATTTGCTCACAGACAAACGGGGTGAAAATATAACCTCCGTCCACCTTTGGTGGTAGAGATATACCAAGCAAACAAACGTTGTGTTTTTTTTTTTTTAGCAAGCAGTAACCAGATGATGCCTGCAATAAGAAACTCGAGTGAGTATTCAGAAAGGATATGATAACGCATGCTATGCTTACGAAAACTCACAAATCATGGTGAGATTATTTGAGAGAGGAGCACATGTGGGTAGGCGTATAAGTGAGAGATAACATCAACAAGCCACAATTCACACCAATATAAACACCTACAGCTGCAAACGGCAGTTATTTCAACTGGCAATGCAGTTGCATCAGGTTGAGCAATGATGAAGGTGCAAGTTGTATTTTCACCGTCTCTTCAGCTGACCCAAATTGGCCACTGCTCTAAAGCTCCGATAAGTAGGATGTCACCCTTCGTTGTTGTTTAAAAATCCATTGTCAGCTATATTAATCCGAGTCAAAATACCACCCGAGCCAATTGTTAAATATATCAAACGCCCAGTTGGCTGTGCAATCAACACATCACGACATCATGGCCAGAGGATATTTCAATGATGCATCAACATAAGTCTCAAGGCAAATGATTCCCTTTCATTCTACCCCCCCCCCCCCATCCTGTTTAAATTTGAGCCCATGGATTCTGAAAGCACTGGGTTTTCAAATGTTGCATGTTATCAACCATCAAAGTTGCCCGATAATTTTCGGAGACGACCATAAAATGTGACTAGCAGCACGTGTAAACTAAGCCAAGTGGATCTTTTCTAAAGATCATTGGTGAAACAGCTGGATTTTTATTCGACAATCCAATCGCAAGAAAATAATTCTCCTGGACGAGTTCAGCTTCTATTTCCAGCAACTTTAAATCATAATATTGAATATTGCTGCTTTTTCCTGAATTTGAACCTCTGCATATGCCAGTCCAGTGTTCTCACGATGAACACCATCGCTGTACAAGTTCTGAGTACAGAGTACAGGCCTCAAAAGTGTCACACCATGCAGGAAAAGGCAAAAGTTCTGAGCACAAGCTATCCTGATCAGTCAGATTTGTTGAAAGACTTGAGCCAAAAACGTTCTCTGGTTGATCGCATAACGAGGTGGGAATAATTGGGGCCATTAAAGGCATTGTAGTATTCGGTTTCCTCATGTGAAATGGCTGCTAATTTCACCATTCTGATACTGGTCCTTCACTGTATGCTGCTCATCTTGCATGTACAAGAGAGAAGCAAATAGAATTCAAAGAATAAATAACAGTAAAAATGATACTGTATTACAATAAAAGCCAGTTGTGTTTCCACGTTGAAAGCAAAGTACACGACGCGGTATACTCATAATTGCAAAAAATATATTCTTTTAAAATTTGGTCAGAGAACAAAACTAAAATACATCAGCTTCCAATGAATGATGAACAACTTGAACTGCCTGTGTACATGTTTTGAAAACCAGCTCAAGTTGCGAAGCTCAATGTATGGCATCCCGATTCGACTCCACCCCATCTCTCGCGAAGTTCGTCAACATTCAGGCAGTACATTGTCTTTTAATACATATTCTTTTCTCGGACTACAGAGTGTTCCAAAAAGACCCGGACAACTTTGATTGTCAATATATTTAGAACCACAAATGACAAAGGATACCCTTGGGTTACATGATACAAAAACTCATAAAGTTTTGGCAACACCATCGATACACTTCAATGTGAGCTCCGTTTGACATGAGCAGGACATCAAGGATACGAGTTCTTGCAATATTCGGCTCAGCATGTTTGTGTCCATCAGTGCGCATGCAGCTGTTTTCGAGAACGAATATCCAGTAGGTTTGCCACCTCAGTGTTGTAGGCAGCATCTTGGCAAACCGCACAGAAAAAAAAATCAAGGGGTTATGTTGGTGATCGTGGCCAACGGTTTGTCCGTCCCGGCCAATCCAGGGACCTGGGAATTTTCATTCAGAACGGCTCGAACGACTTAGCCTAATGAGGGGAGAGCCATCCTGTTGAAAAATGATATCGGGTTGCAGTCTTCAATTCTGTCGGAAGGCAAGTCCTTCCATCATGTTCATGTAAATTGTTGAGTCACTGTATCCGTAAAGAAAAACGGACCACCAAGCGGTCGTAAGAAAGGCACACACCATACATTGACTTTGGACTATCGCGTATGCGTTCAATGACCACATGTGGATTTTCAGAGCCCCAGATCTCACATTGTGCGGTTGACCTCCTGTTACATGAAAGCAAGCTTCGTCTGTGAACATGACTCTTTTAGGTAATCTTCATCATCCTCTATGTGACTGAGCATTCCAAGGTAAACACTTTGCGTTTGGGTTCATAATTTGGTTTAATCCTGCAGAATCTGCACCTTCGAGACATAAAGCTTTTTTTGCAAAATTTGTGTACAGTGGTGTTGGTAGTCCCAGTTCTCGAGATTCACGTCAAATTGATTTTCTGGGACTTTGTTGAAATAATTCAACACACGTTTCAACGTCTGCTGCACTTTGCTTGGCTACCGGTACTTTTCTGTTTCTGACAACTTCCAATCTCCTTAAACCTCTTTAACCACTCTCTGTACTAATCCGCGATGCAATTCCTTCCATAACTTATACGGAAATTATACTGAACTTGCGTGTCGGATCTCGTCTCAATGAATCCTTCGACGCACTAGCTTTCTCCTGTGGAGTCACCATTTTCAATTAAATTAACCACCAAACCTAAAAATAAAGTAAACTTTATGAGTTTCTGTATCATATAAAACAAAGGGTATTGTTGTGTCATTCGTGGTACTAAATATATTGTTACGGAAATGGCCCTAAGGATGCTACTAAATATAGGATTAGCCCAGATCCCCATTAAATGCATGTATGCAGGTTGCTCAGTAATTTGATGTTACATGTGTGTCGGGAGGTGTCCAGGCTGTTATTTGTTTGCGCAGTGGTGGTGTACGAGAGCTTCTTCTTCCTTCCTTCTCTCTCTCTCCGGACAATAGTCCCCGCCCAGCGCTGAGAGGGGAGTGGCCAGAAAAGGAAGTGAAACTAAGGAGGAGTTTGTCGGCTTTGTAAAGGGGCGTGCCCAAAAATAAAAAGTGGTAAAAACTGAGAGGACGGAGTTGAGCAGTCGGGCTTCGAGGCAAGCGTGCGCCGGAAGGCAAGAGAGAACGACGGGTGTCGAGGCGCGATCTGCTGGATGAGCAGTCGGCTCGAGGCGAGCGTGCGCCGGAAGGCAAGAGAGAAAAACGACGGGTGTCGGGGCGATCTGCTGGATGAGCAGTCGGGCTCCGAGGTGAGCAGAAGAAGGAAAGCGAGTGGTGATTCTGTGGGAGAGAAACTGGCTGGGCGCGCTGGGTCTGCCTTCTGTGGCCTGGTGAAGCGAGCCAGGGCCGAAGGAAAGGCAGGGAAAGGAACTGCAGGAGGTTTGTCTGCCCTCAGCTGTGAGAGGACGACTGGTGGGAGTCGTGATCTGCTGTGTAGGGACGGCTGTGTCTTCTGCGATCTGCTTCGTGAAGGAGCCTGGAAACAGGCCAGGCCTGGACTTGTATGCTGGACCTTGTGAAAGCCAGCTGGAGCATACCATCGTGGATCTTTCGCTCGTGTGCAGTCGACCTCGCGGGGTCTGAACCGGCGAGAGTGCGTGCATGGGCGTGCGACAAAGGAGGGCGAGCGCCATTTTTGCCACACGGCATGCTCGGCTTGGGCTCGAATCAGTGGACATGGCTTGTTACGAGCGACATTCGTGCTTTTGACACTTTCTCTCGTCCATGAATATCACCAAGTACTCCGTCTTGTCTGCATGTTGTTTAAGGTATATCTCGTTAGGGTCCCCCCCCCCCCCGAACCCGTAATCCGTATTCCCTATTAGAACGGGTTATAGATTGATAATAGCATTGTCGTGAATACTTTGCTTGTGTTGTTTCCCCAATAAATCTGGCTGATTCGTATGAAGTTGCCGCTTTGAGTCATTCGTGCCGCGCTGAGAAACAATTCGCTCGATTGGTATATAAACCAAAATGGTTACAGACTGGCAGAAAACGCTCGGCATTTGACAAACCCGTCTGTAACCGGGGTTCTATTTCCCCAACTGGTAAGGTCCAGGGGTACTTGGTATCGTGATTGAAGACGCGTGACCGAGGCTGTGCCGAGCCAGCCAGCGTTATAAACCCCGGAGACGGCGGTGGTTGGGTGCGAAAACCCAAACTGGTACGGATGGCGATTGAGCGCGCGTCCGAGACCCCACCCGGATCCGCAACAATATTACAAACGAAAGTTGTCTAGGTCTTTTTGGAACACCATGTATTAATGAGGAATGTTGTGGACTAACAGCATATGTAGACCAGACTTGGTAGTGTAATTGTTTGAGCATCTGCTCTGAGTTTGGGAGGTCGGCGATTCAAACCCCAACAAGGAGTCTGGGTGGTTGGCAGTTCAAACCACGCCGAATCATACAAACACTAAAATGGTACGTGCTGCTTGCTTCCTTGCTTGAAAACAGCATTTAAAAGGTTAGCACACAGACAAACAACCAGAGGATGGAATAATGGCGTGGGCTTTGATGGGCCGAATGGCTTCTTCTGGGAGCACAAGACAAACTCTACGACTTCTACGTCAAGATGGTACATCATGGCGTTCGGCTTAAGTTGGAGAACGGGTTTTACAGTATCATATGACAAAAAAAACCACTCACATCTCTCACCTGAATGGAATGGGAATACCAATTAGCTCTCACCTAATCAATTACCCAGGTGGATAGGAATATGTAAATAAATTGACTCTTTCCATGCTCTTCCAGCAAAGAAGCTGCATAAACCCCAAGAAAGGTTTCCAAAGTAAGCCCTTTGCCGTTTCAAACCCTTCCAGAGTTCCCCACAGCTGTAAGACATTCACAAATAGTACACATGAGAATCTCAATGCTACATACCCCCACACTGCCGGACCGGTTTCATCGCTTATTGGCAAATCATCAGTGACAGTCTGAATTTCTGTCTGCACTGATAATTAATTATTATATTATATATATACACCACACACACACACACACACACACACCACACACACACACACAACACACACACACACACACACACACCACACACACCCCGCGCATTCGTGCTTCGTAAATGTGACCGAGTAGATGATAATGGGTTTCTGGGACTCCCATTCAAATGATGGGGGAAAAGGGAAAAACTTTCTGACTCAAGCCCAAAAGCCCAAAATAGGAGACTATTTGTACAGGTCGCATGACGCCGTGATCGGGAGCCTGCGTCGAAACACTCGGCGTTTGGTACGAAAAGACCACGTGGACGGCTAAAATGGCAGCGATTGTGTGAATTTGGAAAGCACGTGTCCCCATGTGAGCACGTGCGCAGGGGCCGACGTGCTGGAGGCCGCGAGTGCTGT
>CM068952.1:156535831-156546780 GCA_035128595.1 Eptatretus atami
ATGGTGTCCCTTGTGAAGAGGAAGGCGACTATCGCCGGCACATGAACAAATTCCTGCCCGAACTACTGAGTCGAGTGTCAGGTCTGGCCAGCAGTTAGTAAACACTTGGGCTCAGAAAGATTACAAAGGCGATGTATTCACAAGCAGCAAAGACATAAAAAGAAACCTTGAACAAAAGCAATGTTCACTCGGCAATAGCTTTGGAATCCAGTTTTGAGATGTATCAGTCCACTACCCACTACCCATCTTGCCATGCCCGTTATGCCAGAAGCTTTTAGCGACCACCCTTATCCAATTGACTTTTTAACCTGGTTATATGGAGAGTGGGCCACACTACCTTTTATAGGCAGTTTCATTTGTCATCGCAAGATGTTAACGAATTTGGAACCACCACAATTTCTCGACTGGCACAAACGTACAGACCAAGTAAGCCAAGCACATTAACTGCTCCATGAAGGTTACGAGTGAGCCGTTCAGTTGTCACACACAATGTGATGCAATAGGTAGTTCACTGAAACGATTCCCAGTTACTGAAGCTAAATATCTATGATGCTTAATACTGCACTCCTTCAGAGCTCAGACAAATTTGAACCAACAACTTTTAGGATGAGCTCAGTTGAAGATCAGTTTCAGGCTGGTGTGACAAACCTTCAACCTCAACACACAACATTTACTTGTTTATGTTTTCAGGAAATTTAAATTCCTCGACGGTTAGAGGTACTTTCTTCGAATTTTTCGTGTTTCACTTCGAGAACATCTCCCGGGTGAAGGCTAAAATGTCATCAAATGTTGCAGCTGAGCCGGTCCTGAGATGAACCTTGAGTTTGGTTTGTTTCTGCATTTTGGGGAATTTGACTCGTATAACCTTTGCACACTGCAAACATGTTATCCCCATATTTGGACTTTTCACAACCTGTCAAGTCTATTCATTCAAGCTCATTTCACACATCGTATATCAATAATTTTAGTCAAAATATTTTCAACAAAATTTAGTGTTTACTAAAGCCGTGCTAAGTTGTCACCGAGATTATTGGAAGGATACCTCGAGCTTGCAAGATATCTTGATTAAAGTTCCTTCTTAAATTCATTCTTTTCTACAAGGGAAATGCAACAAAATGGTGAACACCAAAACCAACTAGAACAGCTCTCGGTAGAATGCATACCTCCGTCAGGCTGAACAAGTTTACGTTTTGTATCCCACTGATAGGCCGGATCAGCATCCGCACCGCCAAAATCGAATCACTTGTTCTTGTCACCGACTCAACTCATTCTCAAGTTTTGTCTGAACCCATCCGCAACTTTTTGAGATATCATGATAAATAGGCTATCATTTTAGGCCTTATCCTCGATGGTGAAGAATCACTTTAAATTCTCATATCTGGATCTGGATTCGGATCTTCGCAAAATCGATTTGATTCGTCCTTGTCATACAACCAACCTGTCCACCAGTTTTCGTCCGAATCATCAACAACTTTTGAGATATTGTGCTCACAGACAAACAGACTGACAGACAGACGGGTACAACATAACCTCTGTCCCCTTCGGTGGCAGATGTAATCAAATGCTCAGAACTGTCCCTCTCCTCGCAAGTGAAATAACTTGACAAAACACAAGGTATTTATTAGTTGAAGATAAAAAATTGTAAATATGTAATGATTATGATGGTTAATTCCATTTATCCAGTTCCGTCAAGTCGTGACCTTTTTCATGTTGCCAGGACTGCTGAAGCTACATTTGGGTAGTTTGACATTGCCTTCCGAGCAGTTATAACTGGGGTGGGGATTTGGAATGTGGACAGGGTGATGTTGGACATCCACTCTTTGCAAAAGACAAGCTGGAACCCCAACAGTAGCAACCAATGCAGGCAGACGGGTACCCAGCTTAACGTCCCATCCAGTGGACTCTGACCCAACGCCCTGACTGTGAAGCACAATCCAACAGCTTTTATCAGGGTCAATAGCGAATATATAGTCGAGACAGCTCAAAGGCAACTGTGTTGAACCTGTCAGACTTATTATCATGGTGTAATTATGCAGATAATCTTACGTATATTATTAGATTTGTCGAATGTTACTGTTTTGATGTTATTACCCTTTGAGAAATCTGACTTGTCGTTGTCTATATCTGATCTGATGTATCATACTCTGTTACAGAGAGCGCCGGTGGTGCGAAGCAGTTCCTTTGTAAAGGTTATAATAGGTGGTTTGCCATTGCCTTCCAGCAATGGGTATGGCAGGAATTTGGAATTTGTTTAATGGTGTCGACGTAGTTTGCCTACTCTTCGAAAGGCACCGTGGATTTCTTGACATCCACCAACTGATGCAGATGGATGGGATGCCGGTTTAACATCCATCCGAGGGATGGCACACACATTGATGACCATCCTGCTTGTGAAAACCCAGGATGACAGTTTATTAGCTGGGCTGAGGTTCAAACCCAAGAAAGACAGCTTCGAGGCCATCCTACACTCTAGTGTCTTCTATGGCAATCATAAATTATAAATTAATGGAGCGGAAGGTTAAATGGTGTTTCTCAAACCACTGAAATGCACATAATGGTAATAACACTATTGTATATGTATATAAACATAACACACGTGCCTTTTCTTATATTTTGAAGTTCCTTTGGTAATCACAAAAGTTAAGAGGTCAATTGGCCTACATGCCTGTGCATATCCAAATCAGCTTCATCCACCACTGGTAAACTAGTGTTAGATTTAGGATCCAAAAAATATAAAAACTAGAAGGGCACTCTTCGACGTTGTGATGCTCTAGATAATATGCCTCTGCCACATTATTACATCTTATACATACTTGTACCAATTTTGATTTAAATCCTGAACCCAGATTCAAATATTAAATAATTCTGGCTGTCAGGCCATGTGTCCTATCAGGTTGAAATTTAAAACATATATTTCCCATGACTACTAGATATATAATTGTAATGTTCTACATCGATTGATGAAGCGGTTCAAGAGAAAGAATATTTTAAAGATTTTTTGTTCAATCCAATATGCTGCAGACCATGTGACCTAATAAATGATTTGTGATAACCTGGTATCCCCAAGGCTTGGGACATGCGGGTGAAGTTTCCCCCGATCTGTCAAGCTGTTCTGGAGAAGAAGATATTCAAGGTTTATCTTTCAAAACTCATGTCTGCCAAACCATGTGACCTATCACATCATTGGTGGATAACTTTTTGTTCCTCAATGGATAGGTAATCATACTGTAAAGCTTTGCTCAATCTATATTTCTGAAGGGTTTTTAATGTTAAAAAAACACACATAAGGCTGCCGAACCACATGACCGATGACACTCAATTGTTTTTCCCCTTACAATTTAGCAATTGACCTTCAAAAATTTTCATACTGATCGGATAAAGCGTTCAACATATGCAATTATGACGTCATAACGAAGCACGACAATGACATCATCAGAAAAAAAAATCACACTTATTTCCCATTGAGAGTACCTGACATGTGCAAACGTTTCAATTTTTTCCACGGCACGGTTTCGAGATACAGAGGTCCAAAGTTTTTCCTTCTTCCAACATGGCTGACACACCATGTGACCTATGGCATCAATCATATCATTAAAACATTCTGCATGAGTAGTCGCACCTATGGTGAAAACTTCATGTCAATCGTACAAGCGCTTTCAGAGAAAACAGAGAAAATTAGAAAGGACAGACATACGTACAGATGGACAACCCGAAAACGGAATGCCTCCGGCGAGTTCATCAGCGAGGCATTAAAAAAATAAAATAAATAACCCATTACTGAATTCAGCCAATACACTGACAAAGCAGCAGCTAAGTCTTTTACCAATCAATAAAACTGAGACATCTTTTCCTCTCCAAAACCTAAATGCAGATGTGACAACTCGCGTATGCTCCAGGTTACAGTACTCAGGGATCATAAACAAGTGTCCTGCTCAGTCTGCACTCGAGGAAGAAGAGATGGAAATTTTGGAGACAAAGCCAGCATTAAAAATAATATTTCGGTCAAAACACAACATCATTAACAATGTTCTAGGATTGATTATCAATAACTATATAGTCTACTAGCCTGTGTTGGCTTAGTGTTAAGGTGGTTGGCTTGAGACGCTTGGAGTCCTGAGTTTAGCCCTGTTACCATTGAATTAACAGCAGTTGGGGTCGACTCAGCCCGTCATCCTTCCAGGGTCCGGCAAATGAGTACAGCGCACTGGGGGTAATAACTGTCACGGTGAAAGAGCTAAGCAGCTCGGAATCGGCAAGAGTGTGTGTGTCGCAATTTATATAGTCATCACTCTCATCCTCTTCTTTCCAGAAATCGGCCACTTCTTCGTCAACTTTCAGTTTGAATTCGCCATGAAACTTTTACGTTTTCTCTTTATATGTACTGACACAGCAGGGGTGTGTTCAGTTACCAAGCAGCTCACTGCGCTTGCCAAGCCAGCGTCCCTCATCAACGGTTTAACGGCGTGCTGGCTTGAATGATCAAGCCACTTGGCGACGCTCTACAAGAAACTTGTTAACTGAACACACCCCTGACATTGTATGGCAGGGACTTGTAATGGTATGGATGATTCCGTGAAACGATACAAGATTCAGCAACCTGCAGGGTATCTATACTTCCTAATGGATGAGCGCGTAGTTTCCGGTCACATCGGACCAGATACCATGCTGGTTTTCAACACATCCTCACAGTAAACTTTAATTTATTACTAACAACCCTTTCTCAAGATATTAATATTAATACAATTAGTTATTTACGCAGTTGAATTGAAAAACTGTTTGTTGGCTCTTGAAAAACAAGCCGGTGTCGGCTGTTGGAATGTTTGGAGATCGCGCATCTCCGTCATGTGGAGGAAAGCTGGGCAGGGCGGTATATGTGACTGAAATTTTCCCAGAGCACTCCCCCCCCCCCTCCCCAGAGTCGGGGTATACCGGGGCGGTAGGTTATTTGCGTGAAAATACGTTAACAAGCCACAAAGCTCTTGAGCCATAAACCGTGAAATAGTCTAGATCGAGTCGTAAACGATCGTTAACAACACTGGAGGTGCACCTGATAACTTTATCGATTATCAAAATAACAATGGAATTGCTGACCGGCACACATTTATTTATTTATTTTTGACACAGCAAAACAACAACGGTTATTCCTGAAACATGGCACACAGATTAACTACGATGGCACTCGTAGTGCGCAATATCTCCACAAGGCTGAGCAGTTTACGTTATGTATCCGCACTAATAGCAGGATCTGCATCTGGACCTTGACCAAAATTTAATCGCCTGGTTCTTCTCCACACACAAACATCACCAAGTTTCGTCCGAATGGATCGGTAACTTTTTGAGATATTTGCTCACAGACAAACAGGGGTGAAAATATAACCTCCGTCCACCTTTGGTGGTAGAGATATACCAATAGCAAACAAACGTTGTGTTTTTTTTTTTTTAGCAAGCAGTAACCAGATGATGCCTGCAATAAGAAACTCGAGTGAGTATTCAGAAAGGATATGATAACGCATGCTATGCTTACGAAAACTCACAAATCATGGTGAGATTATTTGATAGAGGAGCACATGTGGGTAGGCGTATAAGTGAGAGAAACATCAACAACCCACAATCACACCGAATCAAACACCTACAGCTGCAAACGGCAGGTTATTTCAACTGGCAATGCAGTTGCATCAGGTTGAGCAATGATGAAGGTGCAAGTTGTTTTTCACCGTCTCTTCAGCTGACCCAAATTTGGCCCACTGCCTCTAAAGCTCCGATAAGTAGGATGTCACCCTTTTGTTGTTTAAAAATCCATTGTCAGCTATATTAATCCGAGTCAAAATACCACCCGAGCAATTGTTAAATATATCAAACGCCCAGGTTGGTGTGCAATCAACACAATCACGACATCATGGCCAAGAGGATATTTCAATGATGCATCAACATAAGTCTCAAGGCAAATGATTCCCTTTCATTCTACCCCCCCCCCCCCATCCTGTTTAAATTTGAGCCATGGATTCTGAAGCACTGGGTTTTCAAATGTTGCATGTTATCAACCATCAAAAGTTGCCCGAAATTTCGGAGACGACCATAAAATGTGGACTAGCAGCACGTGTAAACTAAGCCAAGTGGATCTTTTCTAAAGATCATTGGTGAAACAGCTGGATTTTTATTCGACAATCCAATCGCAAGAAAATAATTCTTCCTGAGACGAGTTCAGCTTCTATTTCCAGCAACTTTAAAATCATAATATTGAATATTGCTGCTTTTTCCTGATTTAACCTCTGCATATGCCAGTCCAGTGTTCTCACGATGAACACCATCGCTGTACAAGTTCTGAGTACAGAGTACAGGCCTCAAAAGTGTCACACCATGCAGGAAAAGGCAAAAGTTCTGAGCACAAGCTATCCTGATCAGTCAGATTTGTTGAAAGACTTGAGCCAAAACGTTCTCTGGTTGACGCATAACGAGGTGGGAATAATTGGGGCCATAAAGGCATTGTAGTATTCGGTTTCCTCATGTGAAATGGCTGCTGACATTTCACCATTCTGATACTGGTCCTTCACTGTATGCTGTCATCTTGCATGTACAAGGAGAGAGCAATAGAATTCAAAAGAATAAATAACAGTAAAATGATACTGTATTACAATAAAAGCCAGTTGTGTTTTCCACGTTGAAAGCAAAGTACACGACGACGGTAATACTCATAATTGCAAAAAATATATTCTTTTAAAATTTGGTCAGAGAAAAAACTAAAATAATCAGCTTCCAATGAATGATGAACAATCTGAACTGCCATGTGTACATGTTTGAAAACCAGCTCAAGTTGCGAAGCTCAATGTCAATGGCATCCCGATTCGACTCCACCCCATCTCTCGCGAAGTTCGTCACATTCAGGCAGTACATTTCTTTTAATACATATTCTTTTCTCGGACTACAGAGTGTTTCCAAAAAGACCCGGACAACTTTGATTGTCAATATATTTAGAACCACAAATGACAAAGGATACCTTGGGTTTACATGATACAAAAACTCATAAAGTTTTGGCAACACCATCGATACACTTCAATGTGAGTTCCGTTTGACATGAGCAGGACATAAGGATACGAGTTCTTGCATATTCGGCTCAGCATGTTTGTGTCCATCAGTGCGCATGCACTGTTTATTCGAGAACGATATCCAGTAGGTTTGCCACCTCAGTGTTGTAGGCAGCATCTTTGGCAAACCGCACAGAAAAAAAATCAAGGGGTTATGTTGGTGATCGTGGCCAGCGGTTTGTCCGTCCGGCCAATCCAGGGACTGGGAATTTTCATTCAGAACGCTCGAACGACTTAGCACTAATGAGGGGGAGAGCCATTCCTGTTGAAAATGATATCGGGTTAGCAGTCTCTCAATCTGTCGGAAGGCAAGTCCTTCATCATGTTCATGTAAATTGTTGAGGTCACTGTATCCGTAAAGAAAACGACCACCAAGCGGTCGTAAGAAAGGCCACACCATACATTGACTTTGGACTATCGCGTATGCGTTCAATGACCACATGTGGATTTTCAGAGCCCAGATACTCACATTGTGCCGGTTGACCGTCCTGTTACATGAAAGCAAGCTTCGTCTGTGAACATGACTCTTTTAGGTAATCTTCTACATCCTCTATGTGAACTGAGCATTTCAAGGTAAACACTTTGCGTTTGGGTTCATAATTTGGTTTAATCCTGCAGAATCTGCACCTTCGAGACATAAAGCTTTTTTTGCAAATTTGTGTACAGTGGTGGTTGGTAGTCCCAGTTCTCGAGATTCACGTCAAATTGATTTTCTGGGACTTTGTTGAATAATTCACAACTGTTTCAACGTCTGCTGCACTTGTGCTTGGCTACCGGTACTTTTCTGTTTCTGACAACTTCCAATCTCCTTAAACCTCTTTAACCACTCTCTGATACTAATCCGCGATGCAGATTCCTTCCATAACTTATACGGAATTATACTGAACTTGCGTGTCGGATCTCGTCTCAATGAATCTTCGACGCACTAAGCTTTCTCCTGTGGAGTCACCATTTTCAATTAAATTAACCACCAAACCTAAAAATAAAGTAACTTTATGAGTTTCTGTATCTATAAAACAAAGGGTATTTTGTGTCATTCGTGGTACTAAATATATTGTTACGGAAATGGCCCTAAGGATGCTACTAAATATAGGATTAGCCCAGATCCCCCATTAAATGCATGTATCCAGGGTTGCTCAGTAATTTGATGTTACATGTGTGTCGGGAGGTGTCAGGCTGTTATTTGTTTGCGCAGTGGTGGTGTATCGAGAGCTTCTTCTTCCTTCCTTCCTCTCTCTCCGGCAATAGTCCCCGCCAGCGCTGAGAGGGGGAGTGGCCAGAAAAGAGGAAGTGAAACTAAGGGAGGAGTTTGTCGGCTTTGTAAAGGGGCGTGCCCAAAATAAAAAGTGGTAAAAACTGAGAGGACGGAGTTGAGCAGTCGGCTTCGAGGCAAGCGTGCGCCGGGAAGGCAAGAGAGAACACGGGTGTCGAGGCGCGATCTGCTGGATGAGCAGTCGGCTTCGAGGCGAGCGTGCGCCGGAAGGCAAGAGAGAAAACGACGGGTGTCGAGGGCGATCTGCTGGATGAGCAGTCGGCTCCGAGGTGAGCAGAAAGAAGGAAAGCGAGTGGTGATTCTGTGGCGAGAGAAACTGGCTGGGCGCGCTGGGTCTGCCTTCTGTGGCTGGTGAAGCGAGCCAGGGCCCGAAGGAAAGGCAGGGAAAGGAACTGCAGGAGGTTTGTCTGCCCTCAGCTGTGATGAGAGACGACTGGTGGGAGTCGTGATCTGCTGTGTAGGGACGGCTGTGTCTCTGCGATCTGCTTCGTGAAGGAGGCCTGGATAACAGGCCAGGCCTGGACTTGTATGCTGGACCTTGTGAAAGCCAGCTGGAGCATACCATCGTGGATCTTTCGCTCTGGTGCAGTCGACCTCGGGGGTCTGAACCGGCGAGAGTGCGTGCATGGGCGTGCGGACAAAGGAGGGCGAGCGCCATTTTTGCACACGCATGCTCGGCTTGGGTCGAATCAGTGGACATGGCTTGTTAGGAGCGACATTCGTGCTTTTGACACTTTCTCTCGTCCATGAAATATCACCAAGTACTCCGTCTTGTCTGCATGTTGTTTAAGGTTATCTCGTTAGGGTCCCCCCCCCCCCCGAACCCGTATCCGTATTCCCTATTTAGAACGGGTTTTATAGATTGATAATAGCATTGTCCGTGAATACTTTGCTTGTGTTGTTTCCCAATAAATCTGGCTGATTCGTATGAAGTTGCCGCTTGAGTCTTCGTGCCGCGCTGAGAAACAATTCGCTGATTGGTATATAAAACCAAAATGGTTAAGACTGGCAAAAACGCTCGGCATTTGACAAAACCCGTCTGTAACGGGGTTCTATTTCCCCAACTGGTAAGGTCCAGGGGTACGTTGGTATCGTGATGAAGACGCGTGACCGAGGCTGTGCCGAGCCGCCAGCGTTATAACCCCGGAGACGGCGGTGGTTGGGTGCGAAAACCCAAACTGGTACGGATGGCGATTGAAGCGCGCGTCCGAGACCCCACCCCCGGATCCGCAACAATATTAACAACGAAAGTTGTCTAGGTCTTTTTGGACACCATGTATAATGAGGAATGTTGTGGACTAACAGCATATGTAGACAACTTGGTATGTAATTGTTTGAGCATCTGCTCTGAGTTTGGGAGGTCGGCGATTCAAACACCCAACAAGGAGTCTGGGTGGTTGGCAGTTCAAACCACGCCGAATCATACAAACACTAAAATGGTCGTGCTGCTTGTTCCTTGCTTGAAAACAGCATTTAAAAGGTTAGCACAACAGACAACAACCAGAGGATGGAAAATGGCGTGGGCTTTGATGGGCCGAATGGCTCTTCTGGGAGCACAAGACAAACTCTACGACTTCACGTCAAGATGGTGACATCATGGCGTTCGGCTTAAGTTGGAGAACGGGTTTTACAGTATACATTGACAAACAAAAACCACTCACATCTCTCACCTGAATGGGAGGGAATACAATTAGCTCTCACCTAATCAATTACACCAGGTGGATAGGAATATGTAAATAAATTGACTCTTCCCATGCTCTTCCAGCCAAGAAGCTGCAAAACCACCAAGAAAGGTTTCCAAAAGTAAGCCCTTTGCCGTTTCAAACCCTTCCCAGAGTTCCCCACAGCTGTAAGTATTCACAATAGTACACATGAGAATCTCAATGCTACATACCCCCACAGCTGCCGACCGGTTTCATCGCTTATTGGCAAATCATCAGTGACAGTGAATTCTGTCTGCACTGATAATTAATTATTATATATATATATATACACCACCACACACAACACACACACACACACCACACACACACACACAACACACACACACACACAACACACACCACACACACACACCCGCGCATTTCGTGCTTCGTAAAATGTGACCCGAGTAGATGATAAATGGGGTTTCTGGGACTCCCATTCAAATGAATGGGGGAAAAGGGAAAAACTTTCTGACTCAAGCCCAAAAGCCCAAAATAGGAGACTGATTTGTACCAGGTCGCATGACCCGTGATCGGGAGCTGCGTCGAAACACTCGGCGTTTGGTACGAAAAGACCACGTGGACGGCTAAAATGGCAGCGATTGTGTGAATTTGGAAAGCACGTGTCCCCATGTGAGCACGTGTGCAGGGCGACGTGCTGGAGGCCGCAGTGCTGTTCGCGAACGCACGGAGCGAGTCCCGATGCCGACAGCCGGCGCCCGGCTGCGTTGCAAGCCTCGCGGTGCGGCTCGTTTGCGACAAGAATTCAACGACAATCAAGGGACCTTTTAAGGTCCTAAAAACATCTGACCATCAATACCTGCTGTGCCCTCACCCACAAATGTTAACTTTGCTGTGTTTTCTCTCCTCAAATCACAGGTCCTGAGCCAT
>CM068952.1:156546790-156559334 GCA_035128595.1 Eptatretus atami
AAATATTAGGAATGTACATAATTTTAACCCACCTGTTGTTTGTTTAGCGCCGGCAATGTACTTAAGTTGTCCCAGTGAGTCTGTTAGTTTCGTTAAGCAACGCACTAGGTGATTTATTTTTGGGACGTATTCAAAATGTCGCACTCAGGGATCCGTAGGTAAAACGTACTTGGGGAAAACCTACACCTGCATGCCACTCGAATAACTGATCTTGGACATCTGTATGTTGAATGCTTATGGTTTCCAGATCGTAACACTACCCTCCCCCCCCCCCCCCCTTTGATAGACTCGACCCGATCGTTAATTTCGTGTGGCATGCAGGTGTAGTTTTCCCCAAGTACGTTTTACCTACGGATCCCTGATTGCGGACATTTTGAATACGTCCCAAAAAAAAATCACCTAGTGCGTTGCTTAACGAAACTAACAGACTCACTGGACAACTTAAGTACATTGCCGGCGCTAAACAAAACAACAGGTGGGTTAAAATTATTACAATCCTAATATTTACACTACCCATGGCTCAGACCTGTGATTTGAGGAAGAAAACACAGCAAAGTTAACATTTGGGTGAGGCACAAGCAGGTATTGATGGTCAGAGTTTTTAGGACCTTAAAAGGTCCCTGATTGTCGTTGAATTCTTGTCGCAAACGAGCCGCACCGCGAGGCTGCAAGCACGCCCGCGGTGTCGCCATCGGGACTCGCTCCGTGCGTTCCGCGAACAGCACCGCGGCCTCCAGCACGTCGCCCTGCGCACGTGCTCACATGGGGACACGTGCTTTCCAAATTCACACAATCGCTGCCATTTTAGCCGTCCACGTGGTCTTTTCGTACCAAACGCCGAGTGTTTCGACGCAGCTCCCGATCACGAGTCATGCCACCTGGTACAAATCAGTCTCCTATTTTGGGCTTTTGGGCTTGAGTCAGAAAGTTTTTCCCTTTTCCCCCATTCATTTGAATGGGAGTCCCAGAAACCCCATTTATCATCTACTCGGGTCCACATTACGAAGCACGAAATGCGCGGTGTGTGTGTGTGTGTGTGTGTGTGTGTGTGTGTGTGTGTTGTGTGTGTGTGTGGGTGTGTGTGTGTGTGTGTGTGTGTGGTGTATATATATAATATAATAATTAATTATCAGTGCAGACAGAATTCGACTGTCACTGATATTTGCCAATAAGCGATGAAACCGGTCCGGCAGCTGTGGGGGTATGTAGCATTGAGATTCTCATGTGTTACTATTTTGAATGCTTACAGCTGTGGAGGAACTCTTGGAAGGGTTTGAAACGGCAAAGGGCTTACTTTGTAAACCTTTCTTGGTGGTTTATGCAGCTTCTTGGCTGGAAGAGCATGGGAAGAGTCAATTTATTTACATATTCCTATCCACGCTGGTTAATTGATTAGGTGAGAGCTAATTGTATTCCCTCCCATCACAGGTGAGAGATGTGATGCGGTTTTTGTTTGTCAATGTATACTGTAAAACCCGTTCTCCAACTTAAGCCGAACGCCATGATGTCACCATCTTGACGTAGAAGTCGTAGAGTTTGTCTTGTGTCTCCCAGAAGAGCCATTCGGCCCATCAAAGCCCACGCCATTATTACCATCCTCTGGTTGTTGTCTGTGTGCTAACCTTTTAAATGCTTGTTTTCAAGCAAGGAACAAGCAGCACTACCATTTTAGTGTTTGTATGATTCGCCGTGGTTTGAACTGCCAACCACCCAGACTCCTTTTGGGGTTTGAATCGCCGACCTCCCAAACTCAGAGCAGATGCTCAAACAATTAACTACCAAGTCTTGTCTACATATGCTGTTAGTCCACAACATTCCTCATTTAACATGTGTTCCAAAAAGACCTAGACAACTTTCGTTGTTAATATTGTTGCGGATCCGGGGGTGGGGTCTCGGACGCGCGCTTCAATCGCCATCCTACCAGTTTGGGTTTTCGCACCCAACCACCGCCGTCTCCGGGGTTATAACGCTGGCGGCTCGGCACAGCCTCGTGTCACGCGTCTTCATCACGATACCAACGTACCCCTGGACCTTACCAGTTGGGGAAATAGAACCCCGTTACAGACGGGTTTTGGCAAATGCCGAGCGTTTCTTGCCAGTCTTAACCATTTTGGTTTTATATACCAATCAGCGAATTGTTTCTCAGCGCGGCACGAATTACTCAAAGCGGCAACTTCATACGAATCAGCCAGATTTTATTGGGAAACAACACAAGCAAAGTATTCACGGACAATGCTATTATCAATCTATAAAACCCGTTCTAACTAGGGAATACGGATACGGTTCGGGGGGGGGGGGGACCCTAACGAGATATACCTTAAACAACATGCAGACAAGACGGAGTACTTGGTGATATTTCATGGACGAGAGGAAAGTGTCAAAAGCACGAATGTCGCTCGTAACAAGCCATGTCCACTGTTCAGCCCCAACCCGAGCATGCGTGTGCAAAAAAATGGCGCTCGCCCTCCTTTGTCCAGCCGCCCATGCACGCACTCTCGCCGGTTCAGACCCCCGAGGTCGACTGCACCAGAGCGAAAGATCCACGATGGTATGCTCCAGCTGGCTTTCACAAGGTCCAGCATACAAGTCCAGGCCTGGCCTGTTCCAGGCCTCCTTCACGAAGCAGATCGCAACGAACACAGCCGTCCCTACACAGCAGATCACGACTCCCACCAGTCGTCTCTCATCCAGCTGAGGGCAGACAAACCTCCTGCAGTTCCTTTCCCTGCCTTTCCTTCGGGCCCTGGCTCGCTTCACCAGCCACAGAAGGCAGACCCAGCGCGCCCAGCCAGTTTCTCTCCCGACAGAAATCACCACTCGCTTTCCTTCTTTCTGCTCACCTCGGACCCGCCGACTGCTCATCCAGCAGATCGCCCTCGACACCCGTCGTTTTCTCTCTTGCCTCCCGGCGCACGCTCGCCTCGACGCCGACTGCTCATCCAGCAGATCGCGCCTCGACACCCGTCGTTTCTCTCTTCCCTTCCCGGCCGACGCTTGCCCGAAAGCCGACTGCTCAACTCCGTCCTCTCAGTTTTTACCACTTTTTATTTTGGGCACGCCCCTTTACAAAGCCGACAAACTCCTCCCTTAGTTTCACTTCCTCTTTTCTGGCCACTCCCCCTCTCAGCGCTGGCGGGGACTATTGCCAGAGAGAGAGGAAGGAAGGAAGAAGAAGCTCTCGATACACCACCACTACGCAAACAAATAACAGCCTGACACCTCCCACACACATATAACATCAAATTACTGAGCAACCGGCTATACATGCATTTAATGGGGGATCTGGGCTAATCCTATATTTAGTAGCATCCTTAGGGCCATTTCCGTAAACATATATTTAGTACCACGAATGACACACAATACCCTTTGTTTATATGATACAGAAACTCATAAATTACTTTATTTTTAGGTTTGGTGTTTAATTTAATTGAAAATGGTGACTCCACAGGAGAAAGCTTCAGTGCGTCGAAGATTCATTGAGACGAATCCGACACGCAAGTTCAGTATAATTCCGTATAAGTTATGGAAGGAATCTGCATCGCGGATTAGTATCAGAGAGTGGTTAAAGAGTTTAAGGAGATTGGAAGTTGTCAGAAACAGAAAAGTACCGGGCAGCCAAGCACAAGTGCAGCAGACGTTGAAACAGGTGTGAATTATTCAACAAAGTCCCAGAAAATCAATTTGACGTGAATCTCGAGAACTGGGACTACCAACCACCACTTTAACAAAAATTTGCAAAAAGACAAGCTTTATGTCTCGAAGGTGCAGATTCTGCAGAGCTTAAACCAAATTATGAACCCAAACGCAAAGTGTTTACCTTGAAATGCTCATCACATAGAGGATGTGAAGATTACCTAAAAAGGTCATTTTCACAGACGAAGCTTGCTTTCATGTAACAGGGAAGTCAACCGGCACAATGTATCTGGGCTCTGAAAATCCACATGTGGGCATTGAACGCATACGCGATAGTCCAAAGGTCAATGTATGGTGTGGCCTTCTCTACGACCGCTTGGTGGTCCGTTTTCTTTACGGATACAGTGACCTCAACAATTTACATGAACATGATGAAGGACTTGCCTTCCGACAGATTGAGACCTGCCAACCCGATATCATTTTCAACAGGAATGGCTCTCCCCCTCATTAGCCTAAGTCGTTCGAGCGTTCTGAATGAAAATTCCCAGTCCCTGGATTGGCCGGACGGACAAACCGCTGCCCCACGATCACAAACATAACCCCTTGATTTTTTTTCTGTGCGGTTTGCCAAAGATGCTGCCTACAACACTGAGGTGGCAAACCTACTGGATATTCTCTCGAATAAACAGCGATGCGCACTGATGGACACAAACATGCTGAGCCGAATATGCAAGAACTCGATCCTTATGTCCTGCTCATGTCAAACGGAGCTCACATTGAAGTGTATCGATGGTGTTGCCAAAACTTTATGAGTTTTTGTATCATGTAAACCCAAGGTATCTTTTGTCATTTGTGGTCTAAAATATATGACAATCAAAGTGTGTCCGGTCTTTTTGGAAACACTCTGTAGTCCGAGAAAAGAATATGTATTAAAAGACAATGTACTGCCTGAATGTGACGAACTTCGCGAGAGATGGGGTGGAGTCGAATCGGGATGCCATTGACATTGAGCTTCGCAACTTGAGCTGGTTTTCAAAACATGTACACATGGCAGTTCAGATTGTTCATCATTCATTGGAAGCTGATTATTTTAGTTTTTTCTCTGACCAAATTTTAAAAGAATATATTTTTTGCAATTATGGATATTACCGTACGTCGTGTACTTTGCTTTCACGTGGAAAACAACAACTGGCTTTATTTGTATTAACAGTATCATTTTACTGTTATTTATTCGTTTGAATTCTATTTGCTCTCTCCTTGTACATGCAAGAAGCAGCATACAGTGAAGGACCAGTATCAGAATGGTGAAATTTCAGCAGCCATTTCACATGAGGAAACCGAATACTACAATGCCTTTATGGCCCCAATTATTCCCACCTCTTTCACCAACCAGAGAACTTTTTGGCTCAAGTCTTCACAAAATCTGACTAATCAGGATAGCTTGTGCTCAAAACTTTTGCCTTTTCCTGCATGGTGTGACACTTTTGAGGCCTGTACTCTGTACTCAGAACTTGTACAGCGATGGTGTTCATCGTGAGAACACTGGACTGGCATATGCAAGGTCAAATCAGAAAAAGCAGCAATATTCAATATTATGATTTTAAAGTTGCTGGAAATAGAAGCTGAACTCGTCTCAGGAAGAATTATTTTCTTGCGATTGGATGTCAATAAAAATCCAGCTGTTTCACCAATGATCTTTAGAAAAGATCCACTTGGCTTAGGTTACACGTGCTGCTAGTCCACATTTTATGGTCGTCTCCAAAATATTCGGGCAACTTTTGATGGTTGATAACATGCAACATTTGAAAACCCAGTGCTTCAAACCATTGGCTCAAATTTAAACAGGATGGGGGGGGGGGTAGAATTAAAGGGAATCATTTTATCCTTGAGACTTATGTTGATGCATCATTGAAATATCCTCTTGGCCATGATGTCGTGATTGTGTTGATTGCACACCAACCTGGGCGTTTGATATATTTAACAATTGCTCGGGTGGTATTTTGACTCGGATTAATATAGCTGACAATGGATTTTTAAACAACAAGAAGGTGACATCCTACTTATCGGAGCTTTAGAGGCAGTGGGCCAAATTTGGGTCAGCTGAAGAGACGGTGAAAATACAACTTGCACCTTCATCATTGCCTAACCTGATGCAACTGCATTGCCAGTTGAAATAACCTGCCGTTTGCAGCTGTATGTGTTTGATTCGGTGTAATTGTGGCTTGTTGATGTATCTCTCACTTATACGCCTACCCACATGTGCTCCTCTCTCAAATAATCTCACCATGATTTGTGAGTTTTCGTAAGCATAGCATGCGTTATCATATCCTTTCTGAATACTCACTCGAGTTTCTTATTGCAGGCATCATCTGGTTACTGCTTGCTAAAAAAAAAAAAACCACAACGTTTGTTTGCTTTTGGTATATCTCTACCACCAAAGGTGGACGGAGGTTATATTTCACCCCTGTTTGTCTGTGAGCAAATATCTCAAAAAGTTACCGATCCATTCGGACGAAAACTGTGGATGAGTTTGTGGTGGAGAAGAACCAGGCGATTAAATTTTGGGTCAAGGTCCAGATGCAGATCCTGCTATTAGTGGATACATAACGTAAACTGCTCAGCCTTGTGGAGATATTGCGCACTACGAGTTCCATCGTAGTTAATCTGTGTGCCATGTTTCAGGAATAACCGTTGTTGTTTTGCTGTGTCAAAAATAAATATAATAAATGTGTGCGCGTCAGCAATTCCATTGTTATTTGATAATCGATAAAGTTATCAGGTGCACCTCCAGTGGTTATACGATCGTTTACGACTCATCTAGACTATTTCACGGGTATTGGCTCAATGACTTTGTGGCTTGTTAACGTATTTTCACGCAAATAACCTACCGCCCCGGTATACCCCCACTCTGGGGAGGGGGGGGAAGTGCTCTGGAAAATTTCAGTCACATATAACCCGCTGCCCAGCTTTCCTCCACATGACGGAGATGCGCGATCTCCATAACATTCCAACAGCCGAACACCGGCTTGTTTTTCAAGAGCCAACAAACAGTCTTTTCAAATTCAACTCGCGTAAATAACTAATTCATATTAATATTAATATCTTAGAAAGGGTTGTTAATAAATTAAAGTTTACTGTGAGGATGTGTTGAAAACCAGCATGGTATCTGGACCGATGTGACCGGAAACTACGTGCTCATCCATTAGGAAGTATAGATACCCTGCAGGTTGCTGAATCTTGTATCGTTTCACGAATCATCCATACCATTACAAGTCCCTGCCATACAATGTCAAGGTGTGTGTTCAGTAAACAAGTTTCTTGTAGAGCGTCTCGCCAAGTGGCTTGATCATTTCAAGCCAGCACGCCGTTCAAAACCGTTGATGACGGACCTGCTTGGCAAGCGCAGTGAGCTGCTTGGTAACTGAACACACCCCTGCTGTGTCAGTACAAGTTAAAGAGAAAACGTTAAAATTTCATGGCGAATTCAAACTGAAAGTTGACGAAGAAGTGGGCCATTTCTGGAAAGAAGAGGATGAGAGTGATGACTATATAAATTGCGACACACACACTCTTGCCGATTCCGAGCTGCTTAGCTCTTTCACAGTGACCAGTTATTACCCCCAGTGCGCTGTACTCATTTGCCGGACCCTGGAAGGATGACGGGCTGAGTCGACCCCAACTGCTGTTAATTCAATGGTAACAGGGCTCAAACTCAGGACTCCAAGCGTCCTCAAGCCCAACCACCTTAACACTAAGCCAACACAGGCTAGTAGACTATATAGTTATTGATAATCAATCGAGAACATTGGAATGATGTTGTTTGTACCGAAATATTATTTTTAATGCTGGCTTTGTCTCCAAAATTTCCATCTCTTCTTCCTCGAGTCCAGACTGAGCAGGACACTTGTTATTGATCCCTGAATACTGTAACCTGGAGCATACGCGAGTTGTCACATCTGCATTTAGGTTTTGGAGAGGAAACATGTCTCAGTTTTATTGATTGGTAAAAGACTTAGCTGCTGCTTTGTCAGTGTATTGGCTGAATTCAGTAATGGGTTATTTATTTTATTTTTTTAATGCCTCGCTGATGAACTCGCCAGGAGGCATTCCGTTTTCGGCGTTGTCCATCTGTACGTATGTCTGTCCTTTCTAATTTTCTCTGTTTTCTCTGAAAGCGCTTGTACGATTGACATGAAGTTTTCACCATAGGTGCGACTACTCATGCAGAATGTTTTAATGATATGATTGATGCCATAGGTCACATGGTGTGTCAGCCATGTTGGAAGAAGGAAAAACTTTGGACCTCTGTATCTCCAAACCGTGCCGTGAAAAAATTGAAACGTTTGCACATGTCAGTACTCTCAATGGGAAATAAGTGTGATTTTTTTTTCTGATGATGTCATTGTGGCTTCGTTATGACGTCATAATTGCATATGTTCAACGCTTTATCCATCAGTATGAAAATTTTTGAAGGTCAATTGCCAAATTGTAAAGGGAAAAACATTGATGTGTCATCGGTCATGTGGTTCGGCAGCCTTATGTGTGTTTTTTTAACATTAAAAAAACCTTCAGAAATATAGATTGAGCAAAGCTTTAAGTATGATTACCTATCCATTGAGGAACAAAAAGTTATCCACCAATGATGTGATAGGTCACATGGTTTGGCAGACATGAGTTTTGAAAATAAACCTTGAATATCTTCTTCTCCAGAACAGCTTGACAGATCGGTGGGAAACTTCCCCGCATGCCCCAAGCCTTGGGGATACCAGGTTATTCACAAATCATTTATTAGGTCACATGGTCTGCAGCATATTGGATTGAACAAAAAATCTTTAAAATATTCTTTCTCTTGAACCCGTTCATCAATCGATGTAGAACATTACAATTATTATCTAGTAGTCATGGGAAATATATGTTTTAAATTTCAAACCTGATAGGAACACATGGCCTGACAGCCAGAATTATTTAATATTTGAATCTGGGTTCAGGATTTAAATCAAACTTGGTACAAGTATGTATAAGATGTAATAATGTGGCAGAGGCATAATATCTGGAACATCACAACGTCGAAGAGTCCCTTCTAGTTTTAATATTTTTTGGATCCTAAATCTAACACTAGTTTACCATAGTGATGGGAAGCTATTTGGATATGCACAGGCATGTAGGCCAATTGACCTCTTAACTTTTTGATTACCAAAGGAACTTCAAAATATAAGAAAAGGCACGTGTGTTATGTTTATATACAATTACAATAGTGTTATTACCATTATGTGCATTTCTTGGTTTGAGAAACACCATTTAACCTTCCGCTCCATTAATTTATAATTATTGATTGCCATAGAGACACTAGAGTGTAGGATGGCCTCGAAGCTGTCTTTCTTGGGTTTGAACCTCAGCCCAGCTAAAACAGTCATCCTGGTGTTTCACAAGCAGGATGGTTCACCAATGTGTGTGCCATCCCTCGGATGGATGTTAAACCGGCATCCCATCCATCTGCATCAGTTGGTGGATGTCAAGAAATCCACGGTTCCTTACGAAGAGTAGGCAAAACTACGTCGACACCATTAAACAAATTCCAAATTCCTGCCATACCCATTGCTGGAAGGCAATGGCAAACCACCTATTATAACCTTTACAAAGGAACTGCTTCGCACCACCGGCGCTCTCTGTAACAGAGTATGATACATCAATCAGATATAGACACGACAAAGTCAGATTTCTCAAAGGGTAATAACATCAAAACAGTAACATTCAACAATCTAATAATATACGTAGATTATCGCATAATTACACCATGATAATAAGTCTGACAGGTTCAACACAGTTGCCTTTGAGCTGTCTCGACTATATATTCGCTATTGACCACTATAAAGCTGTTGGATTGGCTTCACAGTCAGGGCGTTGGGTCAGAGTCCACTGGATGGGACGTTAAGCTGGGTACCCGTCTGCCTGCATTAGTTGCTACTGTTGGCGTTCCAGCTTGTCTTTTGCAAAGAGGGATGTCAACATCACCCTGTCCACATTCCAAATCCCCACCCCAGTTATAACTGCTCGGAAGGCAATGTCAAACTACCCAAATGTAGCTTCAGCAGGTCCTGGCAACATGAAAAAGGTCACGACTTGACGGAACTGGATAAATCGAATTAACATCATAATCATTATCATATTTACAATTTTTTATCTTCAACAATAAAATACCTTGTGTTTTTCAAGTTATTTCACTTGCGAGGAGAGGGACATTTCTGAGCATGTTGATTACATCTGCCACCGAAGGGGACAGAGGTTATGTTCACCCGTCTGTCTGTCAGTCTGTTTGTCTGTGAGCACAATATCTCAAAATTTGTTGATGATTCGGACGAAAACTGGTGGACAGGTTGGTTGTATGACAAGGACAAATCAAATCGATTTTGCGAAATCCGAATCCAGATCCAAATATGAGATTTTAAAGTGATTCTTCACCATCGAGGATAAGGCCTAAAATGATAGCCTATTTATCATGATATCTCAAAAAGTTGCGGATGGGTTCAGACAAAACTTGGTAATGAGTTGAGTCGGTGACAAGAACAAGTCGATTCGATTTTGGCGGTGCGGATGCTGATCCGGCCTATCAGTGGGATACAAAACGTAAACTTGTTCAGCCTGACGGAGGTATGCATTCTACCGAGAGCTTTCTAGTTGGTTTTGGTGTTCACCATTTTGTTGCATTTCCCTTGAGAAAAAAGAATTTAAGAAGGAACTTTAATCAAGATATCTTGCAAGCTCGAGTATCCTTCCAATAAATCTCGGTGACAACTTAGCACGGCTTTAGTAAACACTAAATTTTGTTGAAAATATTTTGACTAAAATTATTGATATACGATGTGTGAAATAGGCTTGAATGAATAGACTTGACAGGTTGTGAAAAGTCCAAATATGGGGATAACATGTTTGCAGTGTGCAAAGTTATACGAGTCAAATTCCCCAAATGCAGAAACAAACCAAACTCAAGGTTCATCTCAGGACCGGCTCAGCTGCAACATATGATGACATTTAGCCTTCACCCGGAAGAGGTTCTCGAAGTGAAACACGAAAAAATCGAAGAAAGTACCTCTAACCGTCGAGGAATTTAAATTCCTGAAAACATAAACAAGTAAATGTTGTGTTGTGAGTTGAAGGTTTGTCACACCAGCCTGAAACTGATCTTCAACTGAGCCCATCCTAAAAGTTGTTGGTTCAAATTTGTCTGAGCTCTGAAGCAGTGCAGTATTAAGCATCATAGATATTAGCTTCAGTAACTGGGAATCGTTTCAGTGAACTACCTATTGATCACATTGTGTGTGACAACTGAACGGCTCACTCTAACCTTCCAGAGCAGTTAATGTGCTTGGCTTACTTGGTCTGTACGTTTGTGCCAGTCGAAAAATTTGTGGTTCCAAATTCCGTTAACATCTTGCGATGACAAACTGAAACTGCCTATAAAAGGTAGTGTGGCCCAATTCTCCATATAACCAGGTTAAAAAGTCAATTGGATAAGGGTGGTCGCTAAAAGCTTCTGGCATAACGGGCAGCAAGATGGGTAGTGGGTAGTGCTGATGAACATCTCAAAACTGGATTCCAAAGCTATTGCCGAGTGAACATTGCTTTTAGTTCAAGGTTTCTTTTTATGTCTTTGCTGCTTGTGAATACATCGCCTTTAAATCTTTCTGAGCCCAAGTGCACTAACTGCTGGCCAGACCTTACACTCGACTCAGTAGTTCGGGCAGGAATTTGTTCATGTGCCGGCGATACTCGCCTTCCTCTTCACAAGGGACACCATGGGTCTTAACGTCCACCAACGTAAGCCGGGCAGATGGGACGCCCAGTTTAACATCCATCTCAAGAACGGCGCACACCATTGACGATTCATCCTGCACAGTGAACACCGGGGGTTCCAGTTAATAGCTGGGTTGGATTCAAGAACCAGGCTAGACGTCTTAAAGACGAGTGTGCGTGCTTTAGGCCATCCTGATTCCCACATGTGCTTTTAATGCTATGAAATCAAAGGTTCTGCGCACTTATCAACCTCTTTAGCCGTAAGTCAATGCTTCTGGACATGGGCTTTTCACCATATCAGTTTGTTGCACCGAGTTGATCGTTTCATTTACTCTACACAATCGGCAGCTCTTTTAACCGTTCTCGTACGACTGAAATGTGCATCACTCCACACAAGATGCCATGTTCCAAGTCTTTCCATCTCCCCTCCCCGATGAATACACCACTTGAATCCACCCACCCATGACTTTTTACCCCCAACTTTGAAGATTCTCAAGCTACCACCGTTGTAGCACATTATTTCAATGACTCGACTACTCCAGACTAAATCTAGTGTTTGTAGGACTTTCTTTTGCGCACTTTGCAACCATTATTCATTGTTTTTTAGCTTTATCGTGGCCCATGACACACATCTAAATGTATTTTAGATTGTATTTTGGCATTGGATAATGTTTAAGCATTGAGGACATATACACGGATTCTGTGAAACATCAGCAAAACTTTGCGCCAGTGTAAGTTGTTAATGCAATCCCTTTCATTTTGTAAGTAATAAACGGAGAAACGTCTCAAAGCCCGTTGGCCCTCTACCAAGTACGACACTCCACGTATCATATAGAGAGATCTCCACAAATCCTTATGTTTCCGCCATTAATTTCCAAAATCAATTATTTCATGAAACTTGTACGGACCAGTTTGTTTTTCTTCTTGACTTGCAACAAAGTAGTCATCATGGTACTCTTGGGCCCGACATACTTTAAACATCTGATTTGAAACATTGCTTTTAACTTGGGTTTTGTCCTCGTGTGCGAAATTTCTTCTGAAATAAGCAAACCGTAGCTATCCAAGGATTGGAAACAATGCAGAATGTGCGTGTACCAGCTTGTATGTTCCATAAAATATT
>CM068952.1:156559811-156576124 GCA_035128595.1 Eptatretus atami
AAAATATTGGTGACCACGGTCCTTTAAGTGACCCATCGACTCCAGAGTTATCCGGGGTGACGACCTTTCAATTCCGGTTTTCGGTGGGAGACGGCCCGACTGCTCCATCTAGCGGTCATCCTCGCCACCGAACCCGGCACCACAACAATGGGCATGACTCATGCCTCGTGATCCATCCCCGTCAACCACGGGTGCGAGGGAAGTTGTTGACGTTCTATGAATCATGGGACGGAAGAGCTCTTTCTTCTCTTCGCAGAAGAGGGGAGGGACGTCTCCCCACTTGTTCGCTCCCTAACTATTAAATCGATCCGCAGCGCATCTAAATCGATTACTGAACATTAAACAATGGAAGGTGAGCTTCTAGGAACAAGCCACTTATCGACACTAGCTGACTAAAGGAACTGTATGTTGTGTGCAATCAAATTCCCAAATTGTAACAATATATGTTGTGGCTGCCGGGTTCGGGTGGCCTCGAGGATGACCGCTAGATGAGCAGTCGGGCCGTCTCCCACGAAAACCGGAATTGATAGTCGGTCACCCCGGATAACTCTGGAGTCGATGCGGTCACTTAAAGGGACCTGGTCACCAATATTTGACGCGCGTGAGGTTAGGTCCACTTGTCTATTCCAATTTACCTAACTACTTCACGCCGTCTAGCTACCGGGAAGCCACACCCTCGGCCGACTCTGTTCCAACCGAGTCGCATTTGTACCGATCGGGCTCCGGGCGTAACCAAGCGGGAGTTTTACAAGCACGCCCGGTTCCAATGACAATCACTGCACAAATTGATGGCCATAAACTAACTAGAAAAAATAACTTCGCAGCGCCACTCATGAATTAACCCATTAGACCAGAAGGACGGACCCTAAACTATAACACATTACTTATCGAAAAATAACTTGAACTTTGGGCTGCTGTCTGTTTGGTGCAAAAGGTTCCAAACCGTAACAATATAACCTACCTCAAACCGTCGCAACGCACACCTTTGATTCTCCCACTAGGACAAAAGGAAGGGACCTGTCTCACATATTACTTAACGGAATAACTGATCTTGGGACACTGTATGATTGAATGCTTATGGTTTTCCAAGATCCGGTAACACTACCCTTCCCCCCCCCCCCCCCCCCTTTGATAGACTCGACCCGGAGTCGTTAATTTTGTGTGGCATGCAGGTGTAGGTTTTCCCCAGTACGTTTTACCTACGGATCCCTGAGTTGCCGGACATTTTGAATACGTCCCAAAATAAATCACCAGTGCGTTGCTTTAACGAAACTAACAGACTCACTGGACAACTTAAGTACCATTGCCGCAGCTTAAACAAACAAACAGGTGGCGTTAAAATTATAGTACATTCCTAATATTTACACTACCCAATGGCCTCAGACCTGTGATTTGCAGGAGAGAAAACACAGCAAAGTTAACATTTGTGGGTGAGGGCACAAGCAGGTATTGATGGTCAGATGTTTTTAGGACCTTAAAAGGGGGGGGGGGTTTCCCCCCCCCCCTTTTTGGATTGTCGTTGAATTCTTGTCGCAAACGAAGCCGCCACCGCGAGGCTTGCAACCAGCCGGGCGGCCGGCTGTCGCCATCGGACTCGCTCCGTGCGTTCGGCGAAAAACAGCACTCGCCGGCCTCCAGCACGTCGGCCCTCGGCACTGTGCTCACTGGGGACACGTGCTTTCCAAATTCACACAATCGCTCCATTTTAAGCCGTCCACGTGGTCTTTTCGTACCAAACGCGAGTGTTTCGCGCAGTCTCCCGATACGGAGTCATTGCGCACCTGGTACAAATCAGTCTCCTATTTTGGGCTTGGGCTTGAGTCAGAAAGTTTTCCCTTTTTCCCCCATTTTCATTTGAATGGGCAGTCCCAGAAACCTCCATTTATCATCTACTCGGGTCAACATTTTACGAAGCGACGAACCGATGCCAGGGGTGTGTGTGTGTGGCTTGTGTGTCGTGTGTGTGTGTGTGTGTGTGTGTGTGTGTGTGTGGTGTGTGTGTGTAGTGTGTGTGTGTGTGCTTGTGTGTATATATATATATTAATAATTAATTATCAGTGCAGACAGAATTCTGACTGTCACTGATGATTTTGCCAATAAGCGATGAAACCGCGTCGTCGGCAGCTGTGGGGGTATGTAGCATTGAGATTCTCTGTGGTGTAACTATTGTGAATAAGTCTTTACAGCTACTGTGAGGAACTCTGGGAAGGGGTTTGAAACGGCAAAGGGCTTACTTGGTAACCTTTCTTGGTGGTTTTAATGCAGGCTTCTTGGCTGAAGAGCATGGGAAGAGTCAATTTATTTACATATTCCTATTCCACGGCGTTAATGATTAGGTGAGAGCTTAATTGGGTTATTCCCTCCATTCACAGGTGAGAGATGTGAGTGCGGTTTTTGTTTGTCATATGTATACTGTAAAACCCGTTCTCCAACTTTAAGCCGAACGCCATGATGTCACCATTCTTGACGAGAAGTCGTAGGTTTGTCTGTGTTCTCCCAGAAGAGCCATTCGGCCATCAAGCCCACGGCCATATTACCATCCCTGGTTGTTGTCTGTGTGTAACCTTTTAAATGCTGTGTTTTTCAAGCAAGGAACAAGCAGCACGTACCATTTTAGGTGTTTGTTATATTCGGCCGTGGTTTGAACTGCCACCACCCAGAACTCCTTGGTGGGGTTTGAATCGCCGACCTTCCCAAAAACTCAGAGCAGATGCTCAAACAATTACACTACCACAGTACTGGTCTACATATGCTGTTTAGTCCACAACATTCCTCATAATTACATGGTGTTCAAAAAGACCTAGACAACTTTCGTTGTTAATATTGTTTGCGGATCCGGGGGTGGGGGGTCTCGGACGCGCGCTTTCAATTCGCCATCCGTACCAGTTTGGGTTTTCGCACCCAAACCCCCGCCGTCTCCTGGGGTTATAACGCTGGCGGCTCGGCACAGGCCTTTCGGTGGTCAGCGTCTCAATCACGATACCAACGACCCCTGGGACCTTACCAGTTGGGGAAATAGAACCCGGGTTACAGCGGGTTTTGTCAAATGCGAGCGTTTTCTGCCAGTCTTATACCATTTTGGTTTTATATACCAAATCGAGCGAATTGTTTCTCAGCGCGGCACGAATTGACTCAAAGCGGCAACTTCATTACGAATCAGCCGATTTCATTGGGGAACACAACACAAGCAAAGTATTTCACGGGACAATGCTATTTAATCAATCTATAAATCCCGTCTTAAATCTAGGGAACAAAAAAACATTACGGATAGGGTTCGGGGGGGGGGGGTGACCTAACGAGATTACCTTAAACAAACATGCAGACAAGACGGAGTACTTGGCTGATTATTTCATGAGAGAGGAAAGTTGTCAAAAGCACGAATGTCGCTCCGTAACAAGCCATGTCCACTGATTTCGAGCCCCATAGCTCCGAGCTGCGTGTGGCAAAAATTGGCGCTCGCCCTTCCTTTGTCGCATCCGCCCATGCACGCAACTCTCGCCGGTTCAGAACCCCCTCTGAGGTCGGGACTGCACCAGAGCGAAGATCCACGATGGTATGCTCCAGCTGGCTTTCACAAGGCCAGCATACAAGTCCAGGCCTTGGCCTGTTCTCCAGGCCTTCCTTCACGAAGCAGACGCAGACAGGAACAAGCCGTCCCTACACAGCAGATCACGCACTCCCCACCAGTCGTCTCTCATCCAAGCTGAGGGCAGACAAACCTCTGCAAGTCCTTTCCCTGCCCTTTCCTTCGGGCCCTGGCTCCGCTTCACCAGCCACAGAAGGCAGATCAGGCCGCGCCCAGGGTCCAGTTTCTCTCCGACAGAATTCACCACTCGCTTTCCTTCTTTCTGCTCACCTCGGAGCCCGGACTGCTCTCCAGCAGACGCCCTCGACACCCGTCGTTTTCTCTCTTGCCTTCCCGGCGCACTGCTCGCCTCGAAGCCCGACTGGCTCACAGCAGATCGCGGCCTCGACACCCGCGTTTCTCTCTTGCCCTTTCCCGGCGCACGCTTGCCTCGAAGGCCGACTGCTCAACTTCCGTCCTCTCAGTTTTTTTACACTTTTTAATTTTTGGGCACGCCCCTTTACAAAGCGACAAACTCCCTCCCTTAGTTTCACTTCCTCTTTTTCTGGGCCACTCCCCCTACTCAGCGCTGGCGGGGACTATTGTCCGGAGAGGAGAGGAAGAAGGGAAGAAGAAGCTCTCGATACACACCACTGAGCAAACAAATAACAGCCCTGGACACCTCCCGCACACACATGATACATCAAATTACTGAGCAACCTGGCTATACATGCATTTAATGGGGGATCTGGGCTAATCCTATATTTAGTAGCATCCTTAGGGCCATTTTCCGTAACAATATATTTAGTACCACGAATGACAAACATACCCTTTGTTTTATATGATACAGAAAACTCATAAAGGTTTACTTTATTATTTTAGGTTTTGGTGGTTTAATTTAATTGAAATGGTGGACTCCACAGGAGAAAGCTCAGTGCGTCGAAGGATTCATTTGAGACGAGATCCGACACGCAAGTTCAGATAATTTCCGTATAAGTTATGGAAGGAATCTGCATCGCGGTATTAGTATCAGAGAGGTGTTAAAGAGGTTTGAAGGAGATTGGAAGTTGTCAGAAACAGAAAAGTACCGGTCAGCCAAGCCACAAGTGCAGCAGACGTTGAAACAGTGTGTGAATTATTCAACAAAGCCCAGAAAATCAATTTTGACGTGAATCTCGAGAACTGGGACTCAACCACCCTGTACACAAAATTTTGCAAAAAAAGACAAGCTTTATGTCATCGAAGGTGCAGATCTGCAGGAGCTTAAACCAAATTATGAACCCAAACGCAAAGTGTTTACCTTGAAATGCTCGTTCACATTAGAGGATGTATGAAGATTACCTAAAAGAGGTCATGTTCAAGACGAAGCTTGCTTTCATTGTAACAGGCGAAGTCAACCGCACAATGTGAGGATCTGGGCTCTGAAAACCACATGTGCGTCAATTGAACGCATACGCGATAGTCAAAGGTCATGTATGGTGTGGCCTCTCTTACGATCCGCTTTGGTGGGTCCGTTTTTTCTTTACGGATACAGTGACCTCAACAATAACATGAACATGATGGAAGGACTGCCATTCGACAGATTGAAGACCTGCTCAACCCGATATTCATTTTTTCAACAGGATGGCTCTTCCCCCTCATTAGTGCCTTAAGTCGTTCGAGCGTTTCTGAATGGAAAAATTCCCAGGTCCCTGATTGGCCGCGGACGGACAAACCGCTTGGCCCCACGATTCCCAAACATAACCCCCCTTGATTTTTTTTTCTGTGCGGGTTTGCCAAAGATTGCTGCCTACAACACTGAGGTGGCAACCTACTGGGATTATCTGTTCTCGAATAAAGCTGCATGCGCACTGATGGACACAAACATGGCTGGAGCCGGAATATGCAAGCAACTCGTATCCTTTATTGTCCTGCTCATGTCAAACGGAGCTCACATTGAAGTGTATCGATGGTGTTGCCAAAACTTTATGAGTTTTTTGTATCGTTAAACCCAAGGGTATCCGCTTTTGTCATTTGCTGTTCTAATAATTGACAATCAAAGTTGTTCGGGGTCTTTTTGGAAACACTCTGTAGTCCGAGAAAAGAATATGTATTAAAAGTTACAATGTACTGGCCTGAATGTGACCGAACTTCGCGAGAGATTGGGGTGGAGTCGAATTCGGGTGCATTGACATTGAGCTTCGGGCAACTTGAGCTGGTTTAAAACATGTACACATGGCATCAGATTGTCATCCATTCATTGGAAGCTGATGTATTTTTAGTTTTGTTCTTTGACCAAATTTTTAAAAGAATATATTTTTGCAATTATGGTATTTACCGTTACGTCGTGTTACTTGCTTCACACGTGGAAAACAAACAAACTGGCTTTTATTTGCTAATTACAGTATCATTTTTTAACTGTTATTATCGTTTGAATTCTTTTGCTCTCTTTCCTTGTACATGCAAGATGAGCAGCCATACAGTGAAAGGACCAGTATTCAGAATGGTGAATGTCAGCAGCCATTTCAATGGCAGGAAACCGAATACTACAATGCTTTATGGCCCCAATTATTCCCACCTCGTTTATGCGATCAACCAGAGAACGTTTTTGGCTCAAGCTTTCACAAATCTGACTTGAATCAGGAATAGCTTGGTGCTCAGAAACTTTTTGCCTTTTTCTGCATGGTGTGACACTTTTGAGGCCTGTACTCTGTACTTCAGAACTTGTTACACGATGGTGTTCATCGTTGAGAACACTGGACTGGCATATGCAGAGGTTCAAATCAGGAAAAAGCAGTCAATATTCAATATTATGGCATTTTAAAGTTGCTGGAATAGAAGCTGAACTCGTCTCAGGAAGAATTATTTTCTTGCGATTGGTTGTCGCAATAAAAATCCAGCTGTTCACCAATGATCTTTTAGAAAAGATCCACTTGGCCTTAGTTTTACACGTGCTGCAGTCCACATTTATGGTCGTCTTCCGAAAATTATTCGGCAAACTTTTGATGGGTTGATAACATGCAACATTTTTGAAAACCAGTGCTTCGAATCATGGGCTCAAATTTAAAACAGGATGGGGGGGGGGGGGGGTAGAATGAAAGGGAATCATTTGATCCTTTGAGACTTATGTTGATGCATCATTGAAATATCCTCTTGGCCGATGTTCGTGATTGTGTTGATTTGCACAACCAACCTGGGCGTTTTTTGATATATTTAACAATTGTCCGGGGTGGTATTTTTGACTCGGATTAATATTAGCCTTGACACATGGGTTTTTAAACAACCAACGAAGGGCTGAATCCTACTTTACGAGCTTTAGAGGCAGTGGGCCAAATTTGGGTCAGCTGAAGAGACGGTGAAAATACAACTTGCACCTTCATCATTGCTTCAACCTGATGCAACTGCATTGGCCAGTTGAAATAACCTGCCGTTCGCTGTAGGTTTGATTCGGTGTGGAATTGTTGGGCGGCTTGTTGATGTTATCTCTCAGCTTATACGCCTACCCACATGTGCTCCTCTCTCAATAATTCTCACCATTGATTTGTGAGTTTTGCGTAAGCCATAGCATGCGTTATCATATCCTTTCTGGAATACTCACTCGAGTTTCTTATTGCAGGCATCATCTGGTTACTGCTTGCTAAAAAAAAAAAAACCACAACGTTTGTTTTGCTATTTTGGTATATCTCTACCACCAAAGGTGGACGGAGGTTATATTTTCACCCCTGTTTGTCTGTGAGCAGATATCTCAAAAAGTTACCGATCATTCGGACGAAAACTTGGTGGATGAGTTGTGTGGTTGGAGAAAGAACCAAGGCCGATTAAATTTTGCGTCAAGGTCCAATGCAGGATCCTGCCTATTAGTGCGGATACATACGTAAACTGCTCAGCCTTGTGGAGATATTGCGCACTACCGAGTGCCATGTAGCTTAAAAATCTGATGTGCCATGTTTCAGGAATAACCGTTGTTGTTTTGCTGTGTCAAAAATAAATAAATAATGTGTGCCGGTCAGCAATTCATTTGTATTTTGATAATCGATTAAAGTTATTTCAGGTGCACCTCCAGTGGTTTAGTACGACTCGTTTTACGAACTCGATCTGAGAGCTATTTCACGGTGTATGGCCCTCATAGTGACTTTGTGGCTTGTTAACGTATTTTCACGCAAATAACCTACGCCCCCGGTATACCCCGCACTCTGGGGGAGGGGCGGGGGGGAAGTGCTCTGGGGAAAATTTCAGTCACATTTTATACCCCTCTGCCCAGCTTTCCCTCCAGCATGACCTGGGAAGATGCGCGATCTCCTACATTCAAGCAGCCGACACCCGGCTTTGTTTTTCAAGAGCCAACAAACAGTTCTTTTTCAATTTCAACTGCCGCTAAATAACTAATTTGCATATTAATATTAATATCTGAGGAAAGGCTGTTGGTTTTGTAATAATTAAAGTTTACTGTGAGGATGTGTTGAAAACCAGCATGGTTATCTTCGGTACCGACGTGTGACCGGAACTACGCTGCTCATCCATTAGGAATGTTAGATACCCTTTGCAGGTTGCTGAATCTTGTATCGTTTCAACGGAATCATCCATACCATTACAAGTCCCTCATTACAATGTCAGGGTGTGTGTTCAGTTAAACAAGTTTCTTGTAGATGCGCTCGCCAAGTGGCTTGATCATTCCAAGCCAGCACGCCGTCAAAACCGTTGATGAGGGCGGCTGGCTTGGCAAGCGCAGTGAGCTGCTTGGTAACTGAACACACCCCTTGCTGTGTCAGCTCAAGTAAAGAGAAAAACGTAAAAAGTTTTTCATGGCGAATTCAAACTGAGAAAGTTGACGAAGAAGTGGCGATTTCTGGAGAAGAAGCAGGATGACGAGTGCATGACTATATCAAATTGCCGGACACACACACTCTTGCCGGATTCCGAGCTGCTTAGCTCTTTCACCAGTGACAAGTTATTACCCCCCACGTGCGCTGTACTCATTTCGCCGACCCTGGAAGGTGACGGGCTTGAGTCGACCCCAACTGCTGTTAATTTCAATTGTAACAGGGCTCAAACTCAGGACTCCTAAGCGTTCTTCAAAGCCAAAACCACCTTAACACTAAGCCAAACACAGGCTAGTAGGGACTATATAGTTATTGATAATCAATCCTGAGAACATTGTTAATGATGTTGTGTTTGTACCGAAATATTATTTTTAATGCTTGGCTTTTGTCTCCAAAATTTCATCTCTTTCTTTCCTCGATCCATGCGACTGAGCAGGACACTTGTTATGATCCCTGAGCTTACTGTAACCTGCGAGCATTACGCGAGGTTGTCACATCTGCATTTAGGTTTTGGAGAGGAAAGCATGTCTCAGTTTTTAATTGATTGCGTTAAAAAGACCTAGCTGCCGCTTTGTCAGTGTATTGGCTGAATTCAGTAATTGGGTTATTTATTTTTATTTTTTTTAATGGCCTCGCTGATGAACTCGCCAGGAGGCCATTCCGGTTTTCGGCGTGTCCATCTGTACGTATGCTGTCCTTTCTAATTTTCTCTGTTTTCTCTGAAAGCGCTTGTACGATTGACATGAAGTTTTCCACCATAGGTGCGACTACTCATGCAAATGTTTTAATGATAATGATTGATCGCCATAGGTCCACATGCGTGTGTCAGCCATGTTGGAAGAAGGAAAAACTTTGGACCTCTGTATTTCTCGAAACCGTTGCCGTTGGAAAAAATTGAAACGGTTTTGCACATGTCAGGTACCTCTCAATGGGAAATAAGTGTGATTTTTTTTTCTGATGATGTCATTTCGGTGGCTTCGTTATGACGTCATAATTGCATATGTTGAAACGCTTTATCCGATCAGTATGAAAATTTTTGAAGGGTCAATTGCTAAATTGTAAGTGGGAAAACATTGGATTGGTGTCATCGGTCATTTGTGGTTCGGCAGCCTTATGTGTGTTTTTTTTAACATTAAAAACCCTCAGAAATATTAGATTGAGCAAAGCTTTACAAGTATGATTTACCTTATCCTATTGAGGAACAAAAAGTTATCACCAATGATGTGATAGGTCACATGGTTTGGCAGACTGAGTTTTTTGAAAAGAATAAACCTTGAATATCTTCTTCTCCAGAACAGCTTGACAGAATCGGGCCGGGAAACTTCACCCGCTATGTTTCCCCAAGCCTTGGGGATACCAGGGTTATCACAAATTCATTTTATTAGGTCACATGTGTCTAGGCACATATTGATTGAACAAAAAATCTTTAAAATATTCTTTCTCTTGAAACCGCTTCATTCAATCGATGTTAGAACATTACAATTATATCTGTAGTCATGGGAAATATATGTTTTAAATTCAACCCTGATAGAGACACCATGGCCTGACAGCCAGAATTATTTAATATTTAATCTGGGTTCAGGGATTTAAATCAAAACTTGGTACAAGTATGTTATATATGATGTAATAATGTGCGCAGAGGCATATAATATTCTAGGAGACATCCACCAACGTCGAAAGATTTGCCCTTCTAGTTTTTAATATTTTTTGGATCCTTAATCTAACACTAGTTTAACCAGTGGTGGATGGA
Organism: Eptatretus atami; assembly: GCA_035128595.1. NCBI lineage: Eukaryota > Metazoa > Chordata > Myxini > Myxiniformes > Myxinidae > Eptatretus > Eptatretus atami. The sequence goes on from CM068952.1 coordinate 156,569,926, forward strand.
AGCTGTTTGGATATGCACAGGCATGTAGCCAATTGACCTCTTAACGGTGATTTACCAAAGGAACTTCAAAAAATTATAAGAAAAAAGGCACGTTTGTGTTATGTTTTAATTATTAAACCCATTATTTTTTAACCCAAATTTTTAGTGTTATTACCATTATGTGCATTTTCAGTTGGTTTGAGGAAACACCATTTAACCTTTCCGCTCCATTAATTTATTTAATTTATGATTGCCATAGAGACACTAGAGTGGTAGGATTGGCTCGCGAAGCTGTCTTTCTTGGGTTTGAAACCTCAGCCCAGCTATAAACTGTCATCCTGGTGTTTTCACAAGCAGGATGTTCATCAATGTGTGTGCCATCCCTCGGTATGGATGTTTAAACCGGCGGCATCCCATCCATCTGCATCAGTTCGGTGGATGTCAAGATCCACGGTGTTCCTTTACGAAGGAGTAGGCAACACTACGTCGACACCATTAAAAATTCCAAATTCCTGCCATACCCATTGTGGGAAGGCAAGGCAAACCACCTATTATAACCTTTACAAAGGAACTGCTTCGCACCACCGGCGCTCTCTGTAACAGAGATGATTACATCAGAATCAGATATAGACACCAACAAAGTCAGATTTCTCAAAGGGCTATAATAACATTCAAAACAGTAACATTTCGAAAATCCTAATAATATACGTAGATTATCTGCATAATTACACCATTGATAATTAAGTCTGACAGGTTCAACACAGTTGCCTTTGAGACTGTCTCGACTATATATTCGCTTATTGACCCTGACTATAAAGCTGTTGGATTGGTGGCTTCACAGTCAGGCGTTGGGTCAGAGTCCACTGGATGGGACGTTAAGCTGGTGTACCCGTCTGCCTGCATTGAGTTGCTATGTGGGGGCGTTCCAGCTTGTCTTTTGCAAAGAGTGGGTGATTGTCACAACATCACCCTGTCCACATTCCAAATCCCCACCCAGTTATACTGGCTCGGGGAAGGCCAATGCAAACTACCCAAATGTAGCTTCAGCAGTTCCTGGCAACATGAAAAAGGTCACGACTTGACGGAACTGGATAAATGCGAATTAAACCATCATAATCATTACATATTTACAATTTTTTATCTTCAACTAAAAAATACCTTGTGTTTGTCAAGTTATTTCACTTTGCGAGGAAGAGGCACAGTTTTCTTGAGCATTGTGATTACATCTGCCACCGAGCGGGGACAGAGGTTATAGTTGTCACCCGTTCTGTCTGTCAGTCGTGTTTGTCTGTGAGCACAATATCTCAAAAAGTTGTGAGATTCGACGAAAACTGGTGGACAGGTTGGTTGTATGACAAGACGAATCAAATCGTAATGCGAAGATCCGAATCCAGATCCAGATTGAGAATTTTAAAGTCTGATTCTTCACCATCGAGGGACTAAGGCCTAAAATGATAGCCTATTTATCATGATATTCTCAAAAAGTTGCGGAATGGTTCAGACAGAACTTGTAGATGAGTTGAGTTCGGTGACAAGAACAAGTCGATCCGATTTTGGCGGTGCGGATGCTGATCCGGCCTATCAGTGGGATACAAAACGTAAAACTTGTTTTCAGCCTGACGCGCAGGTATGCATTCTACCGAGAATGCTGTTCTAGTTTGGTTTTGGTGTTCACCATTTTGTTGCATTCCCTTGTAGAAAGAATGAATTTAAGAAGGAACTTTAATCAAGATTGCTTGCAAGCCGAGGGTATCCTTCCAATAATCTCGACGGTGACCAACTTAGCACGGGCTTTAGTAAACACTAAGATTTTGTTGAAAATATTTTTGTATACTAAAATTATTGAGTATACGATTGTTGAAATGAGGTTGAATGAATAGACTTGACAGGTTGTGAAAAGTCCCAAATATGGGATAACATGTTTGCAGTGTGCAAGGTTATAGAGTCAAATTCCCCAAAATGCAGAAACAAACCAAACTCAATGGTTCATCTCAGGACCGGCTCAGCTGCAAACATTATGATGACATTTTTAGCCTGTCACCCGTGGAAGATGTTCTCGAAGTGAAACACGAAAAATATCGAAGAAAAGTTACTCAACCGTTCGAGGAATTTAATTTCCTGAAAACATAACAATGTAAATTTTGTGTGTTGAGGTTGAAGGTTTGCACACCAGCCTGAAACTGCCATCTTCAACTGAAGCTCATCCTAAAAGTTGTTGGTTCAAAAATTTGTCTGAGCTCTGAGGCAGTGCAGTTATTAAGCATCATAGATATTTAGCTTCAGTACTGGGAATCGTTTCAGTGAACTACCTATTGACTCACATTGTGTGTACAACTGAACGGCTCACTCGCTAACCTTCTGGAGCAGTAATGTGCTTGGCTTACTTGCGTCTGGTTTACGTGTTGTGCCAGTCGAGAAATTGTGGTGGTCCAAATCCGTTAACATCTTGCGTGACAACTGAAACTGCCTATAAAAGGGAGTGTGGACCCACATTCTCCATATAAAACCAGGTTAAAAAGTCAATTGGATAAGCGTGGTCGCTAACAAGCTTCTGGCATAACGGCAAGGCAAGATTGGGTAGTGGGTAGTGGGCTGATAACATCTCAAAACTGGATTCCAAAGCTATTGCCGATGTGAACATTTCTTTTATGTTCAAGGTTTCTTTTTATGTCTTTGCTGGTTGTGAATACATCGCCCTTTGTAAGTCTTTCTGAGCCAAGTCGTTTCATAACTGCTGGCCAGACCTGACACTCGACTCAGTAGTTTTCGGGCAGGAATTTTGTTCATGGTGCCGGCGCATAGCTCGCCTCCTTCCCCATCTTCACAAGGGACACCCATGGGTCTTTAACGGTCCACCAAACGTAATGCCGGGCAGATGGGACGCCCAGTTTAACATCCATCTCAAGAAGCGGCGCACACATTGACGATTCATCCTGCCAGTGAACACCGGGGTTCCAGTTATAGCTGGGTTGGGATTCAAGAACCAGGCTAGGACGTCTTAAAGACGAGTGTGCGTGCTTTAGGCCATTCCTGATATCCCTACATGGTGCTTTTAATGCTATGAAATCAAAGGTTCTTGACGCCTTATCAACCTCTTAGCCGTAAGTCAATGCTTCTGGACATGGTTGCTTTTACATATCAGGTTTTTGGCACCGAGTTGATCGTTTTTATTTTACTCTACACAATCGGCAGCTCTTTTAAACCGTTCTCGTACGCACTGAATGTGATCACTCGCACACAAGATGCCATGTTCCAAGTCATTTCCATCTCCCCTCCTGCCGATGAATACACCACTTGAATCCAACCCACCCATGACTTTTCGTACCCCCAACTTTGAAGATTCTCAGCTACACCGTTTGTAGCACATTATTTCAATGACTCGACTACTCCAGGACTAAATCTAGTGTTTGTAGGACTTTCTTTTGCGCACTTTGCAACCATTATTCATTGTTTTTTAGCTTTATCGTGCGCCCATGACACACATCGTAAATGTATTTTACGATTTGTATTTTGGCATTGGATAATGTTTAAGCATTGAGGACATTACACGGATTCTGTGAAACATCAGCAAAACTTTGCGCCAGTGTAGAGTTGTTAATGCCATCCCTTTCATTTTGTAAGTAATAAACGGAGAAACGTCTCAAAGCCCGTTGGCCTCTACCAAGTACGACACTCCACGTATCATATAGAGAGTCTCACAATCTTATGTTTCCGGCCATTAATTTCCAAATCATATTATTTCATGAAACTTGTACGGACAGTTTGTTTTTCTTCCTGTGACTTGCAACAAAGTAGTCATTCATGGTACTCTTGGGCCCTGACATACTTAAACATCTGATTTGAACATTGCTTTTAACTTGGGTTTTGCTCCTCGTGTGCGAAATTTCTCTGATAAAAGCAAACCGTAGCTATCCAAGGATTTGGAAAACAATGCAGAAATGTGGCGTTGTACCCAGCTTGTATGTTCCATAGAAATATTTGAACACAATTAGCAGTAGTTTGGAATCAAATGCCAAGTCTGACCACCAAAACAGGCAAACTCCATTTTTCTAATGAAACGGTCGTGTTTGAGAGATGCTGTACAATGCCTGCAAGAGTTTTGGTGCATAATTGCACGCAGCCACGTGGTCCCTCCCACTGTACAAGGTGTTTTGCCACGTTGTGCGGCTCACATTGTGGAAAAAGTGCGCACACGTGCCGGCACGGACTGGCAAAACAAATAGTCTTTTAAAGGAAACACTGACAGGCACCCGATTATTTATATTATACAGTATATATTGTTAGGATCTGCGAAACCATATGCATTCAAACATACAGATGTCCAAAGTCAGTTATCCGTTAAGTGTACATGTGAGACAGGTCCCTGCCTTTTGTCTAGTGGTGAGAATTTCAAAGGTGTGTGTTGCGATGTTCTTTTTAGGTAGGTTATTACATCCAACGAACCATCTAAGACATCCAAACAAACAAAAAACGACCACCACTGAACAAGGCGCTTCCACTCGCCTAACCGGCGGACTCGCCTGTCCGAGCAGAATCTCTGGCAGTTCCTTCTCGGCTTCACAAAACCTTTGTAAAAAGTTACGACGCCAATCCTCAGCGGAGAGTTCGTGTGGAGAGGAGTCTGGGGAGTTCTGAGCGGGTTTCGGTCGTTGCCGTTTGAATACAGTCTCTTGGAGAGGAACGAAGTTTTGGAGAGCAATTGGTTTGGTTGTGCCGCTCTACATTTTGCTCGCGTTCGTGGATTCCTATGGTCCCGTCTGCGACCCTGATCTCTGCCCTGGGACTCCGAACTGCCACCGCCGGTTTCCTCCACGGGCATGAGCCCCACCGCGTGTGACTGTGGGACGAAGCAGGGTGCCGCACCACGGAGCACTCCCTCCCTTCAACGTGCAGGTACCCACGTGAACTGCGACCCCAGCTCGTCTCCTCCCTCTCTGGCTGTGGGGATCTTTCAATAAATCATCTGAGTGTTGTCTGAGTGTGTGGGCACGTCTTCTAAGTTAGGAACTGTTTAAGTGTTTTCCATCATTGTAAATTTCTTGCTTGCATATCCGCGATAAGTCTTGCTTCTGTGTTCTTTTTATTGAATAAATTACTGTAGAAATGTTCCCAGTTCGTTTCCTCCTCTTTCATTGGTCCAGCATGGTTCGGATCCCAGTTTAGGCGGTTTTTATCCCCGGTAATCCGTTCATTTTGCCGGCATGGTTGCAGTTCGCTCAACTGCACCCGAACCGGAGTGGTAGTCGATAGTGGCAACTCTACCGCAGTCGGTAGAGGACCCGGTTCTGAGCAGATGTGCGAGGGGCGTGCGTTCCGTAGTTAATTAGGTAATTGTTTCTAGACAAAACAGACCCTACGCTACTGCGGCTGAGATATTTGGCGTCCACGGTCGTTTCAAGCGACCGCCGGCTCATGGAGTTATCCGAGAGTGATGGCTACAATTCCGAGGTCTGGTGGGAGACGCACCGTAACCTTCCCCACCTAGCGCGTCGTTCTCGCCAGCCGCACCCCCGGCCTGCACTACATCATTGCGCATCTTAATGACGGGGTTACGTTCTGAGAAACACGTTCGTTAAGTGACGTCGGTCGTTTGTGCACATTCATTTTTTTTTTTTCGTTTTCGTTTTCGAACATCGTACTTACACAAACCTTAGACACCTAGGCTATATGGTGTAGCCTATTGCCTCCTCGGATATCAAACCTGTACAGGCATGTGTACTTGTACTGAATTACTGTCGGCAATTGTAACACACATCCAAGAGAGAGGAGAACACATTAGATTTTACCTTTGTGCCTGTTCATGACGGCCCCATCGGTGTTTGTTAGCAGCAGCCTTACAATCTTCCTCTTCGCCATCGATTATAGAAAGATGAATTTTTAAATACGTTTGGATTTTTATAAATACCGTAATCATTGCATCGATGTTATAATTTACAAATTGAAGAAACGAGCACCTGTCAATTGTGATATATATTTTCGGAACAGATGCGATTGTTTTTAACAACATTAAAAAGCTTCACTAAAAATAAACTGTAAGTTTAATGTCGACATAAGAACAACGATTTTATTCGCAGCATTCTTCAATTCAAAGGTAATTTACTGCTAGAAGGTAAACGTGCAAACATTGGTTCAGTTTGAAAGCCCGATTTCCTTGAATCCCGATTAGCACGATCCTGTTTTTTTTCCCGATGACATTTTATGGACCTCAATCTTCTCTCTT
>CM068952.1:156581781-156599058 GCA_035128595.1 Eptatretus atami
ATATTTTCTATGGAAAAAATACAAGCTGGTATAACCACATTCCTCGCATTGTTCAAATTCCTTGATAGCTACGTGCTTATTCAGAAAGAAACGCACACGAGGAGCAAAACCCAAGTTAAAAGGCAATGTTCAAATCGGATGTTAATTAGTCATGGCCCAAGAGTACCATGATGACTACTTTGTTGCAAGTCACAGAAAAAAAACAAACTGCGTACAAGTTTCATGAATGAATATGATTATTTTAATGGCCGAACATAAGGATTGGTTGAGACTCCTCATGATACGTGAGTTCGTACCTTGGTAGAGGCCAACGGGGCTTTAGACGTTTCTCCGTTTAGTACTTACAAAATGAAGGATTGCATTAACAACTCTTAACTGGCGCAAGAAGTTGCTGATGTTCAGCAGATCGTGTATTCCTGCCAAAATGCAAAACATTACCCAATGCCAAAAATTAAATCGTAAAATACATTTCCGATGGTGTCATGGGCCACGATAAAGCTAAAAACAATGATAATGGGCAAAGTTGCCAAAGAAAATCTTACAAACACTTAGATTAGTCTGGAAGTACGACAAAATGAATAATTGCTACACGGGTAGCTGAATCTTCCAAAGTGTGGGGTACAAAAAGTCTCATGTGGTGATTCAAGGGTATTTTCAACGCAGGAGGGGAGATAAAAGACGTGAAAATGCATCTGTTGCGAGTGCATGCACATTTCAGTCCTACGACGTAAAAGCTCCGATGTTGTAAAGAAAATGAAAACGATCACGGCCAAAAACCTGATGATGGGATGAAAAAGCACCATGTCCAGGAAAAGCATTGACTTACGGCTAAAGAGGTGATAACGTCGAAAGAACCTTGATCATAGCAAAAGCACCATGTAGGTATCAGGATGGCCTAAAGGCACGCACAACTCGTCTTTAAACGTCTTAGCCTGTTCTGAATCCCAACCCAACTATAAAACTGGAACCCCGTGTTCACTGCAGGATGAATCGCAATGTGTGGCCGTTCTGAGATGGATGTTAAACTGGGCGTCCCATCTCCGCATTAGTTGGGACGTTAAAGACCCATGTTGTCCCTTGGAAGAGGAGCGAAGCTTATCGCCGCACCATAACAAATTCCTGCCCGAACTACTGAGTCGATGTCAGTCTGCCACCAGTTAGTGAAACACTTGGGCTAACAGAAAGACTTACAAAGCGATGTATTCACAACAGCAAAGACCATAAAAAAAAACCTGACATAAAAGAAATGTTCACTCGCCAAATAGCTTTGGAATCCAGTTTTGAAATGTTATCAGCCCACTACCGCACTACCCATCTTGCCTGCCCGTATGCCCAGAACCATTTACGACCACCCTTATCCAATACTTTAACCTGGTTATATGGAGATTTGGGCCACCACACCTTTATAGGCAGTTTCAAGTTGTCATCCAGATGTTAACGGAATTTGGAACCACCACAATTCTCGACTGCACAACACGTAACCAGACCAAGTAAGCCAAGCACATTTAACTGCTCCAGAGTTACGAGTGAGGCCCGTCATTGTCACACACAAGTATAGCAATAGTGTTCACTGAAACGATTCCGGTTACTGAAGCTAAATAATCTATGATGCTTAATACTATGCACTGCCTTCAAGCTACAGACAAATTTGAACCCAACAACGTTTAGGATGAAGCTCAGTTGAAGATCAGTTCAGCTGTGTGACAAACCTCAACCTCAAACAACACAATCATTTACTTGTTTATGTTTTTCAGAATTTAAATTCCTCGACGTTAGAGGTACTTTCTTCAATTCGTGTTCACTTCGAGAACATCTCCCCGGGTGAAGCTAAAAAATGTCATCATAGTTGCAGCTAATCCGGTCCTGAGATGAACCTTGAGTTTGGTGTTTCTGCATTTTGAATTACTCGTATAACCTTTGCACACTGCAAACAGTTATCCCCATATTGACTTTTTCACAAACCTGGCAAGTCCATCATTCAACCTCATTTCACACATCTATATCCAATAATTTATCAAAAATATTTCAACAAAATTTAGTGTTTACTAAAATCGTGCTAAGTTGTCACCGAGATATGAAGATACCTCGAGCTTGCAAGCAATATCTGATTTAAGTTCCTTCTTCAAATCATTCTTTCTACAAGGGAAATGCAACCAAAATGGTGAACCACCAAAACCAACTAGAACACTCTCGGTAGAATGGCATACCTCCGTCAGGGCTGAAAACAAGTTACGTTTGTATCCACTTATATGGGCCGATCAGGCATCCGCGACCGCCAAAAATCGAATCGACTTGTTCTTGGCCACCGATCAAACTCATCTACCAATTTTGTTTCTAAACCCATCCGCAACTTTTGAGAATCATGATAGAATTAAGGCTATCAGTTTTAGCCTTATCCTCGATGGTGAAGAATTCACTTTAAAATTCCTCATATCTGATTCTGGATTCGGATCTTCGCCAAAAATCGATTGATTCTGTCCTTGTCATAACAACCAACCGTCACCAGTTTAGTCAATTCCATCAAACAAACTTTTTGAATATTGCTCACAGAACAAACAGACTGACAGACAGACGGGTGACAACATAACCTCTTGTCCCCCTTCGGTGCAGATGTAATCAAATGCTCAGAAAACTGTCCCTCCCTCGCAATGAAATAACTACAAAGACAACAAGGTATTTATTTAGTGAAAGATAAAAAAATTTTTAAAATATTAATATTATGATGGTTAATTCCATTTATCCAGTTCCGTCAACTGTGACCTTTCATTGCCAGGAGACGCTGAAGCTACATTTGGGTTAGTTTCATACCTTCCGAGCATAATAACTGGGTGGGGATTTTGGAAATTGGACAGGGATGAAATCACCCACTCTATGCAAAAGACAAGCTGGAACGCCCAACAGAAGCAGACCAATGGCAGCAAGGGTACCCAGCTTAACGTCCATCCATGCACCTGACCCCAACGCCCTGACTGTGAAGCACCAATCCAACCAGCTTATATCAGGTCAATAAGCGAAATATATATCGAGAAGGCTCAACAGGCCAACTGTGTTAACCTGTCAGATTTATTATCATGGTAATTATGCAAAATCTACGTATATTATTAATTGTCGAAATGTTACTGTTGATGTATTACCCTTGAGAAAATCTGACTTTGTCGTGTCTATATCTGATCTATGTATCATACTCTTTTACAGAGAGCGCCGTGGGCGAAGCATTCCTTTTTTGTGGCTCTCGGCTGTCTCTCTTTGTTTGGTTTGTCATTTGTGTTGTTTCTTGTACCTTCTTTTATTGCGTTGTAAAGGTTATAATAGTGTTTGCCATGCCTTCCCAGCAATGGGTATGGCAGGAATTTGAATTGTTGAATGGTGTCGACGGTAGTTTGCCTACTCTTCGAAGGACACCGGGATCTTTGACATCCACCAACTGATGCAGATGATGGGATGCCCGTTAACATCCCATCCGAGGATGCACACACATTGATGAACCATCCTTGCTTGTGAAACACCAGATGACAGTTTATAAGGTGCTGAGGTTCAAACCCAAGAAACAGCCGAGCCAGCCTACCCTCTAGTGTCTCAATGCAATCAATAAATTAATAAATTAATGGGCGAAGGTAAAGTGTTTCTCAAACCAACTGAAATGCCACAAAATGTAATAAACACTATTATATGTAGATTAAACATAAAACACACTGCCTTTTCCTTAATTTTGAAGTTCCTTTGTAATCACAAAAGTTAAGAGTCCAATTGGCCTACCATGCCGTCCATATCCAAATCAGCTCCCATCCACCACTGGTAAACTAGTGTTAATTTAGGGATCAAATAAATATTAAAAACTAGAAGGCACTCTTCGACGTTGATTCTCCAGATATTATATGCCTCTGCCCACATGATTACATCATATACATACTTTACCAAGTTTGATTTAAATTCCCTAACCCAGATTCAAAAAATATTAAATAATTCTGGCTGTCAGGCATGTGTCCTATCAGTTGAAATTTAAAAACCATATATTTCCATGACTACTAATCGATAATTGTAATTTTCTACATCGATTGATGAAGCGTTCAAGAGAAAAATATTTTAAAATTTTGTCAATCCAATATGGTGCCAGACCATGTGACCTAATAATGATTTTGAAATAACCCTGTATCCCCAAGCTTGAGGAACATGCGGTGAAGTTTCCCCCCGATCTTCAACTGTTCTGGAGAAGAAGATATTTCAAGTTATTCTCAAAAACTCATGTTCTGCCAAACCATGACCTATCAACATCATGGTGGATAAACTTTTTTCCTCAGGATATAATCATACCTGTTAAAGCTTCCTCAACTATATTTCTGAAGGGTTTTTAATGTAAAAAAAACACACATAAGGCTGCCGAACCACATGACGAGGAACCATCAATTTTCCCCCTTAACAAATAGCAATTTTGACCTTCCAAAAATTTCATACTGATCGGATAAAGCGTTCAACATATGCAATTATACGTCATAACGAAATGCCACCATTTTGACACATCATCAAGAAAAAAAATCACACTTTATTTCCCATTGAGATACCTGACATGGCAAACTTTCAATTTTTTCCACGCACGGTTTCGAAAATACAGAAGGTCCAAAGTTTTCCTATCTTTCCAACATGGCTGACACCCACATGTTGACCTAATGCATCATTCATTATCCATTAAAACATTCTGCAGAGTAGCCACCTATGGTGAAAAATCATGTCAAATCGTAACAAGCGCTTTCAGAGAAACAGAGAAAATTAGAAAGGACAGACATACGTAAGTATGACAACCCGAAAAACGAATGCCTCCGCGCGAGTCTATCAGCGGAGGCATTAAAAAAAATAAATAAAATAACCCAATTACTGAATTCAGCCAATACCATGACAAGCAGCACTAAAAGTCATTTTTACCAATCAATAAAAAACGAACAATCTTTCCTCTCCAAAAAACCTAAATGCATATGGACAACTCGGTATGCTCCATACAGACTCAGAGATCATAACAAGTGTCCTGCTCAGTCTGGACGTCGAGGAAAAGAGATGGAAATTTTGGAGACAAACCAGCCCATTAAAAATAATATTCCGTACAAAACACAACATCATAAACATTTTCTCAGGATTGATTATCAATAAACTATAGTAGTCTACTAAGCCTGCGTGTTGCTAGTGTTAGTGTTGCTTGAGACCGATCCTGAGTTGAGCCCCTGTACCATTGAATTAACAGCAGTTGGGGTCGACTCAGCCCGTCATCCTTCCAGGTGCGCAAAATGATACCACGCATGGGGTAATAACTGTCACTGTGAAGAGCTGAAAGCAGCTCCGAACGGCAAGAGGTGGTGTCGCAATTATATAGTTCATTCACTCTCATCCTCTTCTTCTCCAGAAATCGGGCCACTCTTCTCAACTTCAGTTTGAATTCGCCATGAAACTTATTACGTTTTCTCTTTACTTGTACTGACACAGAGGTGTGTTCAGTTACAAGCAGCTCACTGGCGCTTGCCAACCAGCCGTCCCTCATCAACGTTTGAACGGCTGCTGCTTGAATGATCAAGGCCACTTGTGCGATCGCTCTACAAGAAACTTGTTAACTGAAACACACCCCTGACATTTATGGCAGGACTTGTATGTATGGATGATCCTGAAACATACAAATTCAGCACCTGGCAGTATCTATACATTCCTAATGATGAGCAGCGTAGTTTCCGTCACACGGTAACCAGATACCATCGTTTTCAACACATCCTCACAGTAAACTTTAATTATTACAACAACCCTTTCTCAAGATATAATATAATATCAATTATATTACGCATGAATTTTGAAAAACTGTTTGTTGCTCTTGAAAAACAAAGCCGCGTGCGGCTGCTTGAATGTAGGAGATCCCATCTCCCTGTCCATGTGGAGAAAGCTGGCAGCGGCGATATGTGACTGAAATTCCCAGAGCACTTTCCCCCCCCCCTCCCCCAGAGTGCGGTTATACCGGCGCGGTAGTTTTGCGTGAAAATACGTAACTAACCACAAAATCACTTGAAGTCCATACACCGTGAAATATCTCAATCGAGTCTAAACGATCGTACTAACCACTGAGTGCCACCTATAACTTTATCGATTATCAAAATAACAAATGAATTGCTTGACCGGCACACATTTATTTTATTATTTTTTGGACACAGCAAAACAACAACGTTATATCCTGAAACATGGCACACAGATAACTACGAGCACTCGTGTAGTGCGCATATCCCACAAGACTGAGCAGTTTACGTTATGTATCCCACTAATAGGCAGATCTGCCATCTGGCCTTGACCAAAATTTAATCGCCTGGTTCTTCTCCACCACACAACTCATCCACCCAAGTTTCGTCCGAAATATCGGTAACTTTTGAGATATCTGCTCACAGGACAAACAGGGTGAAAAATAACTCCTCCACCCTTTGGTGTAGAGATAATACCAAAGCAAAAACAACGTGTGGTTTTTTTTTTTTTAAGCAAGCAGTAACCAATATGCCTGCAATAAGAAAACTCGAGTGAGTATTCAGAAAGGATATGATAACGCATATATGCTTACGAAACTCCACAAATTCATGGTGAGAATATTTGAGAGAGAGCACATGTGTAGCCGTATTAAGCTGAGAGAAAACATCAACAACCCACAATTCACACCGAATCAAAACACCTACAGCTGCAACGCAGTTATTTCAAACTGGCAATGCAGTTGACAGGTTGAGCAATTGATAGGTGCAATTGTAATTTCACCTCTCTTCACTGACCCAAATTTGGCCACTGCCTCTAAAGCCTCGATAAAGTAGGATGTCACCTTCGTGTTGCGTTAAAAATCCAAATTCAGCTATATTAATCCGATTCAAAATACCACCCGAGCGCAATTGTTAAATATATTCAAACCCCATGGCTGTGCAATCAACACAATCACGACATCATGCCAAGAGATATTTCAATATTGCATCAACATAAGTTCAAGGATCAAATGATTCCCCTTTCATTCTACCCCCCCCCCCCCCCCATCTGTTTTAAATTGAGCCCATGGATTCTTGAAAGCACGGTTTTCAAATGTGCATTGTTATCAACCCATCAAAAGTTGCCCGAAAATTTTCGGAAGACGGACCATAAAGTGGACTAGCAGCACGGTAAACTAACAATGGATCTTTTCAAGATCATTGGTGAAACAAGCTGGATTTTATTCGACAATCCAATCGCTAAAAAATAATTCTCCTGAGACGAGTTCACTTCTATTTCCAGCAACTTTAAAATCATAATATTAATATTGCTGCTTTTTCCTAATTTGAACCTCTGCATATGCCAGTCCAGTTTCTTCACATGACCACCAGCGCTTACAAGTTCTGAGTACAGAGTACAGCCCTTCAAAAGTGTCACACCATGCAGGAAAAGGCAAAATCTGAGCACAAAGCATCCTGATCAGTTCAGATTTGTGAAAGACTTGAGGCCAAAAACGTTCTTCTGTTACGCATAACGATGTGAATAATTCCATTAAAGGCATTGTAGTATTCGTTTTCCTCATGTGAAATGGCTGCTGACATTTCACCATTCTGATACTGGTCCTTCACTTTATGCTCTCATCTTGCATGTACAAGGAAGAAGAGCAGAATAGATTCAAACAATAAATAACAGTTAAAAATGATACTATACAAATAAAAAAGCCAGTTGTTGTTTTCCACGTTGAAAGCAAATACACGACGTACGGTATATCCATAATTGCAAAAAAATATATTCTTTAAATTGGTCAGAGAACAAAAAAATAATTTCAGCTTTCCAATGAATGATAACATCTGACGCATGTTACATGTTTGAAAACCACTCAAGTTGCGAAGCTTAATGTCGAATGGCATCCCGATTCGAACTCCACCCCATCTCTCGCAGTCTTCAACATTCAGGCCCAGTACATTTACTTTTAAACATTTCTTTTCTCGACTACAAGTGTTCCAAAAAGAACCCGACAACTTTGATTGTCAATAATTTAGAAACCACAAATGACAATAACGGATACCCTTTGGCGTTATCATGATACAAAAAACTCATAAATTTTGCAACCACCATCGATACACTTCAATTGAGCTCCGTGACATGAGGCAGGACTCAAGATACGAGTTCTTACAATATTCGGCTCAGCAATGTTTCCCATCAGTGCTCATGCAAGCTGATTCGAAACGAATATCCATAGTTTGCCACCTCAGTTTTAAAGCAGCATCTTTGGCAAACCCGCACAGAAAAAAAAATCAAAGGGGTTATGTTGGTATCGTGGCCAACGGTTTGTCCGTCCCGCCAATCCAACCTGGAATTTTCATCAAACGGCTGAACGAGCAGGCCTAATGAGGGAGACCATCCGTTGAAAAATGATATCGGTTTGCAGGTCTTTCAATCGTCGGGACAAGTCCTTCCATCATGTCATGTAAATGTGAGGTCACTGTAATCCGTAAAGAAAAACGGACCCACCAACGCGCGTGTAGAGAAGGCCACACCATACATTGACCTTTGGACTATCGCGTATGGTTTTCAATGACCAACATGGATTTTCAGAGCCCCAGATCCTCACAATTGTGCCGGTTGACCTCCCTGTACATGAAACAAGCTTCGTCTTGGTAAACATGAACCCTTTTAGGTAATCTTTCATGCATCCTCTATGTGGACGAGCATTTCAAGTAAACACTTTGCGTTTGGTTCATAATTGGTTTAAGCTCCTAGCAAATCTGCACCTTCGAACATAATAAGCTTGTCTTTTTGCAAAATTTGTTACAAGTGGTGTGTAGTCCCATTCTCGAGATCACGTCAAATTGATTTTCTGGACTTTGTGAAATAATTCACACACGTTCAAGTCTGCTGCACTTTTGCTGGCTGACCGGTACTTTCTGTTTGCTGACAACTTCCAATCCCTTAAACCTCTTTAAAACCACTCTCGATCTAAGCCCGATGCAATTCCTTCCAAACATTTACGGAAATTATACTGAACTTGCTGTCGACTCTCTCATGAAATCCTTCGACGACTAGCTTCTCCTGTGGAGGTCACCATTTCAATTAAATTAAAACCCCAAACCTAAAAATAAAGTAAAACTTATGAGTTCTGTATCAATAAAAACAAAGGTATGTTTGCCATTGTCGTACTAAATATATTGTTACGAAATGGCCCTAAGGATGCTACTAAATATAGGATTAGCCCAGGAATCCCCCATTAAAATGCAGTATACCAGTGCTCAGAATTTGATGTTACATGGTCGGAGTGTCACAGCTGTATTTGTTTGCGCATGGTGTGTATCGAGATTCTTCTTCCTCCTTCCTCCTCTCTCCGGACAATAGTCCCCCGCCCAGCCTGAGAGGGAGCCAGAAAAAGAGAAGTAAACTAAGGGAGGAGTTGTTCCGGCTTTTAAAGGCGTGCCCCAAAAATTAAAAATGTGTAAACTGACGAGACGGAGTGAGCAGTCGGCTCGAGCAGCTCCGCGGAACAAGAGAAAACGACGGTTCGAGCGGATCTGCTGATGAGCATCCGGCTTCGAGGCGAGCGTGCGCCGGGAGCAAAAGAGAAACGACGGGTGTCGAGGCCATCTCTGATGAAGCAGTCGGGCCCGAGTGAGCAGAAAGAAGGAAAGCGAAGTGTGATTCTGTCGGAGAGAAACTGACCTGGGCGCGCTCGTCTCCTTCTGTCCTGGTGAAGCGAGCAGGGCGAAGAAAGCAGGAAAGGACTCAGGAGTTTGTCTTGCCCTCAGCTGAGAAACGACTGGTGGAGTCGTGATCTGTCTGTGTAGGACGGCTTGTCTGTCTCGTTCTCTTCGTGAAGAGGCCGTGAAAACACCAGCCTGCTGTATCTGGACCTTGTGAAAAGCCAGCTGGAGCATACCATCTTATCTTTCCTCTTGCAGTCGACCTCGGAGTCAACCGGCGAGATCGTCATGGCGGTCGACAAGAGCGAGCCCATTTTGCCACACGCTATGCTCGGTGGGGCTCGGAAATCAGGAACTGGCTTTACGAGCGACATTCGTCTTTACACTTTTCCTTCTCGTCCCATGAAATATCACCAAGTACTCCTCCTTGTCTGGCATTGTTGTAAGTAATCTCGTTAGGTCCCCCCCCCCCCCCCGAAACCCGTAATCCGTAGTGTTTCCCTAGTAAAGAACGGGTATAGATTGAATAATAGCATTGTCGTGAATACTTTGCTTGTGTTTGTTCCCCAATAAATCTGGCTGATTCGCATGAAGTTGCCCTTTGAGTCAATTCGTGCCGGCGCTGAGAAAACAATTTCGCTCGATTGTATATAAAACCAAAAATGTTACAGACGGCAGAAAACGCTCGGCATTGACAAAAACCCGTCTGTAACCGGGGTTCTATTTCCCCAACTGTAAGGTCCAGGGGTACTTGTACTGATTGAAGACGCGTGACCCGAGCCTGTTGCCGAGCCAAGCCAGCGTTAATACCCCGGAGACGGCGTGTTGGGTGCGAAAACCCAAACTGGGTACGGATGGCGATTGAGCGCGCGCGAGACCCCCACCCCGATCCGCAACCCAATATTTAACAACGAAAGTGTCTAGGTCTTTTGAAACACCATGTATTAATGAGGAAAAATGTTGTGGACTTAAACCAGCAGATGTGACCCAAACTTGTAGTAATTTTTAGCATCTGCTCTAGTTTTGGCGAGGTCGGGCGATTCAAACCCCAACTAAGGATCTGGTGGTTGCAGTTCAAACCACGCCGAATCATAAAAACACCAAAAATGTACGTTGCTGCCTTGCTTCCTTGCTTGAACACAGCATTTAAAAAGGTTAGCACACAGCAAACAAACCAGAGGATGTAATAATGCGTGGGCCTTGATGCCCGAAATGGGCTTTCTTCTGGGAGACACAACAAAAACTCTACGACTTTCACGTCAAGATGGTGACATCATGGCGTTCGGCTTATTGAAACGGGTTTTTACAGTTATAATATACAAACAAAACCCACTCACATCTCTCACCTAGTGAATGGAGGGAAATAACCAATTAGCTCTCACCTAATCAATTAACCCAGTGATAGGAATAATTAAATAAATTGAAACTCTCCCATGCTCTTCCAGCCAAAGAAAGCTGCATTAAACCAACCAAGAAAGGTTACCAAAGTAGCCCTTTTGCCTTTCCAAACCCTTCCCAGAGTCCTCCACACTGTAAAGACCATTCAAACAAAATAGTACACAACAATAGAATCTTCAATGCCATAACATACCCCCACAGTGCCGGACCGGTTTCAAACGCTTATGGCAATATCATCATGACAGTTGAATTCTTCTGCACTGATAATTTAATTATATATATAATATACCACACACACACACACCACCACACACACACACACAAACAACCACACACACACACACACCACACACACACACACACACACACACAACACCACCCCTCGCATTCGTGCTTCGAAATTGACCCGAGTAGATGATAAAGGGGTTTCTGACTCCCATTCAAATGAATGGGGAAAAGGGAAAACTTTCTGACTCAACCCCAAAACCCAAAATAGGAACTGATTTACCAGGTGCGCATACTCCTATCGGAGCCTGCGTCGAAAACACTCGGCGTTTGGTACAAAAACCACGTGGACGGCTTTTTAAACAATGCACGATTGTGTGAATTTGGAAAGCACGTTCCCCATGTTGAGCAGTGCGCAGGGGCCGACGTGCTGGAGCCGCGAGTGCTGTTCGCGGAACGCACGGAGCGAGTCCCTGATGGCGACACCGCCGGCCCGGCTGCGTTGCAAGCCTCGCGGTGCGCTCATTTGCACAAGAATTCAACGACAATCAAGGGCACCTTTAAGTCCTAAAAACATCTGACCATCAAACCTGCTGTGCCTCACCCACAAATTTAACTTGCTGTGTTTCGCTCCTCAAATCACAGTCTGAGCCATGGTATAAATAAGGAAATATTAAATGTACATAATTTTTAACCCACCGTGTTGTTTTGCGCCGGCAATTACTTAAGTTGCTCCAGTGAGCTGTTAGTCAGTTTCGTTAGAACCAACTAGGTGATTTAATTCTTGGGACGTATTCAAAATGTTCGACTCAGGGATCCCGTATGTAAAACGTGACTTGGGGAAAACTTACACCGCATGCCACACGGAAATTAAACACTCGGTCGAGTCTATCAAACGGGGCGGGGGGGAAAGGGTATGTTACGATCTGAACCATAAGCATTAACATAACAGATGTCCCCAAGAGTCAGTTTATTCCGTAAATATAATGAACAGCCACTTCCTTTTGTCTAGTGGGAGAATCAAAGGTGTGCGTTGCGACGGTTAGGTAGTTATATGTTACGGATTTGGAAGCTTTTGCACACAAACAGACAGCCAGTCCCAAAGTTCAGTTATTTCGATATAAGTAGTTTATAGTTGGTCCCGTCCTTCTTGTCTAATGGGTTAATTCATGAGTGACGCTGCAGTATTCTAGTTAGTTTTTATGGCATCAATTTGTGCAGTGAGTGTTTTTCATTTGGGGGGAAACCGGCGTGGACTCTGGTAACTCAAGCTTGTTACGCCGGACCCGAGTCCGTACATGCGACTCGGTGGGACAGATCCGGGCCGAGGGTGTGCTTCCCGTAGCTAACGGCGTGATAGTTATGTTAAATGAATAGACAAGTGACCCTACCTCACGCCGTCAAAATATTGTGACCACGTCCTTTAAGTGACCCATTCGACTCCAGAGTTATCCGGGTGACGAACCTTTCAATTCCGGTTTTCGTGGGAGACGGCCGACTGCTCCATCTAGCGGTCATCCTCCACCGAACCGGCACCACAAACAATATATTTTACGGATATTGAATTATTGCACCAACAACATTTACAGGTTCCTTTAGTCAGCTATGCTCGATAATGCTTGTTTCAATACTCACCTTCCATTTTTAAATGTTCAAAAATCGATAGATTGCGCTTGCGGAATTCGATTAATAGTTAAGGATCACAATGGAGACTTCCCTCCCCCTCTTCTGCGAAAGAAGAAGAGCTCTTCCCGTCCCATGATTCATGACTCAACAACCCCTCCCACCCTGGTTGACGGGATGATACGACGGCATGAGTCATGCAGGGCGCGGGAGGCGGGAGAAGATAAGAAGATCTTTCTTTGTCGTGTTTCGAAAATGGAGGAGCCGTCGTTCAGCAGGCCGTCGGTCCTGCTTGGTTGGGTTAGGTTAGCCTGGAACTTTTTGCGTCCGCCAGAGGAGTTGTTCAGCAGAGCTCGGGTCCTGTTGGCTCGGTAGGCTTTGGAGAGCTGCTTTGATTGAAGAAAAGTAGCCGGTGCGACGGGCTCGAGCTCGAATGTGGCTTCTTCTTCTTCTTGGTTCGTGAGCTCTGTTTCTCCTTTGCGTTCCCGGCTTGGTGCGACTCATCGACCTCTTCTTGAGGTTTTCCTCGGGCGAAGCGACGCATCGACGGGCAAGGATCGGCGGCCTCGTCTCACCAGCACGTGTTGAGAAGCGCCGGGAGATTCCGGAGCTCGGAAGGATCCGCAGCTCACGGATTGAGATCCAGCTCGCTCTCGCTGGAGGCCCAGGTCCGAACAACTGAAGACCACAACGAAGTGAGAGTTCGAGATAGCTCTGGGTTTCACTCCCCTGTTCCTCGAGCTGAGACATCGTTATTAAAGCCTCACACCTCTTGGGTGTGGTTGCGAAAACGTGTGTCGTGGCCCATCTAATAAGTAGAAATTGTTAATGCATTGTGTGCTGTAAATCTTTGCATTGCACGTTATATCGGTATAGTTCTGCTTACGTGCTTCCTATTTCCCCAATATTATAAAAAATACCCCAATTGTTAAATGTTTCAGCTCGCGCGTCATTCTTTCATTACTGAGCATTTCGTGTTTGATTTAGAAAAGCCGTGGTTTGCTGTAAAAGGGGGACATTCGGACCGACGTTCTCGGCATTATAAGCCGACTCGGAATCGCCATGACAGGCTCGTCTCAGCCGTTATTCCGTACGAGTTCCTTCGAGCGGAATACCCCGGTATTGGATCACGTGGATTTAGTACATTGAAGATGGCAACGACCCACCCCACGTGCGTCTGCCGCATTGGCGTATTTCAGTTCTGTACATAGACCCGTCGACTCGGACTTAGCCGGGCGGCGACGTTATTCCGGGCGATCGGTTCGGCCGACTCGACTGCGTCCTCAGACGCGGTTGGCGCTGACCACCGCGCCGTAACAAAACATATACATCTATACATATCGATTAACATACAGTAGTCGTCGACTACGACCTATGCGACTTACGACTTATCACTTTACGACCACGACCACTTTACACCAGATTGTCCCGTCTCCGCCACTCAGACTCTCAGTTTCCGCCCCCAGTGCCCGCATTACTAGCGTGTTAGCATGGTCCAAATTGTCATCCCCAAAGGAATACGTAGAATGCAAGTGTTGACGAACAAAGAAAATGTTAACAAAATTATGACTACAGATGTATTTACATTCATTATACAGTATATATACATACGTATTTTTGCATAGGCCTAACAACCATAAATAAAGTAAAAATAAAGGTTGGCCGACTTAAACCAAATCCACTTACGACGTTGGTCAAACGACCGTCGTAATCGACGACTACCTGTATTATACAAAATTAACATATACACATTTTTACGTTACAGGCACTTCCCACTTAACGACCTACGTTTAACGACCGCCCGGACTTACGACCAGCTCTCGACCAGTCGCACGGCACGGGCATTTTTCATTTCCCTTTTTTTTTTTTTTAAAATTTTTTCTCAGCTCAGTCTCTTCCCGCAGTACGGCTAATTCACTACACTAGCGTTCGCAGATCTCCAAACTACATATTTCGTCTATAAATTTGACTTTATGTGACCCTATAGTGAACTTTTACTGATGCTATCGTGAAATTTATGAAGAAAAAAGAAAATTACAATCAGACCACACTAACGGATTCTTCTCGAAAGCACACCAGGACACCACCCCTACAAAAGTCCTCTCCATTTCCTCGCCGTCATCGCCCTTACCGGCCCTGCTACAGCGCCTCTGATAACCCGCTGATAAACTCCGATGATGACGCGATACCCCGAACCATACCACACTTTGAAGGATTCAAAGATAAATGTTAATCGAATGTCTTTTTTATAATTAATGATTTGGACATCATTTTTATAGTTTTGCTGATTGTATTTTATGGTCTGAATATGAAGTTATCAAATTAAACAATTTATAAAGTTGGAAGTTCCTTTGAACTTTTCTTATTCAGAATAATAAAAACATTTACCTTATTTACAGTATGCAAACCTAAGAATTATATAAGCAATTCCTATTCTGTTTATTACAGATACATACACTACTGTATAAAACATTAAAAATAAATCCTCACTTATCACCAATCGGTAGAATGGAACTCGGTCGTTAAAGTGAGGAATGCCGTATATATATATAATATATATATATTTATTATATATATATATATATATATTAATTATATATAATATATACATACAGGTGTTGTTCAAAAATCCAACCTTAATTTTGTTCTAAACAAATGAAATCTCCGGGAGGGGCTGGTTTGGTCACGTATGTAAGCGATCCTAATCATATGCTGGAATATTTCCCGCCTGCAGAGCTGTCAGTCGCCGACAGACCGCCGATGAGTGAGAAGGTAATAGCGCCGTCGGATTTTATTTTACAAAATGACGGAAAAACCTTGAACAACGCTACTGCCATTAAAATTTTGTGTAAAGCTTGGCAATTCCCAAGTGAAAAACGATCCGCCAAGATTAACAGCCTTCGAACAAGCAATGCACCACGCAAGATAAAAGAGTGGTACAACCGACTTCAAAGAATGGTCGCAACATCAGTGGGGAAAGTGAAAGCACGTTCTGGTAGTAGCCCTCAATCATCCCAAATGAGATCGTCATGACCAATAACCTGCTGATGCCAGGATACTACCAAGGTACTGCCGTCGCCTTCGTGACGCTTTGCAAGGCAAACGGCCGGACTTGTGGCAGTGTCAATTGGCAGCTCATCACGATAACCAACGCCATTCTTCCATTTGGACAGCAGAGTTCCTGCCAAACACAACAACCTGATGGCTCAGGTCCCCTACCCTCCTGACATGGCTCCGTTGACTTCTGGCTCCCCAAGCTGGAAAATGCCCTGAAAGACCAGATTCAGTCCAGGAGAAAATCATGCGGAATCGACGATCACTGCGCGCCATCCCAAAAGAGCTTCCAGCCTTGCTTCCGACATGGCAGAACCTTTCGGAGAAGGTTTGGCAGCACAAACTACTTATGAAGGAGATAGTGAGTTGTTGATCTGATACGATATTTTATGAACAAAAGGTTGATACTTTTTGAACACACACTCGTGATATATATATATATATATATATATATATATATATATATATATAAATTTTGAACATTGATTCACTTGATTCACTGACGACTGATATAAAGATCGGTAATTCTGTATGTTAGAGCCTGAAATTTTGTGTGCGAATGACATCGAAGCTAATACCACTGGGTTAAAATCACATAAGGTCAGACAACATCCGTAAATGAAAAATAATCGTAATATGAAAATAAAAATGAAAAAAAAAAATGCAGGTAGCACCTGAGGACAATGAAGCACCGGTAATTTGTGTGCTCATCGACATCGAAGTTGCTACACGGGGAAAAAATCTCAGAACCATGGAACGCATCCGCAAAGGAAAAATAAAAAAAATGAAAAAAAAATTTAATTGAAAAAAAAATATGCAGAGAGCGACACCCAAGACAAGGAAAGCACGAATCTTGTATGCCGATAACATTGAACCAGACACCAAAAAAATCACAAAACTGTCAGAAAGCATCTGTGAATGAAAAAATATAATAAATGAAATAAATAAATGAAAATCAAATGCGGTGACGACCTGAGATAATGGAAGCCACAGTTAATAGCTTACAGTTTTGTAAGTGCTATATACCCGCTCTACATTCCTACACGTTGCCATATGTATTTACTGCTTGAAATTGCATTTTACACCAGAAATCCTCAGTTAATATATCATAGTTCATTGTATTAGCCACACCCTTGTTTAGAGGAAATGTGTGATTCATCGGGCGCACGCTTTATTAGCCATTTTTCTTTCTCTATCGTTATTTTGGACCAATAAAGCCCGCCAACAACTCAAACACCACCACCTTCGCCTCTTTACCTCCACAACTCCACCCCGCAAACATCGCTTCACCGCCATTCTTAAACGATGCCGGCCAACAACCAAACCACCACAGCAAACCCCC
>CM068952.1:156638379-156662560 GCA_035128595.1 Eptatretus atami
TATGCGCGGAGAGATACGGCCGATGACATGCGCTGGCCTTGCTTGTGATTCGTTCGCCGCGGAGCAACATGTCCACTGCGCTGCGCTGGTCACGTCACTAAAATATTTCTGATATCGAGCAGTATGCAAGTCAAATTTACATTATTGAATTACGAATAGGATTTAGTCTAATCAGTTGTTATTGCCAAGTCTTCCTTCGATGTCCTCCCGATCATGAACTCCGGGAATTTCATCGCCATTTTCCTCTGCTTGTCCTGTTTCGGGCTCGAACTGGTAAGGCTGTATTCCATTTCCGGCTGCCTGAACTTCACCTCCCGCGACTACGTTATCCGACAATTCTCCATCTGATTCAGACCAAAATCCTTCATTTCTCTCACACTCACTCTCGCTACCAGACAAATCAAAGTCCATGTCATCCATTATTCAAAACCAAATGTTTGATTTTTTTAAAAGCAGAAATGAACGAAGCGATTGAGTCGACCAATCGAATGTGGAAACACACAGGAAGCCAATACAATCACATAGACCACCAACCCGAGTAATTTACGTGCAGCCTTTGTCGTCCTGCAGTTGACGTCATGTGGGTTACGCTCCTTTCAGTAGATTTCGGCAGAATTTTTAGGGGCGTTCCCTAAGAGGTTTGTTTTTTTAATTTTACATTTTACAGAACGAGTATTGTGAAAAAACTGTCAGATCTGAAATCACGATAAAAAATTCCTATAGGACATATATATATATATATATATATATATATATATATATATATATATATATATATATATATATATTTATGAAATTTCAGTACTTTTGGGTGTCATGGGACCTTTAAATACCAGTGAGTGAGTCAGTCAGTGAGTCAGTGGTTAGAATATTAGATAAGAATCATAGCCTTAATTTTCTACGATATCAATGGAATACTGCTGATAAACAATATGTCTAACGGAACCACGACAGTAGAGGAATACAATATCAGCCTCAAGATTGAAAGAGGTGTCAGAAAAGAAGACAATGTCACTGAAAGTGTTCATCAGTTAAAATGGGGGAAATTGTTAACGAATAAACACTAAACTACCTACAATTTGAAGCCAACTTTTTTTTTAATTCAAGAGATTAAAATTGGTTGCAAACTCATAAATATGGATTTAGATTAATTTGAAGAAGTGAAGAGATGTAACAAAGCAGGATGGGCAGGATAATTTAAAGAAAAAAAATCCAGAAAAAGAAAACTGCCTTTGTGCTTGCAAAATAAAATTTACAATCAACGCATAACAACAGCAATGACTGATGGTAACAAAGCATTGCTTCCTTCAAAGGTGATTGAGCAAAAATGTATCACCATGCAATAGAAAGATGCCATCTCAGCATAACAAAAAGAGAAAAGAAGAGAAGCCAATACTTCAGACAACAAACCAAATTCAACAACTTAAAATTTGGTAATAAAAAAAATTAAACCGCACTAGACACATACAAATGGACAAGCTACTTATAAACAACAAGAACAACAATTACAAACAGCAACCTGAAGATAGATCTCAAAGAAGCAAAGAAAGACCAAAGATTAGATGGAGAATTTGCAAATTCACTGTTACGTACAATGACCCGGAATTGCAGAGAAGAGAAAAAGAATAGTCCAGGGTGAGGGTTGGTTTCTCACTGTGGTGGACTGAAATAAGCTAGTCAAGTCAAATAAGAAAATAACATAAAAATTAAGTGAGCAGTCTGCAATTATCAGGTGAGTAAAGGTTTGATTTAAGCAGCTGATATTTAAATGACATCATACACAAAATTGTAAAAGCCTGTCGAGTTGACTTGGATTATATTTTTAATTTTTACCCTAAGTACAGGCTTTGTTTAGTTCCATTAATGTTTTCGGTTAATGTACACACTCATCCAAGTCTAGTGACAACATAATTAAAGATAACGATGAGCTACACAGAGACGAGAGGACAAGCCTGTCGCAGGAATAGGAGGGACACCATTGTACAAGAGCAAAAAATAGGCTTTTTGTTTATATTAATGACAATAAATGTGATTTAACAAATTATTGTCTTAGTGTGATTTACGGTGTGTACACTTGTGGAGAGATTACAGCTGTTGGCATTCTTAGACTGCACACACATTAGATAACCTTTACACTGACAAAATGCATTTCACTTTTATTGTAAGAGAATGTATCCTTTTGTTTTATTTTAATACATTATTTTTAAAAACCCAATAAAGAACTTTGAATATATAAAGTAAATCTGCATCTTGGAATATGCAAAACTCTACACAACTAGAATAACAAAAATGTCAAGATTTTCTACTATTTTCAGCCATGTCATTTAGATTGTCAAAAAAAAACATCCAATGCAAATTGTAGATGTTATGGAATATGTTGAGCACACTTCATTTTAACACTTTAAGCCAGTGATTTTCCATGATCTGTGAAAAACGACAAAATTCACAGAATCGGTGACTTGAAACCAAAAAACTGAATGTGACATGGAAAAAAAACAAACACCCAGAATACTACCATCTTAAATAAGACAATTATCTGTATGTACGTCTGACAATAATAGGAAAAAACAGGGCTGGGATAACCTCCAGCAAGATTTGCATACGTGTTGATTGTATCCAAAGTCAGGTCATGGGCACAACCCTCTCCCCCATCCCCTCTGTGGAGCGGGGGGGGGGGGGGGGGGGGGGGGGAGACGACATGATTTTCGCCTGCACACATACCACAGTACAAGTGGTTTACTGACCCCTACTACAGTCATTAGCCACAACTAAAATATATTTGCCCCACCTCCCCCCGTCCACCTCTCCCACCACCCCCTGGCTGCTCGGGTGTTTTTATAATTTAGTAAATTAGACAGAAAAAAAAATTAAGATCAAGTCAAATTAAAAATGAAATTTTTTTAATTTTCTTAAGCACTGTGTCGTCCATTGTTGTGTGTGCAATTCTCCACAGACATACAGTAATTCCCACAGCATAATTATGAAACATAATAATAAGTATACGGCGCAATTCAATACACAATGGATACCGTTTATATTGTTGCGAATCTGGAAGCCATGAGCACACATACATTCATGTTCCTATAGCTCAGTTATTTTGATAAGTAAATGTGGATAGATAGCTCCCTTTCCCTAGTCTAATGGGTGAAGAAATGTACTTGCGCTGTGAGTTACTTTGATAGTCAGGGTTCCTTTTATTTTTACACCACCATCAACGCCAGCATCACCTTCACCGCGCTCTGGCCGACGCCATCGCGTACGTGCGTTCAGCACGTACGTAGGCGGAGCCCACGCAGAACCATGTTGCTCAACTTCCTGTTGGGGGGGGGGCAGTCCTTTAGAAGAAGGCAGAGTTCAAGGAGGGGCTTCGTGCGGCCCTCGACCAATCAGCGCTACGGGTGGGGTGACCGCCGTCAGCCAATCAGGGCCCGCGACAGAAGGAAAGGGGACGCGTGACGTCACCACGCCCCGGCCGATCGATGGACTTGTCACTCGTTTTGGCCAATGGCAGGGCGACGAACAGTTCTGCGCACCAAAACCGTCCAGTCAGGGAGAGCGGGAGGGGAGGAGGCGTCCCCCCCGCCCCCCGGAGACCGGGTGAATAAGGGCGCGTCGCGTCCGGACTGAGATCCTCTTCCTCCTCCTCCTCCTCCTGATGATCCAGAGCTTGAGAGTTTTGAGAGACACAATCCCCCACGAGAGCCACAGGGGTTGCATGCCACGTCCCTGCCGCTGGATTCGGCTCGCCTCCCGCTGGTGCCCGGTTCGACCCGCGCGAAGACCACACGATGGACAGGTCCGAGGCAGAATCTGGTCTTCAGCCCGCTTTCCCTCCGAGCTGAAGGCCTCAATAAAGACCACTTTGGGTCAGATTCTTTTGGGTGTGTGTGTGTGTGTGTGTGTGTGTTTGTGGCGCCAGTCAGTTAAGTAGGAAATTGTATAAGTGCCTTGCTGTACATACGTGCCTCTTGTATTCGGATAACTCTGCCCTTACGTGCTCCCCTCATTTCCCCATTGTGAATAAATATCTCCATTTGTGAAATGT
The DNA here is from genome assembly GCA_035128595.1 of Eptatretus atami. Lineage (NCBI taxonomy): Eukaryota > Metazoa > Chordata > Myxini > Myxiniformes > Myxinidae > Eptatretus > Eptatretus atami. The sequence goes on from CM068952.1 coordinate 156,642,425, forward strand.
ATCATCTCGTTCGTGTCCTTTCCTCCATTGGCTTAGCGTGACGCGTGTTGGGAAATTAGCAAGGCCGTTGTGCCGCCGTAAGGGGACATTTGGTGACCGTCCGCACGGGTCACACACGGTCCGAGTACGCTAGCGGCTCGTTCCCTACGGGTGCCGTCGAGGGTGTGAAGACTCGGTAAATTGCCACGTGGTCTCTCGGTATTTTGAGAATTGGCAAATAACCCTGTATCACGTGGTGGAAATATTGACGCTTCACGGTCCGATAGGGGACCCGTACTTTCCGGAGTTCTCCGGAAAAGTACGATCTAAATTCCGGGTGATCGGTGGAGCAGACTCCGCTGCTCCAACTAGCAGTCGTGCTCGCCGCCGATACCCGGCACCGCAACAATATCACAGCCAATGCTCCATTCACGTCAATTGCAGCTGCTTCGGACGAGCGTCGATCTGAATCGGAATATTGTTGGCACTAAATCCTGAATAAAATTCTATCTTACAATCTCTGCAGAGCCCAGCAAATGTGAAATTCGTCCCACTGTTGAAACTTCAGTGAAAATATTCCGTGAAAATGTGATTGCCGGCGAAAACAAAATGTCAGTGATCACACGTGCATGCGTGCAGTTTTGGAGAAACTTTCAGTTTTTTTTTTACAGTGAAAAATCGGCGAACTACAGATGAGATTGCCAAATATAATTATCAAAAATATGTTTAAACTAGAACGGCACTCGGTAGAGCACGTACGTCCACCAGGCTGAACAGTTTGTTTTGTATCCCACTGATCGGCCAGATCTGCTTCCGGACCCGAACCAAAACCTAATCGGCTTGTTCTCCTCACTGACACAACTCATCCACCAAGTTTTGTACGAATCCGTCCTGAAATATATTGCTATACGTATATCATTTCTGGCCGTAAGTTCTCAATGGTGAAGAATCACTTCAAAGATTCTCGAATCCGGATCTTCACCAAAATCGAATCAATTCGTCCTCGTCAAACACCGAACAAGTTCACCAAGCTTCGTCCGAATCCGTCCACAACTTTTCGAGATATCATGCTCACAGACAAACAAAGAGAGAATCATCACCTCCAATTGCCTGTAAAAGAAAAAGAAAAGCACCTTTGTGTGCTTATTTCAATGTAAACACTGCCTTGTCTGCATGTATTTCCTTTGTCGGTGAGCATACGTGGACACCGTATATAAAGATGAATTTAGTTTAAAGCCACGTCCCATGGAACCGGTTTCCACATTTTTTTCCCCCACTTTTTTTTTTTAATATATAATTTTATTCCCATTTTAATATTTCCATGTATCATTTCTGTTGAGGTCACCCTGATGGAAAAATACGCTGACCATGGAGGATTGTAGGTGTGCTGAGACGTGAGGAAAACTGTAGTTTTTCCAATGCAAGTGCACAAATAAATTGTGCTTCTTTTTCCATTGATAACATGAAACACAATTTATTTTTCAAAACTTAATTTAGGTTATTTAAATGGGGGGAGGGGGGGGGGGAATCAGTGGCTCGAAACGCCCACACGACATTTCTCTTGTGGAATGCACGTACATTCACCATTCATCTTCAAAAAAATTCATTCAGAGCCTTAAGGAAATTTCTGATAAATAGTGAGGATTACTTTGCACATGCCAGGTGCGCACGACTATTTCCCAAGTGGACTGGCACGGACATGTTTGTCAAGCCGCAAGTGCAGCATCCACAAGTGTGGGACATCCCGTCTCCCGAAAGGCATCATCTCATCGTCGTTCGCTTCTATAAACAAGATGTAATACGTTGCACTTTGCCATGCATGGTCAGCTATACTTTCTATGCCTCCACATAACCTACAAAACCCGAATGCCATTGTACCACGAAATTGCCAAGATTTTCTTCGCAACACTGGGCATCATGAACTGCCGACAATTGCTGCATTCCTGGAAGCTCCGCATGGAACACAACGCGATTCAATACATGTCAACACACAACTATAGAATGGAATAAACAGAACTGAGCACTTCAAAAAAAAAAACAACAGAACAAGCCAAACTTCAAACATTCAGCAAGTACGCACTTTACAACAACATAACTTTATGTGACTAATAAATGATAATAATAATACTATAATTGCACGATTCATTGCAATGAGCAATTGGAATGAGCACAAAGTCCTATTCAATTTATCAGCAATCAATTATGGAAGAGTCTCAGTGTAAAGAACAGATCATTTGTGTTGTGTGTGTGTGTGTGTGTGTGTGTTAAAAATGTGAGCACAGGACACACCCCCACTCACAAATTGAAGGAGGAGCCCCAGGATTCAGTGCAGCACGCCATACCGTACCACCAGAGCATGACTTATGGCACAGCACGATCCAGTACAGGACCTTTCCCGGCATGAAATCTCACAAAGCGAAACACAGCATGAGTGAAAAAAGGAAGAAAAAGAAAAAAAAAGACAGCACAGCATACATGGTCCCAGCTGCATGCACCATTTCTCAACACTTACAAAATAATGGGGACTTTGCCAAGCACAAGATCTCACAAAGCAGTGAAAAGTACGAGATAAAAATCACGTGTACAAGGGAGTACATAAGACGTGTCAAACTGTGAATATAACCGGAACCTTTTCAGGCATGAAAAAAGCACGATACAGCACGTAATAAAAGCACGGACACTTGGTGCTGCCACGAGATGCAGTGTCCATGCCATGGCAGTGCCCTAATTGTGGTCGCAAATATAGTACAAAACCAGTATGGCACCGCTTAAAGCACACCATCACAGCAAGTCAAAGAATGAACCAAAGACATTCCATCATCACTGTCTCACAGTTATGGCACATGGCAAAAGGTCAATGTGAACCCAAACCAGTGGCGTGATAAATGAGTCCCTGACTTCATGGATGAGAGAAACATGACGGCACCCTTACATATACCTTTCAGGTCGTTTTGCATCGTCCGGTTCATGCTCTCAGCAATGCACGAGGTTGCATGGCAGTTAGTGTCTGCCAAGAGTCATGCAACTGACTCCAGGTATCATCAGAAGTTCAATCAAATGATTGTAATGAAGTAAGCCCGGTGTTGGCTTTACGGTTAAGGTGGCTGGCTTAAAATGTTAGGGTCTTGAGCTCGAGACCCTGTCGTGACATTGAAATAACACCAGGTGGGTTGACTCAGCCTGTCATCCTTCTGAGTTCGGCAAAATGAGTATAAGCTTACTGGTAACAGGGACACTGCGTCAGCAGCACAGCCATGCTCCCAGTAATGGTGCAACCAGCAGCCACAGGCTACATACGAAACAACAACAACTGCAATGAGGGTTTAGTCAGCAAATGTAAGGCTTCTAACCAACAGGCAGAAAGGTAAATCATTTATATATTATGCACCTTTGGTTAGAAAAGTGCTCAAAGCAAAATAATGTATTTAAATATATAAACAAATAATTTACGTGCTGGAACTATCAGAGAAGGGAGGATATATTGGAATGAAGAACATTGAGCAGGATACCACATTACGTGAGGCCAAACAGCATGGTAGCGAGAACACGGTGACTATATATCGAAACATGTGGAGTGTGACAAGCACTCCCCCGCTCATCACACTCCACATGTTTTGATTTACTCGCCGATCACATCACGTGCCTTCTGGTTGAATGGTTTGCATTAGTAGTAGGAACAATCATCTCGGTGGCAGATAAGTGGTTGCTCTTTGCGGATTATGCGGTTTTACCTTGAGACATAATCCACTGTGATGCTCACTATAACAGTCAGGAGATGTGTCTGATATATACACACACACATATATATATAAATAAATATATATCTAATATATAATTTGAAGTTTTTGTTTGTTTGTTTGTCTGCACACGCTAATCTCCTGAACAGTGAAAGATAGGAGGAAACCTCTGAAACAAAAAATGGCTGGAAGGGCCCCGGGAAGGTTATAGGCTTGGTGGAGGGGCCCCTCGGCCGGGGGGGGGGGGGGGGGGGGGGTCCCCCTCACCAACCCCCTTAGGCTATGACTGCCATGGCCAAAAAGGGAGCTGATACTGGGCTCGTGTCAGACCTATGTACAGAAGATTAAATTCATTTAAAAAGAACCCGGGCAACGCCGGGTGCATTCACCTAGTATATATGTATATTTACAAATATATATTGTAACGCTTGTAGGGGTAGATGGAGGAATTTAATAGGAAAGTTGGGATTGAATGGAGTTGTTTGGTCCATGGACGTGTAGGAGACATCTCGATGAAATTAAGTAGGGAAACTGTGAACTTAAGTGTTACTGTCACCACACGGTGGGTGGTGCAGTGTTAATTAGATGAGGATCAAGGCCAAGTTCCCTAGTATGTAATTGCCCCCCTGTGGCTTTTCCCTACGTTTTTTGCATTACAAACCAGCAATGGACCATTACAACCGAGCTGCATGACCAAGTAGGAAGAAGCCCCACCTCAAAGGGTGACGGAGGGCGAAGTCACACCCTCGGAGCTGGTGATTGATGGGCGTGACTTCAGAAGCGAGGCAGGCGTGCCAAACAGGCGAGAAGCCCCACGCACACGCGGTTGAGAGAGAACGTAGCTTGGAGATGGTCTGTAAGAACTGGGCTTTACGGCAAGCATTCCTTTGACACGTGAAGAAGATGGCACGATTCTCGTATTAGGGCTGAGGAGAATTGGCTCGTGCAATGAACAAGACGTTGGCCTTTGGCTCTTGATTGGGTCGTGAGAGACGGATCTCAGAACCTCGTGTATGTCACCGAAGGGGACGGCGCCATTCTGCAAAGAGCATATCGGCAGGCACGATAGACGAAGAAGCTGCACGATGGTCGGTGAGCCTTGGTGTTGAATACCGCTCACAAATTGCCTGACGAACGTTCCAGCTGCGAGAGAGCGGCTCGGCGCCATTTTGCGTGCATCTATATGTGCAGGATGAAACGCCTCAATTCCAAGTTCCACAAGGACCATCTCTGGACCAAGCTAAGTGCCAGAATAAAGGAAGGGTTTTCTTTGATTTTGTTTCCCCTTGTCTGTATGTCGAGGCACCTCAATTTAGACCTTAGGATCAATATACCTCACGTTTTATTAGATTCTGATTATTGTTCCTTGTAAATATTTCTATTTGCATCAAATTCCCGTGTTTATTATAAGTTGCTGTGTCCGTGTTATTGTCCGTGGGGTTTGAGTATAAGTATAATGAGTGTTTTATACATATATTTTTTTATTATAATTTTTTTTTAATCACTCTATAGTGCCTAGTTTGTAGATATATGAAAGGTAATATTAAATGATCCCTGATCCCATTTCTCAGTGGGTGTAGGGAGGTGTTTTATGCTCCCACAAAAAAAGAAAAAGAAAAAAAAATTTAGATTCTTCAAAATGTCAACAAGATTAGAACAGCAACGGCCAATGCCGGCTAACCTTGCCAGTACATGATAACTGCTTCATGTGAAACGGCTTAAATACCCCTTGCCCTTTACACTTGTAAAGTAGGGGACACGAGCAACGTTACAAATTCAGGACCCATTTGCAAAAACCACACATATTACACAATTTTGCCGGTTAAATGATTCTCTTTGTCATTGTGCTACATTATGCATTCAAAATGATTTTTATTGTTTTGTTGAGCCCAAAAGGATGTTGCAGAGGTAGCACACTTACCCTTGAGCTGGCTATAAACTGTCTGATTGGAGCTTCGCAGGCAGGGTGTTACGTCACAAAGTTTGCAGTCCATCGAGTTAAGCCGGGCGTCCTGTCTGCGAATGCTAGTTGCTGGATATTAAAGATCCCATGGTGTGTTTTGCGAAATAGGCGAGTTATCGCCGGCAACCTGAACAAATCCCAAATTCTTGTCACCATCAATCAAACGTAAGGCCTGGCGAGCCGGTTTGTGAAAGACTTGGCCCAAAAACATTACACAGGTGACCAAACAAGAAAGTGGGAATAATTTGGATCATGAAAGAACTTGGTTGAATGTTTTGTTGTGACTGTACACTCAGCACCGCTGTTTCTTCTTGTTTTGACACGGGGCCCAGGTTTATGCAGGTCACGACTCCCGTTCGTTTATTATTTACAAACGTGCATATAACACTCGCACGTGTCCATTATCATGTACAGTGTGCAGTGAAAGTGCCCCGGCCTCCACACAACTTCAATGAACCCAGGATTACGTGCCCTCCTGCCTGTGCTCGGGGATTCTCATCAAGGTAACGGAACAGCACTTAAGCATGAAAAAGCAAGACGGCCAGCTCTAACTAGATCACTCCAATGAATGTGGGGGAAGGAACTACATAAAGCTCATTTATGGGCGACATAAGGAGGGCTAGAGGGGCAAAAGTGTTCCTTGAAACTTACTCAGAGGTATTGTAACGTGTATTCCGTTATTATCGCCTGCCGACCCATCATCCAACCATTCCTGCTTCATTTGAAGCAAGTATGTCAATAGCCATGTTCATAAGTTACTGCGCCAAGAAGGAATTAAATATTGCCCTGAAGGAATATTTGTTGAACAATGAACTGTAGACAAAATGCATTAATTATTACAACAGTTTTCACTTTCCAAAACTTCGCAAAACTGCACTTCTGGAAGAAAAAAACCAAAAAAACAACATGTGCCAAGAAATCGTTCAAGCTATTCCCCTCTCCCTAATCTAGCACTAAGCGACATGAGCAATAAAATAGCCAAATCTTCTTAAAACACAGAGCAGGTTTGGCTTCATGAACGACTGAGGGAAAATAAACAAACAAAATAACTATATAAATAAATAGTAGAGCTGAAGCCACCACATGCAAACGTGACCTGTGTGACATTCAAGAGGCAAAGTACAACCTTTCCAAAGACAGTGTTGCCAGTATGTTCTGTGAAGTGCGTCCACACACCTCAATGTCAAGACCACGAAGACAATTGCTGCCTGTTTAACAAAGGTGGAAGTTTCATTAAACTGTTCAACCATCAGAAGCATCCAAATAACATACTGGCAGCTAAAAGTATTCTTCTGTATATTCACCTCCACCACCGAAGGAGGGTGGAGGTTATGTTTTCATAACCCTGTCTGTCTGTGAACAGGATGTCTCAAAAACTTGCGGAGCAATTCGGACGAAATTCAATGGACAGGTTGGGTTTGTGATGAGAACAAGGCAATTCGATTTTGGTTCGGGTTCCGATTCAGATCCAGCCCATCAGTGGGATACAAAATGTAAACAGTTCAGCCTGGTTGAGGTGTGCGCTCTACCGAATGCTGTCCAAACACCCCCAAAATATGATCGGCTTGTTCTTGTCACCTAATCAACTGATCCACCAAGTTTTTTTTTTATTAATCCGTCCGTACTTTTAATATCTGTGTTATATATCGTTTTTTTGGCCCGATCTCTCAACGGTGAAGAAGCACTTAAAAAATGCTCGTATCCCGATCCAGATTCGGATCTTCACCAAAATCTGATCATTTCGTCCTTGTCACACAAACAGCCTGTCCATCGAGTTTTGTCCGAATCCGTCAATAACGTTTTGAGATATCCTGCTCACAGACAAACAGAGAGGGGTGAAAACCTCTGTCCACCTTAGGTGGTAGAGGTAATCATCCTCTTGACAGAGTATTGGTGCTGACGAAGCAGTTCCTCGGTGAAGGTTATGCTGGGTGGTTTGCCGTTGCCTTCGCAGCAGTCAGATTCAGACAGGGCAGAAATTTGTAATCGTTTATGATTACCGACGATAGCTCGCCTACACTTCACGAAGGACACTGTGGGGTCTTTAACATGCAGTAGCTAATGCCGGCAGACGGGACGGGACGCCGGATGTATATGTGTGCCGTCCCTCGGATGTATGTTAACATGGGTGTCCCATCCGTCAGCATTAGCTTCTGCACGTTAAAGATCCCACGGTGTCCTGCACGAAGAGTAGGTGAGCCATCTCCAGAACCCTGAACAAATTACAAATTCCTGCCACTGACTCCCTGCGTCAGGGTGGTGACCATTCCAGGATTCTAACCCTAGTCATACGAACTGCTTCGGCAGCACCAACGCCCCCCTGTATACAGCATGGTTCATCGTCTGATCTGGTGGAACATCACTGGTTTTCTCGATTTATACTTGGGACGAGCATAGTTCATACAAAGCACGATCAAAACTGCAGCAATTTATGGAGGAGGTTTTAAGTGGAAGACAGAGAACAACAAAGAGTAGATATAGGCACAGGGTAATTCCAGCGTAACGGACGTAACATTGAGACAAAAATTGCATCACTAATGTTGAAATTTTGAACAGAGAGTTTCTTTATTACATATCGTAATTAGTCTTCTATGGCTTTTCTAATATTGGTACAAACCCCACTGTGTAGTCCTATACTAAGAGCAAACAAATCAATAAGAGGCGTAACGGATGTAACATCGAAATGGACACAACTAAAACTGGCCATAGCACAATTCTCAAATCCTGCGAAATAACGAATTTGTAGTATACCTTTCATTCACGGTAAGCAAACTAAGCATAGTAGCATACTTTCTAAGTAGCATACTTTCTATATTCCAACGATACGATCTGTCTGTTGTTTGTTAAAATATTTTGAAAAGTGTCATGTAACGGACATAAACTCAGCAATGTAACGGACGTAACCCATGCGATTCACATATTGGATAGTCAATGCTAGGGCGCATTTTATGATATCTATACAATCTCTTTACATACATCAGCGAACATTTGGTTGTTTTTTTTTTGAAGCAAAAATAATTATTTTGGATCAAAAAGGCATTAGAACCGTGGACTGCAGGCGTGAATAACACTAAAAAAATGTAACGGACGTATCAATGTGCACCTGGTACAATAAAATGCAAAAAAAAAGGTACACATCAGTGGAAATGTTTCAAAAATTATACTACAGCCTGATCATATATCAGTAATATTCATCAGCGAAATACTACTTCGGATTAAAACATTCATCAAATAGCCATATTTTCGACAAAATGATAACAGACAGAATGACTTACCGTTGGAGAGACGTTGAGGCAGTTTCTTTCAGAGATGGCCGCCAAATCACGTGACATCATCCACGGAGTAAATATCGGCATAAATAATGAAAATTTCAGACCTAACTAAACACCGTCCAACAGAAATCCCTTTTGAAAAATACATTTTCAAATTTTATGCTTCATCTCCATTTTTTTAAAGTAAAAACCCCACAGTAAAAACTGTATGGCGGGTCTATAAATGAGCCACACATCAAATACCCCCCCCCCCCGTCCTTTTCTTTTTTAACCCTTCCTTTATAAAACAAGACTATTTAAAGAACTATTTCCAAAGCAGTATAATAAAGTGGAAATGTCAAAGTAACATGACCAAATCTATATTTTTTTGACACCCAGAATATACATAAATGGAGTACAGTAATTCCAAAAAAAAGATTGCACAAAAATCTTCAATTGAGGTAAAACATTAAAAATGTGGTTTGTGAGATCACAGCCATCAATTTTCACTCTTTATGCATACCCACGATGATGGACGTCATGTTCGAGAGGACGTCCTCGTTTGGACCTTTCATAAGTTAAACAGGGCAGTGAAGAGGAAATTGCTGTACTATCAACGTAGCAAGTGACTATCAATTAAAAATGGCCGATTCACACGGAGAAGCATTTACAAATGTTGGAAAGGTCAGACCAACAATAACATACGGCAACATAGGTCAACATTTAATATTGTTGCAGTCACGCGTACTCGGTGATGGTCGTGCCACGACGGGCAGAAGATGAAGAGGTGTCGACAGGCATGACCCCAATTAATGAATAGAGGTGTTTTTATCTAAGCCGGTGGTCTAGGAGGTATTGGGGGGGGGGGGATGGAAATTCTCTATGTAAATGTGTATCGTGTAGTGCCACCTATAGCTGGAGGGTATTACAAGTGACATGCAGAGCTGTCACTTACCTATACACTGCCCAAATAAAGGTATGCGTCAGAAGAACTGTCGCATGCTTGGAACAAGATCACCCGTAGGGCGGGTACTCTGCTATACTAAATAAACAGCGAGTCCAAGAAACCACGTCGGCTTAACCGATAATTATCCTTATTGCATGTAATCAGGGTGATGGTACTGATAGAAGAGAGAATGAGCAAAGAAAAAAAAACTGTGGCACAAGTTGGCCCTGCTTGCATGCCATCTTGTTGCCAATTGGACTGCACACTGCAGTCTGGGGTGGCTTGTATGTGTTGCTCCTCCCTTCGGCTTTGGAGAATTGCGCACCACCGCCAGAGCACCACATGCACAGCGAATGGAGAGCGCACAACAGAGATGCCAGCCAGAACCCATAACCAGCCTAAGTGCTTTGAAAACTCTGTGTGGGGGGGGGGGACATCAAACCACCTTTGGCGAACCCTCATTGGCCGTGAAGCTGGGGAACCCTACCTACCGGTCGGAGACCTTTGGCCGACTCTTGCCTTGATCATGGGTGAGCTGATCACTGAGGATTATTGAAAAATTCCACGAAGCAGATGCACAGCACGGAATGCTTAAGAAATGTTCAGGGGGGGGGGGTTGGGGTGGAGGTGGGGCTTAGACACAAACTTGTGCTGGGGAGACTAGATCTTTGGAAACACGTGCTCGACACATTTCATTAATTACAGGAATCACATCACACGTATTCCATTCTAACGTGCACTGTAAAATCTATCCCCCATTTTACCCACTCGACCAGATCCGTAACAATACGACGAATAACATTTTAACGAGAGACATATTGGAAAAGGGCTTTGTTTCATCTTGTGTCCAATATGCCTTGGTTCTCGAAGTTTGAGTGTTATCCGTTTCTGAACTGTACACATCTGATAAGATTACCATTTCCTCCAAAATATGCTTGTAGCATATTGTTCAACAGATACGCACAAAATTAACAACGGCATGTCATCACACAGTCTCGGGTCTTGACAGAACATTCCTGAGAGTGCTAATGATTTGTGGGGGCAGGGGGGGGGTGAATGTGGACTCATCGAGAATGTTAACCATGAAAGGAATAAAGGTTTTTCAATTAATTTGTTGATGATGCCCTATTCCACTCTTTGTACGTTGGCGCTGCCGAATCCGATACTTGGCGAGGGTTATGCCGGGTGGTTTGCCATCGTCTTCCCAGCACAAACAGGGAAGGAATTTTAAGTTTTTTTCATCTTAAATTTTAATCCATAATCTCAAGTTTGCCCAGTATTCACAAAAGTCCATCGAAATAAAAATCATTTCGTTGTGTCAACTACTTAATCTATCAATGCTTTTCAAACTAGAGGGTTCATGGAACACCTTACTCCACGTAGTCTTGAGAAAAACAAGGACACAAGGACGGTCTGCGAGGAGCAAATCTGATTGGTCGAGATTATGTAAAATGCCGTAATATTTTTTGAAGTCCTGCGAAACGAAAGGTTTTCAAAGTGCCAAAAAGGCAAGCTGTGTTTTAGTGTTCGAGTATATAATTCACTTGAAGAAAAATAAAGATTTTAAAGGTGTTACAAAATAATTTTTTTGACATTCACCGCCATTGATGCAGCATCTTTTACACGTCACATTAGTTCTCCGTGCCTGTTGTTTGTGTCCTTTATGACATCCTCAGAAACATTAAGTTTGGAATTATTTTCAATTTTGTTTCACTGCTGGACCGACAGAGAGAATAAAAAATTTTTTTATCGCACTCCTCTCTGCGCATGCGGAATCGAGACGAAATTCCGAGCCAAAGTACTGTTAAACTACAGGTTCGTTTTCCGATTGATGTCCCGATTCTTATTCAAGATGTCACATTCAATTGAAATCAAGTTGTTCCTCTTTCATTAACTCACGTTTGTAAACACACTGACAGACAGACGGGAAAAACGAACAAATTGCTTCTTGGAGGGGGGTTAATTATAATCCTGAAGAACAGCGACACGATTCAGCGATTCACGATCCTAACAGCGACACGATTCAGCATTGGACCTTCAACACCTACCATTTACATCATGGGTTGAATATAATGATTTTTTTGCTAATACTTCCACTTATTGTGGTGGCATGATTTCATGCTTTCAACTGGCTATTTACAACGGTGCATCGTCACTGCTACCGAGTATGGGGACACCAGTGATGCAATGCCCCTATTACCACTTCACTGGTACTCATTTCGCCGACCTCGGAAAGATGACAGGCTGAGTCAACCCCATCTGGTATTATTTCAGCAGCCGACGGGGCTCAAACTCTGGACCCGAAGATCCCAAGCCTGCCACGCTAACCACTAAGCCAACACCAGGCTTCGATAGAATGATAAAAATGCAATAACTGTTCAAACTTATCAGAAACATTAAAGGAAGATGGCAATAATTGTTAAAGAGCTTGCACAATAAGGCACAGTGCTACAAATTGTGCCATTTGATAATAATCAATGTGTAATGATACTGAACTCCATCGAATGCAACATAAACACACACGACAACTGAGTGACTGCACAATCTCTATGATGGAAACATATTGCAAGATCTTTGCTTCACGGTCCATGTAAATTCACCGTCATCAGTGGACGACGGATGATAATTGGTAAGATCCATCAGGCATACAAAAGTCTTACGAGTACAGAGCCAGACCACTTCCAGCATGATGTTGCTTCGTGTATCGAATTGTCTTCGAGGTCTGATACAAATAATTTGCTGCCGACACCTTCGCTGTTTAAGTTTGTTTATTTTAAATGATCAATCATATGGAAACGCACCTTGCAGAAGCCTCGATATCTTTCCCTTAATTAATTTCTTTTAACTATAAGGAGGTTAAATCATTGTCCAAAATGCTCATAATCATTGTCCACAAAAAAAAAAAACAGCATTTGCTGAACACTCAAGCATGTTTATTCACAGGTGAATCTGCCCGTGTGAGTTTGTGGAGCAACTTGCGCAACAACACCTCACTTTTCAGCAGCAATCTGTGATAATGGATGTTCTCTTTTCGCTGCAATAATCACTGTCGCCTCCACGGGCAATTTCAATGAACGGAAAAAAGATTTGTTTGTTCTTTGTTCCTTTTCTAGTCAAACTTGTTAGAGTGTTCCCCACAACAGCTTTGAACTCTATGCAATAAGTCGAATGTAACTTTTTCCTCTCTAATTAGTGACACCAGCAAATTACCTATCAGGTGATTGTGCCACACACACACACACACACACACACACACACACACACACACACACACACACACACACACACACACACACAGTAAATGACATTTTTTACCATGACTAAATTTGCACGTGCAATTCTGACAATTCCTCAACCGCCCCCTCTAACCCAAGGCCTCAACCTCCCCCTCCCAACTTCTGTCCCATCTTTCCTCCTCCATCCTCACCCACCTCCCACTCATCCAACAGGCATTCCCACATCGAAACATCAGAATATTTCGCGTCAGCTCCGCGGTGAAAGCACTGCTTGAGAGAATGCCACACAGTTATTCAGGAGGTCTGTAAACAACAGAACGCTGCCTCCATCGCCGACACCTGTGTTCACAATGCTTGTGACGCCGAGCGGCTCAAAATCCTTTTAACAATCGCTTTGGTCATTTTACAGGGAAGAGAAAACTTAAGAGCTCGGCATGGCAATTGTGAATATGACGTCTTTGACTTCACATAGCAGTAATCATCAACACGGCAGCCATAGTGTAGAAATAGTGGAGGGAGACAGGCCACTGTCCAACCAGTGTGTGGAACCCAGACGCACACATGGACAGATGGATGCACTCACGCACGGCTTCTCTTATCATATAGATAAATGAAAATGGTAAAGTTCAATCGGACTGTCAGGATGGCCTCGAGGTGCGCACGCTCACCTCTAAGCTGTGTTGCCCGAGTTTGAATCCCGGTCCAGCTATAAACTGTCACCCTGGTGCTTCATACACAGGCTCATGGACCAACCTGTGTGCGGTTCATTGGAAGGACAAAGCTGGAGGACCAGTGTGCTAGCACGGGTCATTGTCGGACGTTAAAGAACCCTCAACGTCTTTCGCGAAGAGGACGCTAGTTATCATTGGAACCCTGGATAAACGACTGTAAATTCCTGCCCGGAATGACTATCGGGGAAGGCAACGGCAAAGCACCCAGCACCCTATGCAGCTACTACTTCGGTCGCACCATGGCTCCTTCGAGAGTACAGTACATCGACGGCGATGAAAGTTGGATTGCAAATCAGAGTGCTATGTGGGCCATAAAACTGCAAGTTTGAAACATCAAGATATGATGAAATGGCGTGGATCAGGATGTCTCCACTGAAGAAATATACTTTGGATTTATTACGACAAAATAAAATATATATATATATATATATACACACAAGGCTTCATTTTTAGAAAGAGAGCAGAGATGTGAGCACGAAATAATGTGACGAATCGAAAAAATCTCATTTCAACTAAGTTATCGGCGATCATTTAAAGTAACTTTACTGCTATCTCAGCAGATGCGTGTCGGTGGTCTTTCTGTTTTCCACCAACTGGCTCCCTCGTTCTCGCCACCATCTGCTATACTTTGCTATCTGTCCCCTCCAGCCCCTGCAGGGCCCATCTGTGAACCCCCCCACTTATTATGAGACTCCAGATCTACACATTCACACTTGCTTTTCATATTTTCACCTTACTCGTGAAACTAATACCTGTTTCGGTCCAGTCTCGCACACCCCTCTCCTCTCACCACGCGCTCCCCGGGGCTTCAACAAGGCTGTCCACCGACACATCGAGCAAAGCCGACCAACATCTGCGACTTCTTCAACTCCCAATATATGTCGGCGATTATTTTGCTCATTTCCCCTGTTTTTCTCTCCCTCTAGATTTATGATCCACTTCCCATGCAACTTTAGTCCATCTTTTTCTCGTCCCATCCCTCCCAAAAGGGTCGAGATATGATTTTTTTTTTGTATACCATGTCAAGGCTCGTGTAAAAGAGCTAATACACAGAAACGTTATAACAAGGCAGGAGAAAAAGAGGGCAGGAGAAGGAAGCACAAAATAGGTGGGAACAAAAACAATAGGATATCTGTGGAAGGAGATGCATGGGATGGGGTACACGGGGTAACAACATGGTACTACAGGGACTTTCAGGAAGAAAACAGGGAATTTGAAGGAGTGGGTTTGGGGTGATTAACAGGGGTAGTAAAGATCAATATTTTGGACGGGGAAGATATGAGATGGGGGTGAAACTGTTTTGAAGGCCTGGAGGGAGGAGTGGGGTTTTGGTGGACTTGAGCACCCTGAGGAAATATAGGGAGGACAGATCACAGACAGTAGCAGTGGGGAGGGGGGGCAAGGATGGAGAGGAGACGGTTGAAGACAGAAAGACCACTGACCTGCCTCCGGTGAGAGAGTGAGAGACCCAAAGACTCAGGCTCCATTGCGGGAGATACCAATGATCCAAAATCCTTGGTTTCCACAGCTTGAAGTCAAGCTAGTGTGAGGCAGGAGCACAACCCAGAGGGGAGCAGTACTCTATCAGACTGTCGATGAAAGCTTTGTAAGTGGTTCGAAGCTCAGGTGTGCCAAGGAAGAACTTTGCACGATGTAGGATGCCCAGTCGCGACTGGCTTTGGAGGCCAGCTAGAGATGTGGCTTTCCCAGGAAAGATAATGGCGAAGATAGTTGACCCAGAAGCTTGAATGAAAGGACTTCTTCAAGAGGATTGTTGAGAAAGTACATTGGGGGGGGGTTCTAAACGGTCCTTTTGGAGAGACATGGTGAGGGTCATTTGTGTTATGGGACATGAAGAGAGCCTTAATTTCAAATCATACATTGGTCTACGTACATCTGTAAGAAAGCAGGAGTGGTAATGGTAACCATTATGCGAATGTAGTACATGCAATTAAATGACTGGCAGGATGGCATAGACCGAGAGGTACGCACACTCGCCTATAAGTTGTCCAACCTGGGATTGAATCTCAACCCAGCTATAACCTATCATCCCGGTGTTTCACACGCAGGACGATTCATCAATGTGTGTGCCGTCCCTCGCTCGGATCAACATTAAGCTGGGAGTCCCGTCTGCCGGGATTAGTCGGCGGACGTTAAAGCTCGCACGGTGTCCTTCGCGAAGAGTGGGCAAGCTGTCGCCGGCACCGTGGATAAAAATTCCAAAATTCTGCCCGAACCCAAGTTGAACGTCACTCCTGGCCAGCCGGTCCGTGAAAGACTTGGGCCACACTTCCTCCAGGCAACCCCACAAGAACGTGGGAACAATTGCAGCCGCAAAAGGAGAGGAAGAAGAAGTTACAGGCAAGTACTCTGGCATCCCATAAAGAGATTTTTTTCTTCTCCTCAATGACCAATGACCCATGAGACAGCCAGCTTTGTGTGCAAAACAAGACTAGTCCTTGATAACTTCACATCACGCTCATGTTTATGTTGTCGGACAAATGAATCGAAGCGCTCGGTAAAGCAGGAGCAGCGTGCATCAGTTGGCCGAGCAAGTGGATGAGAGAGAGTTACGTGGGGTTTCGGTCTTCGGTGTTTGAACCATGTTCACAGTTCGCTGTGCTTTTCTTGGGATCGGTGGGATCTTGTTGCGGGCTGTGTTTTAAAATACCTGTTGGATGATAGAACAAGTTGTGAAAAGTTGGTAAACTTCAGACTGGACCGACGAACCAAGTTCGACCCACAGGTCCAATAAGACCCCCCCTCCCAAAAAGGCACAACAATTAATTAATGAAGCGTGCACTCAAAATAACCTGCACCGATTTGGCTCTGGCACAATTCACACCTCGTTCACACTTTGCAGCGAAAACGATATGAATCCGTTCTCAACACCTGGACCTTCAATTGCCGTGGGTCAGGAGCAAGCGCAGCACTGGCTGCCTGGGCTGCTGAAGCAGATGTACGGGGGGGGGGGGGTAAAGTACAAATGGCGAATGAAAGCACACTTCATTGAAACCTGTAACGTGGTCATAATATAAACAATGCAATTATTATAACATCCATTTATCGATCCAGCTCGATCCGCGCAGTTTTTCCAGACGACCATCGGGGGGGGGGGAGGATCTGCGGTGAACGTCATGGCGAACGAGCGCACCTCGCACCGGTCGGCGCGAGGCCGCGTCGGTCACGAAACCCGGCGCGGATTCGGCCGCTCACCTGAGGAAGCGCCGAGTTGAGTTGACGTTGCAGCGAGTCCCGGTCGTGACTGGCTTCCTGCAGGCGGGCCTGCGTGTGCGCCAGGGTCTCCTGCGTCTCCCGCAACGTCTCCAGGAGCTTGTCGCGCTCGTCGAGCATGCTCACCATGAGCTGCTCGAAGTCCGCGTCGTCGGCGCCGTACTGCGAGCCCCTCTGGCTCAGGGTGTCCTCGCTGATGGTCGGCATCACCTCGCACATCATTCCGAAATCCCCGTTCATGCCGGGACGCTCACTCGCACCTCCTGACTCTCGGAGCAACCTCGGCTCTCGTCAATGCGTCAAAGGGCACACGCAGCCGTCCTTCTCTCCTTCTCACGGCCTTCAATTTCCGCCTCGCTCTCTCTCTCTCTCTCTCTCTCCACAAAGCCCTTTCTATCCGTCTCTCGATCTCTTTCGGACGGCAGCGCCTCGTCACGCAACCTTCCGGGCGTTTGTCGTACCCACAATCCCCAGGCTGTACCGGGCGCTCGAGGAACCGCGACCCCTCCTGGTAAAACACCACCATGGCTTTCACGTTAACTTCTTCTTCTTCTTCCTCTTCTTCTTCTTAGTCCCCTCACTCTACAGCAGTTAAATCTTCTTCCTGTCTTTCTCTTCTTCTTCTTCTTAGTTCTCTCACCCTCCAGCAGTTAAATCTTCTTCCTCTTCCTCTTCTTCTTCTTAGTCCCCTCACCCTACAGCAGTTAAATATTCTTCTTCTTCTTCCTCTTCTTCTTCTTCTTAGTCCTCTCACCCTCCAGCAGTTAAATCTTCTTCTTCTTCTTCTTCTTAGTCCTCTCACCCTACAGCAGCTTTCTTTGTAGCTCGTGTCTCGCGTCGTGCTGCACTCGCTCAATTCGAACAAAATGCTTGAATACACTCACCGTGAACACCACAACGTCGGACCTCCTACCGATGGAGAATGTTTTTGAACAGAGTTACAGGATCATTGGATGGGTTCTTGAGGTGTTTTTTTAAAGATAATGCAGGCTGTGGACGAGGTCGGTCAAGACTCAAGTGGAGTTTTTCAGCAGAAGGGACGGTGTTGGGACCAGGAGCCATAAGGCATAAGCAGGTGAGGAGATTTTTTTTGAGGAAAGGGTCTTTCAGTTGGAGAGGGTTGGTCATGCATGGTAGTGGCAGACTGGCAGTGGAGGGGTGGATATTTGTTTAAATGGCATTTGGATAGGTTCCTGGATGCATTTGAGATGGAGGGGTATGGGAATGTTGACGGGGCTTGGAGGTCGCGTTTGTGTGTGCATGGGTGACAACCCTGGGGTTGGTGCAGCGCAGGCATGGTGGGCCGAATGACCGGCCTCCTCCTGCACCAAAGTTCCTTGTGTGTCCAATTGTATCTCAATGCAAAAAAAGCAAAAAAGAAGTCCACCGAGTGAAATGTGCAATTAGTGCACAGGTAACCCACAGGACAGGTGCTGGCTTAAAATCCCCTGTATCCCCTGTATGACTGTTGAATTAACACCAGGTGGGTTCACTCAGCTTGCCATCCTTCTAAGGTTGACAAAATGACTAACAGCTTACTGGAAAACAGGGGACACTGCATCAGTGGCACAGCTATGCTCCCAGAAATGATGCAACCAGCAGCGGCAGAGGCTGCATACAAAATAGTAAAGCACGGAACCTACAATTGCCAGTTCTATGTGTGGCTTGATCTTACCTGAGCCTGTTTTGAGCCACTTGGGGGTTATTTTTTCCAACACAGTAATGTACTGTATCTGTAAACATTATCAGATTGCTGCTGAGGATGTGATAACGGTAGTGCGAGAGAAACAGAAATAAGGATGGAATCGGATTTCAGCACAAACCGTTATTTTACAAACTCAGGTACATACACGTGGAACTGGCTGATCCTCTTGCTCAATTTTTTTTTTTAATCGACAAGTAAAGAAAGAAACACAACTTTGTTGGAGGAGTTGGCCTCCTCAAAATAAATAAATAAATAAATATCAAATGCAGTATAAACTAGAAGGGCACTTGGACGTACACGTGTCTCCACCAAGCTGATTAGTTTACGTTTTGTATCCCACAGATGGCGGAGCTGGATTTGCACTCAACTAAAATTTAATCGGCTTATTCTTGTCACCTAACCAACTCATCCACCAAGTTTCGCCCAAATCCGTCCATAACTTTTTGAGAACATCTAAATATATATAATTTAATATATATATATATATATATATATATATATATATATATATATATATATATATATATATCAGTTTTAGCCCTATCACCTTTGCTCAGATCCAGATCCAGATTGAACATTCACCAAAATGTAATCAGTTTGTCCTCTCACATACCAAAGCTCTCCACCAAATTTAATCCAAATCAGTCCACAACTTTTTGAGATATTTTGTTCACAAAGACAGACAGACAGGGGTGAAAACATAACCTCCATCCACCTTCAGGAGCAGAGGTAACTAGATCAGCACTCAGTGGAGGGCATACCTCCACCAGTCTGAACAGTTTACATTTTGTGTCCTACTGGTAGGTCAGATCTGAATCCGGACCTCAACCAAAATCCTTGAGATGCTGATCAACCTGCAGCAACCGCAAAGCACGTGGTCGGCCCTTAGGCCTCCTCCACTCACAAGGCTCCCTCGCTGAGAGAATACGGTGAGCAGGATCAGCATCAGGAAAACCAGCCACGTGTCCATCCAGCCGCAGCTGCTGTTCATGGAGGGTGCAGGTAACAAATCTTATTTGAGTCTCTCAAGAACCGCTCATTGGACACAAAGTCCGACCAGTGATAGCCAAGGAATCTCCGAAGAGTCATGGTACCGAAGGAATTGAGTCTCCATCTCAGATCCCTGGTCAGAGTCCAAGTTTCACATCTGTAAAGCGAGACTGGAAGCACCAAGGACCTGAAGACTTGGCATTTCATCCTCCTGCACAGGTACTCACAGCATCACACCTCATGATCCAGTGAATCCATGACTCCTCAGGCCCAACCCAGACATCTATTGACCTATGGCTCACAGTCAGCGGAGACATGAATATCACTGCCAAGGTAAGTGAATCTCTCCGTGACCTCAACATCC
>CM068952.1:156664801-156681349 GCA_035128595.1 Eptatretus atami
ACAAAGTTAATATTTGTTTGCCTAAAAATAAAAGGTAATTTCAAAATCATATACAGTACATGTACATACTTACTTTAAGACATAACCCAAAGTCATAGTCAACTATCCACACTTATCCGGATATATTTGTGTAAAAATCGTATTCCAATATAATCATCAATTCATTGATCCTTGCAAGTAAGTTACTTCAGCCGTCATTGACTATTATTGTACGTAGTATTAATATTTGAGGGTTCCTCAAATTCAATTTCTTACTCGAAGTGATCAGTGGAACTGCAAAATAGCTATTTTTCATATTAAAATGGTAGCCATCTTGAAAATATGAGACAGGTCTTATATATACACCTTCAATTTTATCATTATCGGTCCTTGACCATGAAAAACATAGTAGTAGACACCAAAATTGTGTGAGTGCATTAGAAGTGAAGATATAGCCCAAACAGAATTTATCGAAAGTCGGTGGTGGCCATTTTGTTTTTCGCCTCTTAAAAAAAATTCTCAAGGGTGCGAGTCTGGCACCCGGCTGATTCTGATTCAGGATAGCTCAGAGATGATGAATCAACCAAAAAACTTCATAATGACGCCACAACATGCTTTTTCACATTTCCGCTGGACTATTACCAATATAGGTGTCAGCACCTGTCGTGATCTCGCCCCGATCCGGTCGCCGAACCTCAGAGAATGCTGCAATACCAATGTTCAAACGCTTGAGTTCAGATGATAATAGAGACAGGTGATCATCCCCTCTTCGGGATAGGACATTCCAGGCACCCACCCGAAGGGACCTCCTCAGGTTAACTAACCCAAGGAGACCGCCCTCTGGTGGACGACACTTCAGCACCACTCCGCCACACACCACCGCAATCTGACCCAAGAAGTTTACTCCGTGCTTTTCCTCCTATCATCAACGATTGGGGGTCCCGAAGGCTTTTCCCCAATCCTGTCACCCGGTGAGTTGCCATGCAAAGCGCAGCAGCACAGGAGGTACTCCCACGGAATGGGTTTTCAGTTTTCTTTGCATTTGTGGGTTTTGTGGAATGAAGTGCTTGACGGTGGCTGGAGTGCAAATCCGGCCACCACCCTCCTAAAAAAAAAGTAACTCAACTGCAGGAGAATGTCCGCAGACACAGTTGGGCACTAGATATGGATGGCCATTGGCTCACAAGGAGCTCCAGTTTTGTTTTTAATCCTGCTGGGTGTCCATATCCATACATCCTCCCCACCAGGAAACCTGGTGTGAGGGGACGGTTTAGTCGCCGACAATCCGACCATGAAACAGGTTGGTGCAAGTTTACATGGGACCTGTAGCAAGTCACAGATCTAATCTGGCAGCAAGAACAGTGCACGTCATTATTCTAAGTTATATATAGTGTTACAGTTGTGGGGGTAGATGGAGGAATTTAATAGGAAAGTTAGGATTGAATGGAGTTGTTTGGTCCATCTCGAGAGACATCTCGATGTAATTAATTAGGGATACTGTGAACTTAAGTGTTATGTGTCATCACACGGGGGGTGTTAATTAGATAGGGATTAAGAGAGGCAATTACATAATTAATTAAGATAGGCAATTACATACAAGTTCCCTAGTATGTAATTGCCCCCCTGTGACCTTTCCCTATGTTTTTGTATTACAAACCAGCAAAGATGGAGTTTCACTTTTATAACAACTATACCAAAAGCTAGCCAAATGTTCCCGAGCAGGTGAAGGCCCCGCCATCCCAGGTTTCGTGCGAGCAAGCCACGCCCCAGAGGTGGAAGGTGGTTAGGTGACGTCAGAGAGAGATAAGAAGTAATGCATGAGTGCGGAGTGAGGGGCACACATGGTCAAGGAGAACGTAGCTAGGTGATGGCCTGTAAGACCAGGGCTTTACGGCTGGCTTTTCTTTGACGCATGAAGAAGATGGCACGATTATCGTATTCATTCTGAGGTGATTTGGCTCGTGTGGTGAAGTGAGACGCTGGCCATCGACTCTAGGCTGGTCGTATGAGATGGGCCTCGAAGCCTCGTGTATGTCACCGAAGGGGACGGCACCATCCTAAGCTGCATGGGGTCTCTGAGCCTTGGTGTTGAATACCGCTCACTAATTGCCTGACGTACGTTTGTCCCGCTGTGAGAGAGCGACTTGGCACTATTTTGCATGCGTCTACATGTACAGGACAAAGCACCTTGATTCCAAGTTCCACAAAGACCATCTCTGGACCAAGCTAAGTGCCAAAATGAAGGAAGGATTTTCTTTTATTTCGTTTCCCCTTGTCCGTATTTAAGTCTGTGTGTAGAGGCGCCTCGACTTTAGGATATATTTACTTCGCTTTATTATCATTACCGTTTGAATTATTGTCCCTTGTAAATGTTTGTCTATTTTCCTTAAATTCCACGGTTATTTTAAGTTGCTGTATCCGTGTATTTGTCGTGGGGCTCGAGTATAACCCCCCCCGTGTATCCGTGTATCCATATTTGCCTCTGTCACTCCGCCATTGCACCCCACCCTTCCCACATGCGTTATAATCTCTGAGGATCAACCTGTCCGCCTCCTATTAAGGAACCGCTCGACTATCCGAGCTGGCGGTGTTAACCGCCCGTCACCACAATTTGGGTCGGGGGTTTAACCTGGACCGCCAGCACCTCGACAATAGTATTAATAATACATCTTCACCCAGGTGAAGAGTTAGAAGAGCTACATAAATGACATCAGCTAAATACTTGAAGAAAAGACAATGTTCAATGGTCGTGTGCATTTCAATGCTGAATTAGGCCAGAAACAGGTAGATGGGACTTCAAAGGGAAAATCCGGAAATGGTCCAATAAACTCTACTCAGTAAACTTCTGAGAAAACCTCCCAGAAAGCAAAAAAAACTTCATCATGAAGACATTCTTCAGAAGGAAATATTCATGATAATCGACATGAAGTCTCAATGGAGAAGCAAAAGAGCTGTCAGGATGGCTGAGAGCCCAAGAGGTAAGTTCGCACTCTCTAAGCTGTCTAGCTTGGGTGCAAATCCTTTCACAGACAGAGAATTTCATCACGGTGTGTGCCGTCCCTCGGATGGACATCCCACGGATGTCTTTTACAAAGAGTAGGGGAGCGTTCGTGCGGCATCCTGAATGAATTCCAAATTCCCGTCCTAACCTACAGAGGGCATTGCATCAGCAGCACAGCCACGCACTCAACCAAGATGTTACCCTGCATCCTTTTTGGTGGTAAGGTCAAGGCTTGTGGAAGAGCTAGAACACTGAATGGATCAGGCAGCAAGGATGGCAATGGAGCAAAAGGAACAGGTGAGAGAGAGAGAGAGAAGAGAGAGATGAGAGAGAGAGAGAGAGAGAGAGAGAGAGAGAGAGAGAGAGAGAGAGAGAGAGGAGTGACACAAACAGCAGGGTTGAAGGATAAAATAGTGGAAACTTGGACAAATAGAGGTGTAGAGGAGGATGCATGGGTTGGACAAGATGGAAATGGAAGCAAACTCTCAGGAAGGAAGAACAGGAAATTTGTGAGGAGGCATGTTGAGTTAATGGGGTTAAAAAGATCATGGTTTTGGATTGGAGGCAATCTGAGATAGTGGTGAACAGATGTCTTGAAGACCTGGAGGGAAGAATGAGATTGAAGAGGATGTGGAAGTTGGTTCCACAGGTGGGAGAAAGAGAAACGAATGAGTAGAGGTGAGCAGTGATTCTGGATTTTGTAAACTTCATCAGAAGGGAGTTGATGGTGGACCGAGCTGTTGATATTAGAAACTGGGGGGGGGGGGGGGGGGGGGGGGGCAAAACACAGAAAGAAGAAAGGGTGCAAGACCAGACAGAAGGTGGTAGAAGTGCTCTGCAGCATACTGAAGAGTAAGGAGAAGGAGAAGTAAACAAAGTTTACAGCCATAGACACATATTCAACATAAGACTTAAGCCTGGTGTTGCCTTAGTGGTTAGGGTGGCTGGCTTGAGATCTTAGGGTCCTGAGTTTGAGGCTTGTTGGCTGCTGAATTAACACCAGGTGGGGTTGACTCAGCCTGTCATCTTTCTGAGGTCGGCGAAATAAGTACCAGTGTACTGCTATTGGGGCACAGCATCAGTGGCATAGTCGCGCCCCAACAAAATGATAGCTGCCATACGTAAGAAGAACAACATCTGATGTGTCATTTCTAAATCAGTTTAAATAAAAACAGATAATAAGCATTGGAAAGATGTCGAAATTTGAACCCAGGTTAGACAACCCAAAGGGAAATGCATATCCTGCTAAGATATCCTGTCAGTATCTTCCACTTATATTAAACAACAAAATAGAAAGATTTCAGCTCTTCAAAAGGAAGATCAATATAGATGTAGAAGACTATATGAGAGAAAGACATTCACACAAGGTATTTGAATTATGAGGTGTACCCAAAACGAAGACTTCATTCACTATCACAAGCAAGAAAATCAAAGAAACTTTGATCATAACTGCAGAAGTGGGTGGAAAGAAAGAGGAGTGAAATTAAAGGCGAATCAACACCAAAGGAACAACTTGCAGAGGTCAAAGGAGCAAAATTGAGCATGCCCTTGCTTCTCGCATGGACATCATAATGACTGATACGAGGTGGGTCCAGAAAGTTTCTAGCTTGGCCTATTTCAAGATACTAGTCAATACCCACTCTCATTGGGAGCAAGAAGATTTGTTTTCAGAATACTCGACTTTTGAAATGACGTAATCTGTCCCAGAATGCTTGGCGTGCATTCGCAGAAACCCCGAGCAACAATGGCCATCAGGGCAGAGAACGTATATCGTGCGTGCCAGTTAAAGATCGTTACCATAAATGGCTCGCAAAGCTTCTGAAAGAAGCCAAAAATACTTGGAAAGTAGCTGAGAAAAAGGGGTGTGCCTCTGCACAACAAAATATTTGGAGAACTTTCTGATCAACTCACCCAAAAAGTTGACATCTTGCAGTCCGTACTGCAAAAACTCCCGACGATGTGTGCCCATGCAAGGCTTGTGGATGTGTATGTACTACCTGACCTACCCGAACATCTCTGTCAGTGAGTGGACTTTGAACCTTGCGGGATTACTTCATGAGAACATGGCAGGATTGGTGATTTATTTAATGGACGTCTGCAATTGGAAAGACGATGACGTCATTACCAACATTCAGACAGACTTCCTCGAGGGAGACACCGTATCTGGTTTGGGTGCTTCTTAACACCAAGGGGAAGGTCATATCTGGGGCTTGTCAACGATGCACAGGGTAAGTTTAAATTGATGATATTTACTATTTATCATGTTGGGGAGGGGAGGGAGGGTGTGATTTGGAGCTGTATTGGGCTCCAGGTGCCGTTATAAATATATATTTTTTTGTTTGGTTCCAGGGCCACAAGATAAATTATATTAAATTTTTGCATCTATTGGTAAAAGGATAAGCGTCCGTTTGTGTGGGTGTGTATGTGTGCTATATCCACTGCTGCTGCTCGATAGTACTAGCAGGAAATGGTGCAAACTCAATACCTCTCATCCGCGGACATTTCTCGTATTTCCTATATTTCGGAGTCTGATTTGCGTTCAGGAAAATAACAATTATGGTTAACCACCTTGAAATTGCCACTCTTTCGTTTAAATGCTGAAAATTATGTTTAAAAGACTATTTGAATTACTTATTTCATGCAAGCAACAGCAGGTTAAAAGTGCCTGGCAAGTATATCCGAGTCACTGAAAACGCACACGCAGTGCATACTCAAAAGGCCTCATTAGCATTCATACATCAATTTTAAAGTACCACCCACATTGGCATTGTTTCACACCAACAATACCTCCTCCATCCAGCAGGGGTCAGTGGTTCAACCACTTGCACTATTCCATGTGTACGAGGGGTGATCAGTTTGTTTGTGGCCCAACCTACTTGTAGATTTGGTGAAAGTTGCAGAGTATAAAGATATATCCTTGTTATTATGATATGCCTTGTTAATTCCTTATTTCTGCTTGTAGATTTTCTAGAAGTGGACTCAAATGAGGGAACCCCCCCTTAACTTCCGTCAAAATGGAGAAATCGGAGCTCCGGGCTGTGATAACGTACTTGCACAAGAAAATCTTGCCTTCCAAGCAAATACATATGGATATGGTAGTGACATTCATATTCCATGATAAAGAACTGGGCAGCTGAGTTCAAGTGTGGCAGAACAAACACTGAAGATGAACAAAGATCAGGTCATCCTGTTGAGATTGCAATGCCAGAAATAGTAGACTAAGTGCATGAAGTAGTGATGAAAGACAGATGAGCATCCATCAGGGGCATAACTGAGACATTGGGTTTCAGTTTTGGTTCAGTTCAATCAATCCTCACAGACAAATTGGGCAAAGGTGTTGGCACGGTGGGTTCCCTGAATGTGTGTTGCCATTCCGTAGTTTTTGTGATGATCCAGACGACTTCCTCCAGCAGATTGCAACACAGGATGAGACATGGGTTCACTATTTTGATCCTGAGAAATAGCAACAACAGAGCATGCAGTGGAAACACACAGGGTCACCACCCTCCTCAAAAGTTAAAGAGGACATCATCAGCTGGAAAGTTAATGACCATTGTGTTTTGAGATTGTGATGGTGTGATCATGGTTGACTTCTTAAAAAAGGGAAATACTGTTAACAATGAACATTATTCTGATGAACTGCCCCAGTTACATGATCTAATTAAGCAAAGGTGATGAGTTAAACTGACCCATTGGTGTGCTCCTTCTCCAAGACAACGAACGCCTCTCCACACAGCCAAACTTTCGGTGGGTACTGCTTGCTAACTGTGGGTATGAACTTCTACCATACTCACCAGATCTAGCCCCATCCGACTTCTATTATTTTGTTCCCTCACTTGAAAGAAGCTTTGCAGGGGAACAAATATGAGAATGGCAATGCTGTGATGACAGATGTAGAGGACTTCCTTGAGGGGCATGATAAAGAGTTCTACAGAATGGGCACAGCCAAGCTAGAGGAAGGATGGATGAAGTGTATTGCCAGGAAAGGAGATCATGTTGCGAGAGAAAGTTAAATAAAAGTGATTGTATGGTGTTTACCTTGTTGGACCACAAACAAACTGATCACCCCTCATACAGGAAAAAATCTCAAGTGGTCTCCCCATGCTCGTAGGGGGTGGTTGGAGGGGGGGGGGGGGAGTTTCTTTAATGTCCCTGACCAGACCTGGTACATCAACACAAATGCAAAAGCTGGTGGAGGTCAGCCAGGCCATTTTCAATTCTGTAGAAACAGACATACAGATACAAACATTGCCTTTTAGCTCACCTGGAACAAAGTTTCCAGGAGCTTATGGGATGGTGCATCATCCGTCCGTCAGTCTGTCCATCCACAAACACTTGCAACTTCTTCTCTGAAACACACACACAATTTCGATTAAACTGACCACAACCTTCATCACCCGGTATGTACCAAAGTTTGGTTATGGCATTAAAATAAAAAACTTTTTAAAAATCATGAATAAATAAAAAATCGGCCCGAAGATTGTCTACGGACATTGCCCCCAAATAGGTATTTACTTCTTCTCTCCGAAACCACACAAACAATTTCGATTAAACTTGACCACAACCTTCATCACCCAAGATGTACCAAAGTTTGTTCACACCATTAAAAAAAAAACGGGTCTGAAAAGGTTGTATGTGGCGGGGGGGAGGAGAGGAGGGGTGCTCCAAAATAAGTATTTGAAATAACATTGTTCATTAGTACATTTGCTGATTCTGTGGCCACGTTGACTTCCTCCTCAGTACATATTTCAACCAGGTGAGCGCCAGGGTTATTGCCCATATTTATTTTGTAGGAGTAAATACCACCGTCCGCGCTTCGGCTGACAGAATACATAAAGTGGGGGGGGTCAGAGCGGGACACGAGGGAAAGGGGAAAAGAGAGGGGGAGCAGAGAGAGAGAGAGAGGAGAGAGAGAGAGGGAGAGAGAGAGAGTGAGAGGAGGGAAAGAGAGAGAAGGAGGAGGAGGTTGTACCGAGGAGGAGGGAGGAGGATAGGGTGGAGCGGGAGAGGGGAGCGGAGGATGGGTGTGGTAGCAGGAGGAGCGAGGAGGGTGTGGGGAGTGAGAAGGTGTGGGAAGGGAAGACAGTATGAGGTGAGAGGGAAGGTGAAGGCAGACATGCAGTGGAGGCGTTATTAGTGATTCATAATGTTTGATAAAAAAGTGCATTCTGCATGGAAATTAACAGTGAAGATGGAAATGAAGAATACGTCTGAAATCTTTTCTACCGGTCATACTATAAACACGGACCGGGAGACAAACACGCAACCGACACAATGCCGGAGACAAAACCCGCCAAGCCGCATCCGGATCCAAGCCGTCCGCTCACAAACACTACTCGGACTAACATCGGAGACAAACTTCCTGCCGAACATAAATACAGCCCGGATACATCCGGAGAACAAACATGCCCAGACGCGTCAGAGACAAACTCAATACGACACTCAGAGATTAAAAACCACCAGACACATCGCAGAAGACAACCTGCCTGGACAGCGTCTGGAGACAAACACTGTCAAGACATAACCCACCGCAAGATATGTGGGAGAACCAATAGGAGGAGGAAAGAAGAAAAAAAAGGGGAAAACAAAGAGAAAGAAAAGAGGGACGGCAAAAGGAGAAGAGACAGCAGAGAGAAGGACAGAGGAGACAGAAGAGAAGAAGCGGACAGGAAGAAGAGAGAGAGAGAGAGAGAGAGAGAGAGAGAGGAGGAGGGAGAGAGGTGCTGGCATTATTTGGGAGAGGGAAGGGCAAAGGACAAAGAGAGAAAGAGGGGAAGGGGTAGGGGAGTTGTAGAGAGAATATGTTATGCTCTATGGAACAAACACCACACAACACAACAACACACAACACCACACACACCGGATTGTGGCCGATTTCGGCAATTTTTTCGGGAATTGGCAGGTTGGAGGTCAGTGTGATTACCACTACAGTGATACCGTATATACAAACCAGAAACCTTGAGTAAGCTTTCGACGCGAAAAACAACATTACATTTTATTGACGTTTATGATGTGTTCACAAACATTAATCTTTATAAACAGCTGCGTGTGACAGGTGGAAAAAAAAGTTTTGGCTCGCTAATTAATAAAACACTTTATACAGCAAACGGCTGGAAATCGGGTGTTATTTCACAACTCACTCAGAATCCGAGCACGAGAGCACAAACCACTCGCTGAGAATGACGGAGCACGAACCACTCGCTGAGAATGACGGAGCACGAACCACTCGCTCAGGATGACGGAGCACACACAAACCACTCGCTCTGAATGACTTGGCACGGCAAAAGCGGCTGCAGTGAGTGAACAATTCTCTCAGAATGACGTAGTGCGCTGCCGCTATCGACTATGGTGCACTCATTATGTGGCTTAAGCACTCAAGCAAGCACTCCAATTAAATGGTTGATAAGGATCAGCTGGCCAAGCTATGGCTGCATACCAAATAGGATCCCTTTAACTTTAAAGCTGGTCTTCACCGCGCACTGGTGTTGGCTTAATGGTTAGGGTGGTGGGCTTTGGATCCTTAGGTCCTGACTTTAAATCCCGCTCAGCTGTTGAATAAATACCAGGTGGGGTTAACTTGGCCTGTTATCCTTCGAAGGTCGGCAAAATGAGTGCCAGCATGCTGGTATGCTGTGTCGGAGTGGTGACCCGTCCAGGATTGTGCCCAATTGCCAAGAAGACTGCTTAAGCAGCACCAACGCTCTGCACTGAGTATGGTCCCAATCTCCTCTTCACCGCGCACGCAACAGTTAAGGAAATAAAATGAATTTGTTCAAATAATGACTTTATCCACAAAAGAGTTGCTGTTTAATGTAGAAGAACCCTGGAGACATCACAAAGTTTAATCGCCTGTGAAATAAACATTGCAGATTATAAATCCGTCATGTTTCCCGCTCGTCTGTGCACACGTCACTTGGTATATCGTTCGCGGTCCTCGCAAACATTATAACTTTATCTTAAAATGTCCATTTTTCACCAGATTTGCTTTGATTCCCTGTGGAGCACCTCGCAAAACCTCTGAAAATATAGACACAGATCTTACAGATGCTCTGGATAGGCAGTCCCTCTGGGGGACAGGGCACTATGTGAAGCAGTGAATGCATTAAATCATACAGCTCAATGAAGCTGGTTAATTTTGGCACATCCCTCAATGGTTTGTTCATGCAATATAATTCTCCAAACAGTAGAAAGAGATAAGTGTAATGCTTTGGAAATTTCACATTTTCTTGTTTATGTATGGAGGATTGAACATAGCCTTGCTTGCTTTTCGTAAATAGATTTATCGGCTTAGTTATAAGACTCGTTATTTCTTTAAATGATCAGATTTCACAACATATATCAACACTTATTTAGTCCGGACGATATCCGATCCTCAAAACCGAAATAATATTTCGATGATAAACTTTAATTAGTCCGGGAGAGTAGATCGTGGAAAATCGTCTCATATAATGCATGAAATCCCTCCAAGCTCCTAATTTTAAAACTATAGTACTTACAAAAGTGATGTATACAGTGATTCATCGCTATGATGAACAGGCATTCGATAATATGAGTGAGCAAAGTGAAAAAAAAACTTTATCGTTAAGAAATCATTGTAGCCTGTTCCAAGTCAAGGCATGGTTGAGGAGGCCAAAAAACATGGCGGCTTCAGAACCCAATGAAGTTACCGAGGATTCACCTTTCAGACCCCAAAGAGCGACGTGGCCAAGGATGTGCCTGTTGAAGGATATAATTCAATAACACCGTTAATTATCTTCAAATGGGGTGTTTTAATTAACCCAAACACCTAATTTTCACTCTTGCACTTCCTTGGAGTTTTCTTAGTAAGCATGCAAAGTTTTTCAGGCTGCTAGGTTTCATGGTTTGGAGTTATGGAGCGACACACACACACACACACACACACCACACACACCACACACACACACACACACCACACAACACACTACACCAACAAACACACCACACATCACAACACACACTGCCATTTTATAGTACAGATAGTCGGATGACTTAGAACTATGAAGAACAAGTTGGGGTCACCAATCAATAGTCAGAGTTATTAAACTTTAACGCAAACAAATCAGAAGATTGATGTTTATGAGCTGTAGAAATTCTCGTGATTGCACAAGCCGTCAATGTCCGGGGCCAATGGCTTCATTTCTTGTGTTTGAGATTGGCATACTGGCAACTTTAGGCGACAAAATATGGGTGTTGGTGAGCAAATGAAAGCGGCGGTGTTTTTTTTTTTTTTTTTTTAACCCTTGTGTGTACTGCGGTCGGAGATTTTGCGACCGAGAGAAAAATTTGAACTTTATTTTTTTTTATTTGGTTATTCGTCTAACTTGACACCCAAGTTGTGTTTTTTTTGCAAGTACCACTTGAAATTCACAGCCCTATGAAAAAAATTAATTGAGCAACAGGGAACCATGCGGCCAAAAACAATGCAGCATGCAAAGGGTTAACCAATTGATATGTTGACTAATCAGTTATGATAAGGAGATTCCAAGTAAGAGAACATACATACATACATAATATTTCTCAAACAAAGAACATTTCGAAAAGTTTTATTCACTTTTTTCGTTTCCAGTTGTCGCCTGTGACGCGTGACGTCACATTGACTGCAAATAGCGTCCCCACAATAATGAGCAGTGTTGCCTGGTTTATAGAGACCAAGTGATGATAAATAGTGATGAATGCTTGATGATGATCTTGATAAATCTTGACAATTAAACTTTGAGAAATGTCCGTTCATTCACAAGCATCAAACTGCATCCTGGTATCCCATTTCATTAAAAAAAAATTTTTATTAGGGTTTAAATTTGGAACGGTCATTTGTGGACACCCTGTATACGAATGAAAACAATCCGAATCGAATCGTACCATTCAATACACTCGAAAGTACCAATAAATATCACAGTTAGAAGTCGAAGAGCGAATTGGAAAGCAAATAGGCCTACCAAATGATTCGGGGTGACGACAAATGGTAAACGAGAGGAAGCGACATTGCGTACAGATGAGGATTGAAGGAATTGGTCGGTTTGGTAAAGCTCATGACGTCACAAAGCCAATAGAGTCAGATTAGAGTGGCACCTTGCATATTGGATAGAGATCGCTGAGGATCTGTCACTGTGTGTGAAATCCATGTGAATGGAAGGGAAGCTAAACATTGCGTTTTTGAAATTGTTTATACTTTCCATCCATTACAGGTTTTAATGATATTAAAAGGGGTCTCCAGGTTTAAAGAAAGAAAACGGGTCAAACCTGCAAAATACGGGTCACTTACCATGTAAGGATTGGTTTATCCTCAGTCTCACATTGTCGAGGAGCCTAATGTGTCTGTTTCTTCATTGCATGCTTTTTTGTTTGTTTGGATGGAGATGTAGATCTGCCAAGTAAACATCTCTTCTTTGGCAGCATTGTTTCTGGAGAAAAATCTCAGACAATTAAACTATATATAGAATTCACCTTCAAATGAAACAGAGAAGGGCTGAGAAACGCAGAAAGGCCAAGGCATAAGTGAAGCTCTGCTCCTCCAACACAACCGACATATGACGCTCAATCAGCCAGAGGGGTGTTACTTTTGTTTTAACCGATTTGATAACTGGGGGAACCTTTGTAGATTAATTTCCATTCTGCTTATAGAGCTTGGATAATTAAATGCAATTTGTTTGATTCCCGAGAAAGAATTAACCTTCAAACATGACATTGAAGTCCCGACGTGCAAGCCGACCTCTGCCCGTCTCCCCCCGCGGATTGGCCAAAACACCATTATTTTTTCTTGCAACTTCAATCCCATTAAGGATTGAAAGGTTTTTTTATTGTGAAGCTGACCTTCCGCGTGTGAACATAATGGGCAATTGGCCTGGAGACATAGAATTGTATAGAAATCAAAGAAAAGGCTTCACCACACACACACGCACACGCACATCACACTTATTTCTCATAATACTAGTACGTGCCCGTACAAAAAAAAAATAATAATTCAACCGCGCAACAAAACAACAACCACACAGGCCGTTTCTTCGCTCCTGCGTGCCCGTACGTGCGTGGCCCGGAAGTTCGCATATTATTCGCAGTTACGATTATTTGCAATTTAGTTTTAATGCCCAAATATTCAATTAGCGCCAACGATTTTACTTTTTCGCAATGTCGTGGCAAGGAAAAACAAAAGAGAAGAGAAAGAGAGAGAAAAAATTTACTTCCTGGTTCGGAGCATACCAGCATCTGATGTTACCGAAATTATCACCGTCTCATATGAAAACGATCATAACTTGGGGCATTGTTTTTATCTATAAATGCGCATAAAAATCGAGAAATTATTAGAATACACTAAGTCATCACCTCTCCGGAAGCGCCGTAGTTGAACCCGTAACGGCAGGGGCTGAGCTTCCTTCCCCATCGGCCACGCCCACGCAACAACGTGTCTTGTCATGGTTTGGTAAATAAATGGCCATAACTTGGAAGCACTTGTCCAATTAATATCAAACTTGAAAAGGCACATCCTCAGTCCTAGCAATTATCTGCAAGTTTCAATTAGATCGGACCAGTGGTTGTCGAGAAACAGCGGTCACAGACACACACACACACACACACACCACACACAACACACACACACACACACCACACACACAACTAAACACAACACAGATTGCTGGAATTATAGATAGATATCATGTTTGTTTGTTTGTTCGTTTATGCATTCGCACTCTGCAGGAACCAGTGCAACCAAACTTTGCATGGTCTCTTCTTTTATCCAGAGGAAGGTTGAGGGCCATGTTTGGATAAAAAAATAAAATAAATAAAAACCAGATAATTGGCCTTCAGGCTTTGATCGGGTCTAGTGCTTATACACTGCTTGGGTTTTCCCCGGAAGCGATTGAGTCATATGTTTTGTGAAGGTTGTAGGTTGAGGTTCTTGTGATTTGTTGTCAAAAACTCAAATTTAATTATTTTAGTGTTTTCCTGGACACACCTGTTATTAAAAAGATTGCTTTACACAGGTTTGTTATAACACCTCCATGTTCAGGCCTCAAGAAAATATGTTGCTTACACCCTGTTGTGATCGAGTACTATGTATTGTGAAGATAATAGGTTGAGATCATATTATGTACGCAAGCTAATAACAGAAACCGTGTATTCCCTTGGTACGTTTCTCCCCTACCTCTAATCCTCCCCATCTCCATATGATCTGTCTGTTGATTTTTAAAACTTTAATATACCACATCACGAAGATCGGCATGGTAAGAAGCCTGCCGGAGCACTTCTGGGACTTCCAAGGGAACACCTCTATTAAGAAATATCTTAACCGACCTTACTTGCATTATAAATATTGCCACATCCAATCCAAAAAAGACCACTGATGAGCAGAAACTAATGAGATGCAAAGAGAATGGCAGTCCACAAGTCACTTTCGACTCAAGAGCAGACACAGGCTCAGCTTGAGAATCAACGTGCAAGACAAGCAGCCTCAAGGTCAGCTGAGACTACAGAGCAGACACAGGCTCAGGTTGAGAATCAACGTACAAGACAAGCAACCTCAAGGTCAGCTGAGAATACAGAGCAGACACAGGCTCAGGTTGAGGATCAACGTACAAGACAAGCAGCCTCAAGGTCAGCTGAGAATACAGAGCAGACACAGGCTCAGGTTGAGGATCAACATACAAGACAAGCAGCCTCAAGGTCAGCTGAGAATACAGAGCAGATACAGGCTCAGGTTGAGGTTCAACGTACAAGACAAGCAACCTCAAGGTCAGCTGAGAATACAGAGCAGACACAGGCTCAAGTTGAGCATCAACGTACAAGACAAGCAGCCTCAAGGTCAGCTGAGAATACAGAGCAGACACAGGCTCAGGTTGAGGATCAACGTGCAAGACAAGCAACCTCCAGGGCAGCATGTTGGTCATCCTTAGAAGGTGAAGCATTTTGAAATAAGTTAAGTGCATTTTGCAATGCCCAAGATTGGTAATTCATACAACACCATAAGGTCAACATTCCCCAATTTGTCATCCAGGAAATATTTCAATCCATATTGCATTGAATCTCCCTGGGCAATGCCGGTACTTCAGCAAGTATAGCATAGTTATTTAAAGTTGGGTACAAATGTTTCCAGGGCTTCCCTTTGAGATTTGCAGTATGTAAACAGTCCTTAAACACTGTTGAATCGTTCTATTGTTGCGGGCCGGGCATCGGCGACGAGCACAACCGCCAGGTGGAGCAGTAGAGTCGGCTCCGCCGATCACCCGGAATTTAGATCGTACCTTTTCAACTCCGAAAAGTACGGGTCCTTATCGGGACCGTGAAATCGTCAATAATTACAACCACGTGGTACAGGGTTATTTGCCAATCTTCAAAATACCTAGAGATCCACGTGGCGAGTTACCAAGTATTCACACCCTCGGCGGCGCCCGTACGGAACGAGCAGCTAGCGTACTCGACCCATGTGCGACCCGAGCGGACGGTCACCGAGCTTCCGTCGGTCCAAATGTCCCGTTACAGCGGCAACAGCCTGGCTAATTTTCCAACATGCAGCACGCTAAGCCAATGGAGAAAGGACATGAACGAGCTGATACATACAAATGGGGATATTTATTAAACAATAGGAAATGAAGGGGAGCACGTGAGGGCAGAGTCCGAATACGATAAGCACTATGCCAAAGCAAGGCACTTACTAATTCATTACTTAGCAGACTGGCACCACAAGTACACCCACACACACACACAACACACACAACACCACCAACACACACACCCACACACACACACAAAAGAATCGGACCCAAACTGGTCTTTATTAAGGCCTCCAACTCGGATGGAAAGGACGAGCTGAAGACCAGATTCTTCCTCGGACCTGTCCACCTCGTGTGGTCTTCGAGCTGATTCGAACCGGGCATCAGCGAGGGCGAACTGAATCCAGAACACTGGCGAGCCGCGATCAGCCTCCCGAGCTCCGGCGGACCCTCTCGCGCTCCAGAACAAGCACTGGTGAAGACGAGGCGCCGATCCTTCACAACCCGCCCGAGCAGATTCAGCCAAACAATCACCTACTCCAACCACCAACTAAGAACCAAGAAGAACCCCAACCAAGAACCAACTTCTGTCTCTCCGTTCCCTTTTTATCCCTCTCGGGCGCGGCTCGCTCGCCGTCGGTGGGGGCTGTGGCATTCCATCACTTGGAGTGCCCAAGCGAGCAGATGGGTGGGGCCTGACCTTTCCCCTACTTGACGCGCCGCCAAGCGAATCGGTGGGTTGGGCTTGACCTATCCCCTACTTGGCGCGCCGCCAAGCGAACGGTGGGTGGGGGATGTCGCATTCCATTTCTTGTAGTGCCCAAGCGAGCCGATGGGTGGAGCCTGACCTTTCCCCTACTCGGCGCGCCGCCAAGCGAATCAGTGGGTGGGGCTTGACCTTTCCCCTACTCGGCGCCTGGAGAATGCTGGGAGCAGAGGGTTTTCGTTGGTGTTGTTGTTATCGTTGGCGTTGTTGTCATCGTTGGTGGTGCAAAAATAAAAGGAAACCCTGACTATCAAAATAACTCCACAGCGCAGGAACATTTAATTACCCATTAGACA
>CM068952.1:156689296-156701725 GCA_035128595.1 Eptatretus atami
AGCGAACTGGTTTTGCAAAGATGGACGAGTGAGCTGTTTAAATCAAAGCATTTGGTATTAAATGCCGACTGATTCGCACTTCCTTGGGAGTCCATTCCTGGCAAGTGGAGGGACACGCAGCCATTTGGCTTAGTTCTTTTGATTTAGTTATACAATTAACTTAGATGCATATCAGTGCAATCTGGATTAACTGGGTTGAAAGTTCTGTGGGCACGATAACATGTGAGTGCCACAAATCGAACTAATCCTCAACTGTACAGCCAATTCATCCGAATGCGAAAATGGAAGTACATTTGGGTCAATGCCCTTATGCATTGCAAAGGCCATCCTCTGGAGACTGTCCTCAACTTCGTGAATCGGGCATCATTTTGCATAACGAAAAAAACATAAAGTACAAAAACACAAAAAAAAAAAAGAAAAAAAAAAAAAATCAAAAAATATCGGAAATAACAAAGACCAGACAAAAAAACAAGAAGAAAAATTTGCGGAGAGACCACTGGTAGGATAGGATGGAGGTAGGCGTTGACCTCGCGGGGCGCAAAAAAAAAATAAAAACAGCTTACGGGAAGTATAGGTAGGATCCGTAATGTTAAAAAAACCTATAGGTTTGGAAGGTGGTCTCGCTCGGGCGTGGGGACGTGTATCAAGGTGGTTTGTAAATTATAGCCCTTGTGTGATAAAGAAGTTCATGGATGATTACGGACAAAGAGGATGAGTTGTCTGCGCTCTTGGGAGACTTCATGAAACAGTGGTATAAAATAGGTGGTAAGAATTTTGAATAATGAGTGCGTTTTCGTGACTAAGGAAAGTTAGGCAGTTATGGGATCTGTCGATAGGCTGTTGCCAGCGAAATGGGATGTATATACTTCGGTGTCATGGATTACTGAATTTATATAGGATACGCGATATTAATATCAGAAGTGTCTCGGAAGCGACGAGGCCAAGCTATGAGCTAGAGCGTAGATGTGATATAAATGGTAGGTCTGGGGGAGGTAGTTCAAGGCAAAAAAATATAAAAAAAAAAAAAATATAAAAAAAAAAAAAAAAAATAAAAAATAAAGTCATATGGTAATACCTTATGTATCTATCCGTATATGGACAAAAAAAGGGAATTTGTATAATTCATAGAGCTGCAGAGGTATAGTATATGAGATATGAACATTTTGATTTACACAGGAATTGGTGCATGGACATTGGTTTCCGGAGGGTTATGCATTTTCATTAGGTTAGACAATTGTTAATGTATGAATAATAAAGTGATCTTATTTCACAAAGACAATCGAATATATTTATGCTGTTAGTATGATGTTACGACATTTTTCAAGGTTAGACGACTGGCTAATTGCATATTAATTGAGCTAAATTTAAATGTTTAATTTTGAGTGGGTTTTCATGACAGTGACCCAAAACATGGGTGTAGACACCTCAACCAGGCTTTTGGATGCTTAGTTGGAATAAGAAAATGGTAATTTCGAAATGGTCACCGCTATGTTGCAATAATTAATGATTTTTCTACAAAAATTCAAGGTGCCAAAGGCTCAATCGGAATATTCATTCAGATGGTCGGTGATACAAAAATATCAGACACATTGGAGCGGACCCTAAGCAAGGCATTTGAAAAATGGTGTTTGACAATCCGACTAATTGTTTATGTAAGTTATTGAGCAGAAGTTGATGAAGGAGAATAATTCGGCTTACTAAATGTGATATATACATGTGTTATATTTGATGAATTTGGTGTGATTAATTCTAAGTTTTGTTGGGCTGACGATAGGATTTATCCAGAAGCCTTAGAGGCAATAAGTAGTTGTGAGACGTGTGGTGGCAATCTGTAATGTGTTAGTTAGAGTTGAAATAAGTTTTTGTACAAATGTGTATCAAAGTTGACTATTTAGTTTTATGTTGTCTTCTATACTTCATCCGTAATGTACCCAGTAAAGAAAGGCTGCAAGTGTTTTCACTCAGCTTATTAATTTGCCAGAATTTGTTGTAAGGAGATTTGTGGTTCATGCAAGGAAGATGTATTCATTATGTTGTGAGGGTTATTGGCAAAGAGTTTGTTAGGTCAGTGATGTTTTAGATTCATTGTAATCTTTGTTTAATCGAATGTTTTCATGTAACGATGCTGTCACATGGAGGGTGTGAAATAATAACAATAATAAATATGCATAATATTAATAATATTATATAAATTATTTTAAACCGAATGTCATCATGTTTTTTCTGAAATGGATCTTCATTAAATAGAGGCCTGTGTAATTATTGTGTGTTGGTGGATTTCCTGTGGTATAGTCTGTGGTTAGATATTCGCTGCTTGCATTAAAAATCTTAGTGTTTTTTATATTTGTTGTCCGTTGATTTTGGGCGGTCTGCGTTTTCATAGTGTTAATATTTTTGGCAGGAGGCCCTCGACGAGAGGAGCTACTACT
Organism: Eptatretus atami; assembly: GCA_035128595.1. Lineage (NCBI taxonomy): Eukaryota > Metazoa > Chordata > Myxini > Myxiniformes > Myxinidae > Eptatretus > Eptatretus atami. Next base: position 156,691,726 of record CM068952.1, read on the forward strand.
ATGAATGCACCTCTGAGCCGTAGAAATAGGCCTGTGTTCGAACAGTTGGCCAGCTACCATCCCGGTTTCTCACAGGCAGGGTAAGCATACTAGTGGCGACACTGGTAAGTCGATAGACGGTGTTCTTTAGGTGAAGCTATACCAGCACATAAAAATACAAATCAACTGCCAACCTAACTACAACGGGCAATGCATCCATGACACAGCGTGCCCACCATATGCTCCCGGCAGCTGTGCTGCATACTTAAGAAGAGAAGAACCGTTTAGTGCTTCCAAGTGCCCAGTGAAGTGTAATAAGTGTGAAACTGGATTTCAACGGGACTCAATGAGAATAGTCAGATTGGCCCCTTCTGAAGGGAACATAATTAGCTGGCTGAGTTTTTACTGAAGCCTCAGTCACTTGAATGTTTTCTCTCGAGACGCGCCTTTTTTTTAAGTTACAAGAGTTTTCACACTGTACTGCGCGAGCCGGTATGTGGATCTACACACACACGAAGATTGCACATGTTGACTATGAGTTTTCGGTAGCTCATGATGTACGGTTTTCCGCAAATACCATGAGTTTTTGGTACAAGAAACTTCGACCAATCCAGCCCTCAGTTGGACTGATCACTCTGGATGTCCCTGGTGTTAAAAATGATTGTGTGTTCGACTTTTAGCTTCTTTCTCCTATATGAGGTTTTGTTAACATTTACTTCTGAAATAGTATAAAGGTTTCCTCTACATATAAAGAAGCACAGAAAGGTGATCGAATACACTGGCATGGATCTGACGGCTACAACCATGTAATCAACCCCCACGTGACTCCTAACTGATTATTTTTTTTAATGGCATGCACAGACTTGGTGCTCATGGTGATGAAGTTGTGGTTAAGTTCATCGAAAAAGTAGTAGTTTTGGGAGAGAGAGAAATACCTATTTTGGGGGATTCAAAGCCCTCCTCCCACCCAGAGACCCTCTGAGTGCTTTTGATACAGTTGATACAACTTGGTACATCTTTGGTGAATGAAGGTTGTGCACCATGAGATTTCAGACGTGCGCGTTTAGTCGTTAGAGAACAGAGAATAACATATTTGGGGGCCAACCCTTATCCGTAGATCCTGTTAATAGAGAGCAGATTGTGAGTGTCTAGCACAGTATGAGGTTGTGCTGTCTGTATCAAATTTGTTGTGGTTGGTTCACGGCGATAATGATGAAGTGCTGACTGATTAACTTGCAACTTGGTGAGCGATCGTATAAGCTCAGGAGTGGAAGGGTTGGTGGAATTGTGTGAACCTCCGCATCCTTTTTTCCTCTCATAAAGCTAGGCAGCGACCTTCAGTTTCCCTCTTAATAATTCACCCAGCATCTCCCTTTGTCCCAGCACTCCATGGTTGTCCCTCTATCAAAAAATTATGGTTCTATTTAATATGGGACTTAGTGCCGTAGTATGTTCTGGTGTGAATGTGGTGGCAGATAACTTTAACTATGGTGAAATGGCATCGAGTCTGCTTGTTTAATGGTTAGGTGCATTTGGTCCTTGACAGAAGTGAACCTTTCTAATTGCCACCGGGCCATTTGTTTGGTCCTGATGCAGGTAAATTTCATTGTAGTACGGCCGCCAGCGCTCGGCAGCGCTCGGTAGATACGAATTAGGGTAGTGGGAGTGTGTGATATGAGTTTGGCCTCCTCTATCCACTCAGCATTTATTAATCCTTTTTAGAGCCAAGTTCATTCGAGGATAAATGTATGATTTGAAGATTAAGATTACATTGGAAACATCATTATGTAAGCATGTAAAGACTACTTAATCACTAGAAATCATATGGGAGACGCTTCCATGTATACAGTATAGTGATGTTGAAGCCAAATGGGAGTGTGCACTATGGTGTCGTAAATGGTGGTGGTGGGTTTGAGATTCGAAGAGGGGCTGGGTTTCAAACCCTAGAACACGGAATAAAACAGGTGGGGTTGACTGCTGATACGCTTCTGAGTTACGACAGAATTGGAGATACTTGGAGCAGCTTGCCTGTAATGCTGTGTCGGAGTGGCGACCATCCAGGATTGTGCCAAGGCGCAATCGAGAGACTGGGGTCAGCAACCAAATCTGAACAGAGTATGGTCCAATGGATGGATTGAGAGGTCACGCTGGTTTATATCCATTTTTAATGAGTTTCGGGCTACTACTCTGTGAATTAGTGGTTCATATTAATTCGGCAAATCTGGCATGCATTTCTTATCCAAACACTTGTCTTTCATGTAAATTAATATTCTGTTGATGTTGAATGTTGAAGGCTCTTTGCTGTTTATGTAAAAGTTGGACATTTAATACTGTTTGTCCTGCAATGTGAATATAGTCAGATTTATGGAAAAGGAAATTATTACATCAGAATAGTAAGCTATACAATGTTCACTAAATTACGTTCCAAATTCAAAACGTAATAAAGAAATAATGAAAATTTCAGAGAGTGCACTTGGTGAAACGAAGGCACTCGGGAGTAATAATACTCCATCAGCTGATATAGTTTCATTTTGATGCACTGATAGTAGATCTCAATTCGGTACCCTTATAAGTCAGTTCAAAATACACTAACCACAACAATTTGCACAAAAGGTCAGGGTTTCATTCTATCGATATATGATAACACCAAAAAAGTCTACAATATCGACATCCAGAAATGGGTTATAAACAGTCCATTTTCAAGATGGCCCACCTGGGCCCTTGGAAATAATAAAACAGCTATACTTCTCAATAATGTGCTAAGAAAAAATGTTGGTTCGGTCATAGTTTTAAGGATAGCAATCCATGGTGTCAATAAAAGATTAGATAACATAATGGAAAAATAGAAATATACACACAACACCATTCGTATAAAACTGCAGGAGTGATTGGAAAAATAAAGAATAATTTTTTTAGATCTGATCAGTTTTAACTGAATCAAGATGCATAGCAAAAACCAAGGTTGCAAAAATCATAATGTTCCGATCTGAACCAAATCACTGAACCTCTGGTGCACTGAAACATTGATTAAGTGAACATTACATATGGGCATTCTACGGAGTTACATTCCAGTCCTCATCATGTCCTCTAGTTCCTAGAGGCTTGATTTAGTGGATTGTCACATGACAGTCATTTTGGCATGATCACATGCAGACGACCGGAAGCCCATTCTTTCTGCAGCGCAACGGGGTGTGGTCCAAGCGTGGTGCAGTTTGCCAGTGTATCATCTTCAGAAGATGTCTGGTGCAGCATGTCAAGTGGCAGTGCATGATAGGTACCAAATCGATTGTCTTTCAAGTACAGCCCCAGTCCAGAGGAATCGAGGTCCTCTCACCCCTCCAAAGGACCTGGAGGAACAACTCGGAGAAATGAAAAGGGTGGCAGATTCCGTTGGGGAGAGTTCATGTACGAAAAGTTAGCACAGCGCCTTGCTTATGTGAATATATTGTAAGGCATGGCTCAGAGAACTTGTGCTCTCCCACCAAATATATAAAGGCATCGTTGCTGTTGCCAATTTTCTTTATTTCAGTGTTGGCTGACGCTCTAAGAAGTTGAATGTATTGCCAGCACTGGATGGCTTGATCATTGTCTTCCATGAGTTTGAAAGATCTGATTTTCCCAAGCCATTACACGAATGTTGAAATCACATACTGTGAAGAAATGTGCAGTGAATAATGTTGAGTGCACAACTTATCCCAAGAAGATGCTTCATTCATTGATGTCATATATTTCAGATTGCTCTTGTGGTTGTCTGATCTGAAATATAGTGGTTTTCCATTGGTATACGGTAAGTGGATGCAAAAGCATCACAACAGTCTGTGCCTCCCGATTAGTTGTGGAAAGCAGAATTGTGCTGTTTTTTACGTGTGTGATGGCCAATACACAATAGCGTCCCTTCTGCCTGATAAATGTGCAGCCACTTCCTCAGCTGATCACCTATTAAAGTGATCAGTGTTGTTGTTACTTGTGACAGATAAGATTCTCTTCTTTCGTCAAAGGTTCATTTTCCGGGAAGTTTCACAGTTGATAGAGGCGGCTCACGCTGTCTCTGCTGGACTTGTTTTATCCTTGTTAAACGCGCAACATAGCCTCACGCCAATGCTTGCAGACTGTCCCGATAGTGTTTTGTTGGTTGACCCGCATATGCCCTGGCTAGTTTGCATATGTTCTCTTCTTCACTTGAAGCGTGGCAGCAAGGATCACCATCAAGAAGCAATCCTTTAGTCTTAAGGTTGCTGAAGGGTGTGGTGCAGGTACTTCTTCCACATGGCCAGTGCTTGGTACAGTGTCCATTGAAAGCTTGTGAAGCGTAGTTGAGGTTGTTGGCCTCCTCAGATCTTGTTGTCTCGATGAGGAATGGACGTATGGATGAGCTCAAAACTCATCACGCCGCCGTGACAAATCACTATGTGGGATACACAGGAAAGGCTTGGGAATGCAAACTGGAGTCGATGGTTCTGTTGAGGAGCAACTGGAGAGCATTTAGAATTTCCCAGTGGGTCTTTGCCTTCTTTGTCCTCTTGAATGGAGAAGGAAAAAACAAGGTGGTCCAGAAATGATTCCTCGATGATTTTGTGTCCACAGCTTCATATTCTGGCACGTGTGATGTCTTCGGCTTGCACGATATCGTGTGAAATGATATTTTCTCAATGTGGCAGGAGGCGAAGGTGAAAATGCATTCAGCTTGTGTGCTTATCTTCTCGAGGAGTGAAATCATGTCTTTCATATTCTGGCATCCAGTTGCTTCTTTAATCTGTTTCGTTGTTGGTATGTTGAATCAAGATAGCTGCAGTGGCGACGTTGACCTCTGAGTTAGGGGTGACATTGTCACAATGCTAGGTGTCCTCTGTACTTATGCATGAGTCAGCAGTGCTGCTTTAGTATCTCATGGAGTTTGTTTGTTCGAGTGACTAGATCACAGCTTGAGGTGGCCAATGGCTTGTTCGCTGGATCAGAACATGGCATTTTGAAGCTTCTCATACATCTGGTGTGTTGCTTTCGTTACTCGATTTTCTTGTAACGTATAGATAACGGATTCTGGTAGTTGTAGGTGTCAGCTGCTTTGCAAATATTGCAAGCATCAGCAAAGCTTGCAATGTGAATCCTTCAGACCCAGTGTGATCTGCCTTGACATTTGCCGGTAGTAGTGGAGATTTTCTGATAACCAGCCACAGCTATCGTTGTTGGATTGTGCAGCAGGTTCAGAATTGTCTTTTTTTTCAATTTCATCTGTGATCTTCACAATGGCAGTGATTCTCAAGATTTTCAAGAGGAGATGTCACCGTTCGCAAGGACGAATATTCCTCAATCTCTTCTACTTGGAGCATGAATCAGGATTTTGCTCACTTACTAGATGCACAAATTCGATGTAGACTTGTCACAGTAAAATATCTCGGAAGCCCTCTGAACAGATTTCCGGACATCATATGAACTAACAGAGATTTTCACGTACACAGTTCATGTTTTGAGTCTGTTCCGCCATCAAACGTGCCTATGTTGCTTCCAAGCAGATTCATGAACGGTGTGAAGTAGACTGAAAACTTTTGTTAGAATTGATAAATGTTTGGGTGATTGCCTACAAGGTTGCGTATATAGAACAATTTAATTGATTTTAACGCCGTTCATGTTTTTGCCGCCAATCTTGGATTTTCAGGTAAAAACTTGACATATCAATTTTATGGACACAGTGGATGCTGATCCATTAAAACTCAATGGACAGAATCAACAATTATGTTTTAACACAAATTTATTAAGAAGTTAAGGTTTAGTTATTCAAAGCCCGGTGGCGGCCACTTGAACATGAACTGTTTAACCCATTTCCGAATGTCAGATTTGGTAGATCTTTTTTTTATATTGATATATATCCATAGGATGAAAACACTGGAGAAAACCTTTTGTTGCAATTTGTTGTGAAGTTTGGTGGTTGTTTGGTCAATAAATTGACCCGATATTAACCAAATCGATCGGCATGTCTTGTCTCAAACCAACTCATTCCACCTCGTTTGTCATATCTGGTCCACAACTTTTTAAAGATCTGCATAACGAGTACATAGTTTTTGGCCTAATCCTCAAGGTGAAGAATTGTAAAAATTACGAATCTGGAATCAGATTCCAAATCTTCAGAAAATGAATCAATTCGGCCTTGTTCTACTCCAACACTGTTCTGCAATTCTGCGGAATTATCATTAACTTGTGAATCATTGTGCTATATATCATTTTGGCACCCTCTCCAATGGTGGAAGAATCACTTAAAAAATTCTCAGATGCAGATCGGATTGGATGTTCCACAAAATTTAATCGATTCCGTCTGTGGCACTCCAACCTCTCACTCAAATTCCGTGTGAAATCATAACCTTTGTGAGATATTGTGCCCCATATCATTTTTGGCCTACTCAATGGGAAGAATCATTCAAAAAATTTAGATGCAAATCGTTCACCAAAAAAGGTGTTGCTATCCATGGCAAGTCACTAAATACATATTAAAAACGAGATTGAAAACTGGGCAAAAACGTGTGACAACAGGACATGACAAAAGCTTCAAGACAAGCATACTGTGCATTTTTTTTAATTTTTTTGCCAAGTATTGAAATGGGATCAACGACCAGAGTTATGCCTGCATGTGAAGAAAAAGTTCCCAAAGTTTATTGATTTTTTAATTCCACTGTCTCCGGTGACACGTTGAATACATTTACCTGCAAAGGTTCCCACAAGAAAAAGTCAGTGGTTGTTGCTGGTGCAAAAGTGCAGTGTCCTGGTTTTGAGACTAATAGCTTCAACAGGTCAATGGACGTTACCACCTCGAGAAACGATTTGTGAGCGGCGGCAAAAAAGTTTAATGAGATGAAGTAGCATCCTGCCAAAGGAGGTGAGCAAGCTGGTTCGCTAGAAGTTGTGAGGAGTTAACAGGATTCGGGTGCTTCAGTTTTATCCCCACATCTGTTTCGGATTTTTGAATGAGTTGACAAAAAAAACTTTGAGAAATGCTTTCACATACGCAAACCGTAATCTTGTATCCTTCAATTTTTTTTTTTTTTACGTGGCCACACATGTGGTGCAAGCCAGGGTTAAGCAATTTGTTCTCTGTCTGTCCGACCGACAAACGTCAATTCTCTGATCAAGGAAGAAACCAACACAGAACCCAAACAAACCAGACAAAACAAGAAAACAAAAACAAAAAAAACAACACCCCAAACCAAAAACTCACTACTAACCAAACAACCTACTCCAAACCTACACAAAAAAAAAAAAACACAAAAAAACTATTTAATTTCAATGGAATTTTCACGATTTTGAACACTGATCAATCGGTTAAATGAATCGGAACACAACTGCAGTTAGATATTGTGGCTCTAAATTTGGCAATTGTACAGAATCTCTTCGGGCATGCAGTTGCACAAAACGCAATCTCTGATCAAGAAAACCTTCATGTCAATTTGAATTTCACATTTTGTAACACTGGATAATAATCGGAACGAACAAACAAGAACCTGCCAGTATATGCATACTTAGCTCTAATTTTGGCAAATTGTACAGAATCTTTCCCGGACCAGAATGTGCACAACCAAACTTCAATCTCTGAAAGGAACTATTTAATTCCAATGAATTTTCACATTTGAACACGGATAATATCATCGAACTAGAAATCTAGAACACAACTGCAGTATTAAGTATTTTTGGCTCTAATTTTTGGCAATTTGTAAGAAGCTCTTCCCGGGATGCAAGTGCAGAGCCGGAAGCAATGGCTTCATTTGTCTGCTCTCTTGCAGTCAAACAAAATTGAAAATCATCCACGAAAAATTACTTTTTTAAAAGGGACGTCATAACCGATACAAATAACAGGCATCAATTACTTATGTTAAATAAGCGGCGTAAACTTCCAAGAATATTTTTTTCTCATGACCTTATATTTATTTTATTTAAATTTAATTATTCATTGAAACACATGTAGAACAAAATCGCTTAGTACGATTGAAGTTTTTGTTACGACCAGTCTTTGGTGATAATTGCTTAGTTTCTGATTCGTTTTTTTGAAGATTTTAAATTCCTCTTAAGTGACTGGTCGATAATGCACAGAGTTTAACTAGAAAGGCACCAGTCGAGCGCCACTCGTCCCCAAGTTGATATTATTTAACGTTTTGGTATCCCATGATAGGCCGGATCTGGATTCGGATCTGAACTAAAATTTAATGACGTTCTATCATCAACCACTCACCCCAAAGTTTCGTCCGAATCCTAGCATTTTGAGATATCTGCCATATCCCGTTTTTGGCCCTATCTTTCAATGGTGAAAAATCATGAAAAATTATGGTATCCAGCTTCAGATTTCACACAAAATTAAGCATCTAAGCATCAACACACTCTAAGCTTAGTACATGCCAAAGCTTTTCCACAAATTTCGTCCGAACCGTTGCCAAACTTTTTGAGAATATCCTGTTAACAAACAAACAAACAGACAGCAGGGAGAAACCTTAACCGCATCCACCTTCCGTGGTGGGAGAATAACCACACTATTGGATGGCTTTTGAGGTTAATGATTATTACATGCAGTCCTGAGAAAGTTGTAGAGGAGGAATGAGAAATTATTTGATTCGCAAATTGTCGTGCGAAACGGGATTCCCCAAAGGGGTAGGAATGAAGGCGCAAAAAATGCAATGGCATCTTCCGTCATACGAGCCGGCAATTCTGGAGAACATTCACATTTATGTGCCACATCTGCATGCAATAAATGCTCAATGGTGCGTTTTTCTTTTTTAAATAACAATCAAAAAAGCTCATTTGAAACTGTTTGTTCGATATTTGTCCTTTTGTTGCCTGGGGTCGTATTAAGATTTGAAGTGGTGTCAAAGCGCAGGACCAATGGTAATTAAGAAGTAGGATAATCAAGAGAAGTTTAGGATTTCAAAATAATTTTCTCAATGATCCCCAGGAGCTCAAATCCTGCATTTTGTTAAAAAAAAAATTAAAGCCTCAAAAATAATTTTTGAATGTGAAACATCGCCCAGGACTATAAATCCACCTTCTCGTATTGCACATAGATAAGACAGTGGCGGCGCATCGCAAACCTACTACAGAGGAGATGTTACCATTTGTTTGGCACTCGCTAGGGAATCATCCCCTAGTATTTGACCTGATTTAACCCTTTGAGCCATCCCGTGAAGGAATTTTGATTCCTTTGGTACAGAAATCTTGGTTCTGGGAGATTAGAACTGGTGCGCTCGAATTGATGATGGCATCTAACAATAGTTCTGTATGATAAGAACAAGAGTTCTAGCAAAAGGTCGAAGACCTTTCACACTTTGAAAGGAATGATGTATTGAATTCATCAATGCTGTAGAAATTATTTCAAAGCCACATAATGAATCGATGGTTACCAAGGTCTCCATTCTCTCAGCAATTTGATTTTGTAGCCTCAAACCGTGTCAGCTTTTGCTCCACTGAATTGTCAAGCAATGAACCCACTTCACTTACTCTTCAAAGATTGTTGCGAGAAACTACTTGAGACATTGGTGCGCAGAGCTTTGCTGCCGCCTGTGTTTGCCTGAGAAGCATTTTGTACTTTTGTGTTCCTTTTTTTCATAACGACGCAATGTGTAACACATTTTTAATCCTTCCAACGGTTTTACGTGGTGCTTGAAGTAATCAGCAATGGGGTTTATGCGGCGTGAAGGCGGGCCAAGGGTTCGTGTCAATTCCTCCAGTCTCGTGCCACGATCGTGTAATGTCGTTGCACAAGGTTGCGTGTGAGTGCAGAGCAGACGGTGGGAATCGCCAATATTAGCGCTCTCGTAAGACGCAAACCAGAGGCAAGAAAGAGTTGGCCCATTGTAACAGTAAGCGTGCAGACCAACGTGCAATTCACATTCCAGCTCGACCAAGACCTCTCGAAGACAGTAGTGTGGTCAGTGGACTGTGGTCTCTATGCAGGATAAATTTCCGACCCCACAGGTAAGTACACCATTTCTCAGTTGCCCAGACACAGGCGAGTGCTTCCTTCTCTACTGTAGAGCACTTGCGTTCTCAT
>CM068952.1:156716793-156743734 GCA_035128595.1 Eptatretus atami
AGGGTAATGCAAAACACTTGAAAGAATTTTTTTTTTAATAACCCCCCCCCAAAAAAAAGAAGCAGTATAAAGCATGCACACATCCTTGCTGTGAAGTAAAACAAAGTAGTATTGGTCATGGTTCAGAAGCTCAACAAGGCCCCAAATCTCAAGCGAAGTGGAATCCAGCAGAGTTGAAACAGTGAAGTAATCTGAAAAGGGAAATTGACAAAAAAAGATTAAAAATAACAACTTCCTTAGAATCAGTGACAAAGATACAAGCAATAAAAAAAATCCCTGATGCATAATTTACAGTCATGCATAAATCTCAGGAATCCTCCATTCCCCACGCTTTATTTTTTTTAATCTACATTCTTTTTCTTCCATTCCCATCTGTCATCCCATTGAAACCGTTGGGGCCTGAATCAAGCCTTTCCCCACCTCGATTTTGCACCACTTTCACGGCTTCATTCATCCTTAAACTTTTCTGGTATATGCATCTTTCCAACGTAACCTCACAATCCTCTCCGTCACAATTTTTGCATGCTGTTCAGGTATGTACCAGCAAACGTGGTAATTTCTTTTACAATTCCAACCTGAACAAGAATGTCTGCACAACAATTGTTTCGTTTCCATAAATTTTTGCTTTTATCAAAACTTTAGCCTTTTTGATATTTCAGAGTTTTCCAAAAGGAGTAGCGACTAGTCCAATTCTTTTTGTTTTTTTTTTAATGTTTTCTTCACAATTCCAATTTTTCATTACTTATCATCTCGGGTTGTCAGGATGGCCGATACTGGAGGTATGCACACTCGCCTGAGAGCCGTTTAGTTTGGGTTTGAATCTCGACTCAGCTATAAACTGTCACCCTGGTGTTTCATAGGCAGGGTGATTCATCAATGTGCGCCGTCCCTCGGATTGAGGTTAAACTGGGCGTCCCATCTGCTGGCATTAGTTGGTGGACATTAAAGATCCCACGGTGTCCTTCGCGAAGAGTACGTGAGCTATCACCGGAACCCTGAACAAATTACCTGGCTTAACCTACAAGAACATCAGTGGCACAGACACACTCAGCAATGATACAACCAGCAGCCACAGGCTACACACGAGATGAATGAATGAACACATATGGTCCAACATACACACATTTTCACCAACTTAAATCTTTACCTCTCATTGTTTTCCATGATATTCAATCCGATAATTCTGCTTTCCAGATCTACACTGTCAGTTGTTTTGTGTTATCCGTGGTTGTGACTGAGATCAACATCTGTAAATCTTCCATTTATTCACGGTTCTCCCATATAAAAATTTCTTCCATTTTCATCTCTCAGTGCCAAGTTGAACAAATTTTCTAATATCTCCAGCAGTTGTCCTGTTGCAGTTCCACTCTTCTTTCCACTCATAAACCGCAACAGTTGTCCTGAATCGGTCAGCTTCTTGCCTACTCTCACAGACGTGCTGTAGATCTTTTCGATCAGCGTGATCATTTTTTCAGGGATGCCATTATCCTTTCGACCAGATGCTGTCCAAAGCCTTTTTAAAGTTTATGAAGTTGCTGTCGCAGATCCAGTTGTTTCATGTACTTTTTGAGAAGTCTTCAAAAATAGCTGATCCACTGTATATTGTCCTGGCCTAAATCCAGCCCGTTCCTCTTTAAATGCTGCCCCCACATACTTTATTCTCCTTTCCAATGTCATGGCAATTGCTTTTCCCAGCACACTCAGCAAGCCATTTCCTCTGTAGTTTTTTTCATTACCTTTTGTTTCCTTCCTACTTGATTAGTAATATCAGTTTACCCCATTTGTTTGGCACTTGCAGATATTTTCCCCTTTACCATGTACACCCCAAGCCAAGCTGCCGCAAGCATGCAATTTGTCACTTCCTGGCACCTATTTCCTTTTCATGGCAACTTCTTCACTTCTTCAAATTGTGGCATCTTCTCTCCATCATCTGTACTGTGAAACCTCTCCAGGATCATTTTCATCGACAGTGCAGCTCTCCTAATTATTGTATCCTTCTCTGTTTGTTTGCCTCCAATTATGTGCATGCGCTTGTAGCTCGCCATTGACATATTTAACTCAAATGTTCCTCTCGGCTCTTATCTTGCAACAATCTCAATGCATCATTTCTCTTCCGGTTTCATTCCATTTTACAATATTTCGCTAAACCAGTTATTTCTGTCTATTTTGACCCTTTATATCTGTCTGCTCAGCATATTGTACTCAACTGTTGTATCAGCATCATCCTTTTTATTCCTGTTCAGCTTCCTATGCTTGTCACATCGCTGTCGCAGTTAATCTGCATCCACCTTGGTTCCTTCATTTTATTCTTATCGCCCACACTTGTTTTAGCTGCCCTTGTAAATCCCATTTTTGATGCTGTTCCATGTTTCTTCAATATCCATATCTTCTTTAACCAGAGAGGCAATGTTTTTCCAACCACATGACTTCTTTGCATTCTTTTCTGCTGCCTGGCTCTCACCAACTTTATATTATTATCATTTTTTTTACATTTAGCATGACACAGAACACAAATGGATAAAACGGTGTGATACAAGCACTTATTTCCCAACACACCTTCGCCTCTAATTCGACACATAACCGCATTCCGAACACACACTCGCCTCGAAGCTGTCCAGGCTGGGTTCGAATCTCGACCCAACTATAAACTGTCATCCTGGTGTTTCACAGGCAGGGTGATTAATCAGTGTGCAGTCCCTCCAATGGACATTAAACTTGGCGTCCCATCTGCCGACATAAGTTGGTGGACACTAAACGTCTGTGCCTTTGGCAAAGAGTAGGCGAGCTATCGCTAGCAACCTGAAGAAATTCCAAATTCCTGCTCTAACCTTAGTCGAACGTGAGGCCTAGCCAGCTGGTTCGTGAAAGACTTGGGCCAAGCTTCCCCCGGCCAACCCGTCAACGAGGGAATAAAAGTGGCCCTACAAGAAGAAGAATATTAACCCACTGCAATCCGCATGATAATGGCTGACATGCACATACACATGCCCCCCCCCTCTCCATGTCCCCCTGGCCGCTCCCGTAGGGAGCAGGTGTTTCTAGTTTATGCAATTAAACCAAGATGTTTTTTTTTTACTGAAGCATTTTCCAATCCGATATGATATGATTTAAACTATTTCATAATTGCAAGTCATATGAACAAGTGTACTTAACCTACAACTAGAAACGATGATTCATTTCACTAATTGCTCAATTGATCAAGTGTACATGGACATTAGGAGCACAATTCAGATCGCTCTTTTTTTTGGAAAGGGGAAAGAGATGGTTATAAAACTAGCTCATGTTAGAGGGAGTTAACACGGTGTAAAAAGGTAATGCAGTGACAGTGGTGCATTGGGCAAACAGAATTGAATCCAACGAGCAAGGGAATTGGCAAACAACAGCAGAAGAGAAAAGGCAGTGGAAGAAATACAGTAACCTGCAGGTAAGAGGTTTCCGTTCGGGAGAGTTTGTGATAGTTTACAGAAAATAAGTTATGCTGAAGTGAAGCTTGTTGGTTTCCGAATGAAGACGTGTTAAGGAAATTTATGCAGAAGAAAAGCATGTTAGGAAGCATCAAAAATGCAAAGTAGATTATCTTGGACATATCCTTAATCATGACTATTTACAGAAATAACTTTTGGAAGGCAAGGTTGAAGGCAAGAGAGCCTATATAAAGCAGTGGACATGACTGAGCTACGCGTAAAGTTTGATGCTAACATCCAAACAGCTTGGAGATCCATGGCAGCGAACATCCTTGACGGAGATGACACCTGACATGAACTGAATTGAGATAAACAGATTGCAGTTAGGGATGGGGTGTGGGGGAGTGTCATGTGACGGTGGTGCACCATTTGCTTGAATCCCAAAGGAAGAGTGCAATTTAACTAGGAGAAGAGAGAAACAAAAAAAGTGGAGGTGTAAGGAAATTCTGGACTTTTGAAGTTGAACTCAGAACTAACTTCCAATATATATATGAGCCCACTGATGTGTTGGTGATTTATTTATTTATTTGTATACAATGTCAAGGCTCGTATAAAAGCTAACACACAAAACGTATAAGGGGAGCAGGAGATAAGAGGGGCAGGAGTGGGAAGGAGAAAACAGTGGGGAACAGAGACATTAGGAGATCTGTGGAAGGGAGAGGGATGGGGCAGGGAACATGGGGTAAACAAGACGGGGCACTACATGGACTTTCAGGAAGGAAAGCAGGGAATTTGAAGGAGGTGGGTTTGGGGTGGATTAACAGGGGGTAGAAAAGATCGAGGATTTGGATGGGGGAAAGATAAGAGATGGAGGTGAACAGCTGTTTTGAATATCTGGAAGGAATAGTGGGATTGAAGAGAGTATGGGAGTTTGTTCCAAAGTAAGGAAAAGAGATGAATAAAAGAGTGAAGGTGAGCAGTGATTCTTGATTTTTTGTAGTTTTCCCAGAAGGGAAAGAAGAGTTCTTGAAGAACTCAAATAGTTGAAGGGCAACTCAAATATTTGAGTTCTTGCCGTTTTTCATGGGTCCCAATTGGTTCCCAAAGTTTTACAAAAATCTGAGAGATGACGGCAGATTCTTTGATGATTTGACATGGAATGACCCCAAATCACATCTTGTCTTTACTCAGCTCAGGTCAGGTATGGGAGAATGTGCCGGAGTAGTGCGTCACCTAATCCACTTTCTGCTGGTATTCCAGGGGCCTCTATGTGGCCACCCCCCCCCTTCCCCAGGCAGATGCCTGGCCAATCCCCATCTCTTTGAGATAGATATCGGTCAACTTTATGCAACTACAAGGCATGTCGTCGGTCTTTTGGCCTCCTCCACTCACAAGGTTCCCTCACCGAGAGAATCTGGTGGGCAGGATCAGCATTAGAAAAATGAGCCACATTTCCACACAGCCAGGGTTGACGCTCACTGACTACATAGGTAACAACTGTCATCTCAGTCTCTCTCAGCAAACGCTCGTCAGACACAAAGTCCGACCAGCGAAGCTGCTTCCTGCATTCAACTGGTTCACAATAGCCTGTGTTTCCACAAACAGAGGGGGTTCACAGTTGATTGGAGGGTCAGCAAAAGGGATATTAACACCCCTGACATCCAACTCAACAGCGAGTGGGTCAGCCTGGTACAGCCGCTCAAAGTATCTGGCCCAGTGGGCCTTCACTTCCGACTCCTCTGTCAAGAGCCCACCACTCTCCCTCCACTGTAACTGCAGTATACCAAGGGACAAGCTTGGAAGAACACAATGCACTCATTCATCTGTAAGCAGGATGAGAATCACTTGACCACAGGTGATGCTCTACCCTTTCACAGATTCCTCGCACATAGGCCTTCTTGTCTGCCCTCAGTGAACGTAGTTTTATGCCTAAGCTCCCTGAACAGCTTAGCTCTGCCATCAAGCCTGGTCCTGTGACACTGGTCAATGGTATCCATGGTCCCTTGAGAGACAAAGTTCCTCTTCGCCTGATGGTGGGTTTCAAGACTCCCACCGGCAACATCAAGGATGGTAGTCTTGAAGGCTCTCCACAACTCTTCAGGATTTCCCAAAGCACCCAGACACCCCCAAATCACCACTGAGCCTGTTTGCAAACTCCTCAGCTACCCTTTCATCCTTGAGCTTGCCAACATCCAGCCTAGGCTGAGATGGTACCATTCTGTTAGATTTGAGCCACAGCTTCACAGTTGCTACAACAAGCCTGTAATCAGTATTGAGGAACCAAGGGCTCCTGTTTACCCTGCAGTTATGGAGCAACCTCCAGCGACCATCAACAAGAACATGGTCAATCTCTTTTGCCACACCACCAGCATTGAAACCACAAGTCCAGCAATGTGGCTGTGGGCACTGAAACCATGAACCAGATATTCTAAATCCACAACATCTCGTGAAGTCAATGAACTTAGTACTATTCTGTTTCCTGTCCAGACCGATGGGAACCAACACGTGTCTCCTCGCCAGCCCTATCAGTGCCAGTCGATGCATTGAAATCCCCCAAGACTCGAAGAGTACCTCGCCTACCGCAACGATGAGCCAGACTCAAACACGGCATAGAAAGCCTCATTCTCAGCGAGATCACTCGTTTCATTCAGAGAATTTGTTTGTTTATATGATTGAAATTTGCCCTAAACAAGGCTGGGAGCCACTAAATGTGTCGGACAACAGGAATAAAGAAGAGGAGGTAAAACTTGCGAAACCTTCACCTAGTAATGGCACAAGGAAACCTCTTCACAGGACCACTGTGAAGGAGAGGGTAACGAGGCCAGGTGGAAAAATAAATTTTCCTACCCAGATTGGGTGTATTTTAGGAGACACCATCTTCATAATGGATGTCTGTTTGCTCACAAAGGGAGCTCATCTGCCTTTTGGCAGGTGTTTTTAGTCCTGGCAGAGTGTCGGTGAAGGGTGAAGGGTGTCGATTTAGTCGCCGACAACTTGACAATGCGACAGGTAGCACTGGGTTACATGTTACCAGTGGCAGTCCCCAAAGACTGACATACTATTTCAAAGATCAGGGAAATGACACCCAGAGTGACAAATCCACACGCTCATAAAATGCTCAGTTGACTGGTATTACAACTACCATCGGAGTCAGCTTATGGGACACAGCTACAGCAACTCCCTGGGAATGGTAACCATCAAAGTGACCAGAGCAGAAGTAGGTGTAGCCACCTTACATGATCTCACCACTATCCGGTCTCTGAACCCCAGACAGTGCTGAAATACCGATGCCCAGACGTTGGAGCTCAGATGAGAGCAGAGATAGGTAATCATCCTCTCTTTTTGTGAGGGCATTCCTGGCACCAATCTGAAGAGGCTGCCTTAGGTTAACCCGAGGAGACTACGGTCTGGTGGATGAAATAGCTGCGCCACCCCGACTCGACTCAGCAGAGTTTCCCCGTGGTTTCCTCATATCATCAGAGACTGGGGGTCCCGTAGGCTTTGCCCTAATTCCATCATCTGTTGAGCTGCCCTGTCAAGGGCAGCTGCACAGGATGTACTCCTAGGGAGCAGGTTCTTCTGGGTTCGATTCGTGTTAGTATATGTTGTGGAATGAAGTGTTTTACGGTGGTCAGAGTGCAACTCCTGCCACCAAACTCCGAGAAATGGCTAACCTAACTGCAGGAGAACATCCACGGACACAGTTGAGCATGCCAGATCCGGATAGTCGTTGGCTCACTAGGAGAGGAGCTGGACTCCGCCCTTTGACAGATTTTGTTTTTAGTCCTGCTGAGTGTCCATATCCATGCACCCTCCTCACCAGGAAACCTGGTGGAGAGGTCGGTTTAGTCTTCACACCCACCAACCATTAGTTCCTCATCAGCACCACCAAACCCACCCTCAATCCATATCTACCAGCATCAGGTCACCTGTATCCATCCAGCATCCTAGATGTCGTTCCCCTCTCAAAATCGAAGTCTTATGCTAATTTAAATTGCAGTAAAACTTCAAATATCGCGGGTTCAAATATCGCGTATTTCAAGCAACCGTGGGTAAGCCTTGTGTCGTCTGTCATGCATCGCTTTTAAAAGCACCCAAACGAAAAGCGATAGACGAAGTTAGTTGTACCAAAAGGCAGAGAAAGGTTATGACGTTGGGCGAAAAGATCGAGTTGTTAGATCAGTTGGATCGAGGTGAAAATGCGGCATCTGTTAGCTGCCATTACGAGGTCAATGATTGTAGGTAGTACCTTCCCCATTGTACTCTTCCTCTTTCCTAAACCTTCATTCCCAAACATTCCAAAAACTTCATTTTCCAACTCCGTATTTGGAAGTTATTCCCAAATCCATATTTTCCAACACCCGTACTTGAACCGCCATTCCAAAACCCTTAACTTCCAACATCTAGACTCGAATTCCCATTCTAATGCTTTATTCTCAAACATACATTCTCAACAGCAGCTCACAAAATTAATTGAGGCGAAGGGATTTATGCCAGAGCAGGTTTTTAACACTGACGAGACGGGATTATTCCAGAAGAGGATGCCATACCTCATACCTTCCTCTCCAAGCAGGAAAGATTGGGGTTCAAGGTCAGGTGATTTAGGATTATTTTACCCTTCTCCATTGTCGCAATGCTGCAGATGACTTCGTAAAGCTAATACTGCTTTTCTTATTGCTGAATCACTTTCCCCGTTCCTCCTTCCCCTATCGAACAGCATCATCCCGAGCTAAGTCTTGTGGTTTCTATTTACAGCAGAGTACATAACTTTTACTCTCACCCATCTCGCTGTTTTGAAATAAATTTAAAAAGTAAAAGTCTGGCGTTTTTGTTTAATTTACACCATATTTATTGTATTTAAATAATATTAACATGCTATATATTGTTACGGTTGTGGGGGTAGATGGAGGAATTTAATAGGGAATTTAGCATTGAATGGAGTGGTTTGGTCCGTGGACGTGTAGGAGGCATCTTGATGTGATTAAGTAGGGAAACTGTGAGCTTAAGTGTTACGTGTCACGACACGGGGGGTGGTGCAGTGTTAATTAGCTCGGGAATAAGAAAACTTTCCCCAGTATGTAACTGGCCCCCTGGAACTTTCCCTATGTTTTTTAGAACCAAAACCATGAGGAGAAACAAGCAAACATGCCGAGCAGGCAAAAGCCCCGCCTCCAAGGGTGACGGCGGGCGAAGTCACGCCCCCGAGGCTGACGATTGATGGGCATGATGTCAGAGGCTAGCCAGGCGTGCTGAGTGGGCAGAGGCCCCGCCTTCCCGGGTTTCGTGCGAGCAAGCCACACCCCGGAGGAGGGAAGGGTGGTTTCGGCAATGTTAGTCAGTCAGAGAGTGGAGTTCAGGGTGAGCGCGCGCACAAGGACAGCACGATCCTTGTATTTGTGTTGAGGAAATTTGGCTCACGGCGTGGTGAAGCAAGACGCTGACCTTTGGCTCTTGGTTTGGTCGGTGAGGACGATCGACACATGAAACAGCTGCACTGGGGCTCTGAGCCTTGGTGTTGAGTGACGCTCGCTGATTGCCTTGCGTATGTTTGTCCTACTATGAGAGAAGCAGCTCGGCGCCATTTTGCGTGCGTCTGCACATGCTGGGGGAAGCACCTCAATTCCAAATTCCACAAAGAGCAACTCTGGGCCAAGCTAAGTACAAGAATAAAGGAGGGGTTTTTCTTTTTATTCTGTTTTCCCTTTGTCTGTATTTAAGTCCGTGTATAGAGGCGCTTCGTCTTTAGGATTTATTTACTTCATGTGATTATCATTACCTTTTGAATTATTGTCCTTTGTAAATATTTGTTTATGTTCATTAAATGTGTTCATTTTAAGAACTGTATCCGTGTATTTGTAGTGGGGTTCGAGTATAACCCCCCCCCCCATGTGCATCCATTTCTGTGCTGTGCTCCTCCGTCCCTCTGCCATTGTGCCCTGCCCCTCCCGCACACGTTATAATCTCCGAGGATCAACGTTTCCGCCTCCTATTAAAAAGGAACCGTCGCGAACGTCCGGGGGCTGGCAGTTTTAACCGCCCGTCACCACAATTTGGGTCGGGGGGTTAACCTGGGCTGCCACCTCCACGACAACATATATATTTACATGTATATTTCAATAGTGATGTGTTTATTTATGGCTGCAGTCAATCTTCCTCGATATTTTCTCGAAGTCCTGGAACCGATCCCCCCTTTTCCCATTGGCTTCCACAATCGTGGTTTTAACTATCGTGGCATTTTCCAGGAACATAACCCCCCACGATATTTGAGGGTTTACTGTACTTCGTTTCAGTCTTTTCTCATATACAGAATCACTTCTGAGACAATCCAGTTACATCACACAATCCAGTGTATTTTTTTTTAGGATGGTACCACAGAGCCCGATCGTATCTCCCATGACCACCCAAAACCTTGTCTCCTCTCAATGAGCCCACCTGTTTGCCTACTTAAAGCTCATGTTCTTGTCCGTCTGTGCGATCCTCAAGCACTTGTTTATTTCCTTTCAATTGTGAGTGTGCTGACCCATCAGCATCTTTCATCTCGTGAGCCTCAGTATTTGGACGGATGTTTTTCTGTTTTTGCAAATGTGCAAATGAACATTGTTATCAGCTCCGAACGATATATACAAACCAGAAATTTGTCAGCTCGTTAAATTACAAATCATCTTAAACCGGATGGCGTGAGCTAAGCAAGGATAAAGTTGAAATAAAGAAAAAGGGAAATGAAGACATATTATATAAGGTGTGGAGTGGCATCTCAGATAAGAAAAAGTTGAGAAAATATTGTACTTCAAGAAGTCATCGATGTCCATTTCCCTCGCACGTTTGCTTGCAAATTCGTTCTCCTGTAACACCTTCTCAATTTGCTGTGCTGCAGAGAATCCTTCCACAATGGTCTGGCGTGAAGGAACAAAGGGCAAAATATTTAGACACCACCATAACTATAGTGTGTGCCACATTACTTACTCGGCAATGCTCTCAAATCCCCCGGCCAGTAATAAAGCTCAAAGCACACATCATCCGAGCATTCAAAAATGCATCAATTCCTCTTGGCATTGTCAATTCTAATTCTCTAATCATGAAAATCAAGTGCACGGTTTCTCACCATGCCAAGTAATGAGGCGTGAACTCGATAGTTCTTCTCCATCATGTCAAGCACCACCTTTGATCTGCCAAAACATTTGACCACAAGTTCCACCACAACACAAGTACAGATCACATACTAGGGATAGAAAAAACAACAACAAAAAAACAGCATTCCCATAAAGCACCTCCATTTTAGCCTTTTTTTTTTGGATACCCTTGTCGAGGCTCGTATGAGAGCTAACACACAACGACATCAAGGGGCAATGAGACAAGAGGGGCGGGAGTGGGAGGGACAAAACAGTGGAAGAGACACATTAGGAGATCTGTGGAGGGGAGAGGGATGGGACGGGGAACATGGGGAATAGAAGATGGACATTACCGGGACTTTCAGGAAGGAAGCAGGGAATTTGAAGGAAGTTTGCTTGGGTGGATTATCGGGGGTAGAAAAGATCGAGGATTTGGATGGGGATGATAAGAGGTGGTGGTGAACAGCTGTTTTGAAAGCCTGGAGGGAAGAATGGGAAAGAATAGAGTGAGGGAGTTTATTCCAAAGGCGGGAAAAAAGAGGAATGAAAGAGTGAAGGTGAGCAGTGATTCGTGATTTTTTGTAGTTTTACCAGAAGGGGGTGTTGGCTGACCTTGAGCGCCCTGAGGAAATGTGGTGGGGACAAATCGCAGAGAGAGCAGGGGGGGGGCGAGGCTGGAGAGAGACGGTAGAAGACAGAAAGACCACCGACCAACCTGCGGTGATTGAGTGAGAGGCCCAAAGACTCAGCTCATTGCGGGAGATGCCGATGATCCGAAATGCCCTGGTTTCTACAGCGTGAAGCCGAGAAAGGTGGGAGGCAGGAGCACCAGCCCAGAGGGGAGAGCAGTACTCCATCAGGCTACGGACAAAAGCTTTGTCGTGGTCAGGAGCTCAGGAGGGCGAGGAAGGACTTTGCAAGACGGAGGATTTCCAGTCAGCGACTGACTTTGGAGGCGAGGTTTGAAATGTGGCTTTCCCAGGAAAGGTCATGGCAGATAGTGAGTCCCAGAAGCTGAAAGAAAGGACTTCTTCCAGAGGATTGTTGAGAAAGTGGATGGGTGGGTTTTCTAAACGGTCCTTTCAAAGAGACATAGTGAGAGTGTGAGATTTGTCCGGATTGAAAGACATGTTCCACGTGTTGGACCAGTTTGTGATTATATCCAGATCTGCAGTGAGCGAAGAAGCTGCTGCTTGCGGTCTGAGGGATGACCGATGGTACGGCAGAGGGTGGAGTCATCAGCAAAGAGATATAGAGGATTTTCCAGAGAGTCGGAGAGATCATTGATGAAAACCGAAAAAGAACAGGCCCAGAACTGGACAGGAAGAGGGGATGAAAGAACTCCATTTAGGGCCACACGTTGACTGCGACAGGAGAGGAAGTCTGCGAGCCATGAGTGGAGATGGCCTTGGATACCATGGGAAGAGAGTTTGGTGAGTAGGGCAGGGTGCCAGACTGTGTCAAAAGCACGTGATATGTCCAGGGATACGGCTCGGATTTCCTGTCTGGCATTGAGGACCTCCATCCATTGTTGGGAGAGCAGAAGCAGCATATCCAGGGTAGAGTGACTGGTCTGAAACCAAATTGATGATCGGAAATCAGGCCATTGGAGAAGAGGAAGGATTTCATGTCTGAAGCGATGATGGATTCCATAACCTTGTGATGATTGGGAGAAGCGATTGGTCTGTAGTTGCAGGGATCTGTTTTTGCACCTTTTTTATGCAGGGTAGTGATGTTTGCAGATTTCCAAGCAGATGGCAGATGACCTTGAGCAAATGAGAGGGTGAATAGAACAGAGAGAGGGTGCAGAGCAGAAGAGCAGGCTTTGAGGACACGTGGGCTGATGCCTTCTGGACCGGTTGCAGAATCTGAGTTGAGGTTGACAGCAAGCTCTCCACCTTGTCAGGAGAAAAGGACACAGAGTCCAGGGACAGTTGGGTGCGACTGGGTAAGGTGGTAGAGAAAGTGATGGTTTTTGACACAAGATTTAGCTGCAAACACCGAGTTTAGGCATTCAGCTTTTTCACGTGCGGTATCAGCAGTGCGGCCATTTGAGGTAAGGGAGGGATAGAGAGGGAACATACACCAGAAACAGATTTGATTAGATGCCACCAGGATTTGAGGAGGGAGAGAGGTTTGAGAGTTCAGACTTGAGATTAGAAAGATGTTGTTTTCTGGCTCTCCTGAGTAGATACACACTTGTTCCGAGCTTTATGGAAGGAACTGAGATTGCCCTCAGTTGGGTTTGCTTTCCATGAGGCAAAGGCAAGTTGTTTCAGGACAACTGCCTCGCCACAAGCTTCAGTAAACCAAGGGGGGAGGAAGGTAGACAACTGAAGACGAGAGGGGATAAATCTGTGCATGAGGGAGAGCAAGTTTCTTTGAAAGAATTCCCAGGATGAGTTGATGTTGGAGAAAGTACGATAGGAGACCAGTCTATAAGTTTGATGGCCGCTTGGAGACCCTGCCAGTCGGCTTGAGTGAAATGCCAGATTCGACGGCGGGTAGGTGGTTCTCTGATAATAGCCAGAGAGATGTCCACTTTGACAAGGACGTGGTCAGAAGAACCGATTGGAGCGGAGGAAGAGCAAGATATTGTCAGGATATTTGATCAGCCAACATCTATCTTCTATCTATCTATCTTCTATATATTACTAAACTCTCATCTTGTATAATATATGTATGTATGTATGTATGAAGTATGTATGTTCCCGAAATACAGCCAAAACGGTACACGATAGCGCAAAAATTTTAGGCACCTTACTCACCATTCGCCTGCGGGTGGCAGTATCAAGTTTCGTTCAAATCGGGCCACGAAAAAAATTATGAAAAAATCAATTCCCGATTCAGTCAAGTTTGGAGAATTTGGAGAATATGATCAATGCAAACAACCTCAGCGGTATAGTTCGCTGGAGCTATCTTTTTTTTTTCTTGAAATCATTTGTTTTTTCATCAACCGCTGTTACAACGGGGAACCCATCGGGTTCACGGGTCGTCTAGTATTAAATAAATATCTTGTAAATTTTGTCTCTGTATCAGGACAACCAAAACCTATCAAAATCATTTCAATCTATTGTACAATTACCAAGTAAAAACTAAACATTTTAGATAAAGTGTTCATGAAATAATGAAGATGATTTTACAAATTGGGCTGTTGGGGCATTGTTAGATGTCTATATTATTAGTTACAGGAAATTCTTATTCTTTTGTATGCAGCACATGGCTGATGTTGGGCTCGGCCACTGATGCAGTACCCCATAGGTTAGAGCAGGAATTTAGAATTTGTTCATGGTGCCGGCAATAGCTTGCCTACTCTTTACGAAGGACTCTGTGGGATCTTTAATGTTCACCAACTCAAGTTGGCAGACAGGGACCCAGTTTAACATCGATCTGAGGGACGGCACGCACATTGATGCCTCGCCCGACATGTGAAGCACTGGGATGACAGTTTATAGCTGGGCTGTGATTTGCACTCAGGCTCGACAGCTTTGAGGTAAGTGTGTATACCCCTAGGCTTTCCTGCCAGCCTTACAGGAAATTTGTGGCACCAATGACAAGTGATTCAGTCCACTCATTCCATAGCTAATGACTATCGAGGAAAAAGAACAACCAAATGAGAAAATACTCACTTGAACGCCGCACCGAGAGTCTTGTTTTTACGAATGAAAGCGATTCTCACTAAACCATCCCATTCCTGCTCGAAGAGAGACAAGTAAATTAGCAGAAACAAATGACAAAATCACAGAAAGATACAAACAATAGCAAGTTACTGGAATTACAAAGTTATACAAAAGCAAAAACATGGCTAGACCAAGTTGATATTGGTGTGTGCTGCCTCGGCTACCTGGAATGAGATTGGAGGAGGAGGGTTTCGAGGTTCGAGGCGTACCACACTGGATTCGACACGTGGAGGTGGACGGAAATTGTTCTTCCCTACCTGTGGAAAAGACAAACATGGTAACTGTGACAAAGTGCCTCGACTCAAACTTTGGCAGCAACAATACACAGCTGAGCATTGATTACCTTCATGATGTGGTTGACACGAGCAAGCAACTGCGTGTTTAAAGAAAGGCGGCAGTACAACTTATCTCCTGGTGACGCAACAAGGCGCAATGCAAACTCCCGCTGAAACATCAGCACGGCACACCTGCAATGCATCACAATGCAGATACTCAAGTCTATAATCGCTTCACAAACGGCCAACTCTAAAACACAAGTTATTGAAATTTGATCAAAATTAATACAAGTAGAGCTCCATTCAAATTACACCACCCCTATGCCAAATAAATAAACAACAAATCCTTCAGCGCGCAGCACATGGAGACAGAATTGGGAGGGACCGGTGTACAATACTTGATTGATTAAATGTGAAATTAAAAATAAATAGATATCGTAAAATAATTTCATTTCTTAATCAATTGGCTATTAGCATACTAAAACCAACACTGTTTCATTCAAATCTAACTTTTTGAAAAATTAAGTAATTCGTTGAAAAATGAAGAATAAATCGATTGATTAATCAATAAATCAAAAATACCCTTTTATTGCCAAAGCCCTTGTTCGCTGTCGTGTCTAAATATCAGCTTCCTAGCTCAAAAGGTGCCCGAGATATTGCCCAGATGAGAAAGAAAAATAAATAAGTAATAAATAAATGAATTGATTAATCAAAAAACTAAAAATTCCGTTTTTATCAAAACAATTGTTCATCATTGTGTCCAAATTTCAGCTTCCGAGCTCAAAGGATAACTGAGATATCGCCCGGACAAACAAGAAAACAAACAAACAGAGAATCGAGTACGCCCTTCCGGCGCACGTCATCACCCCGGCACCACTCGCAATGACGTCGTGCAGTGCCTGGAGATGGAATGGGGATGGAATAGAGATGGAATAGGGTGGAGTACAAAAACAGCACGCTTCATATCTTGCTATTGCATTGGTATTGTTATGGAAGATACGTTTAGTTTTAAAATCGGAATAATTTGTGTGCATCATCACGCTACAATCACAGCATTCGTGCAATGAGGGATGATTTAAGCATCTGTAGAACTTTGTTGATGGGGCTGGCAGGATGGCCATGAGGTACACACACTCGCCTCTAAGCTATCTAACCTGGATTTGAATCCTGACATCCCAGTGGTTCACAGGTAGGGTGATTCATCAATGTGTGTGTGCTGTCCCTTGGATGGATGTTAAACAGGCATCCCATCTGTCGGCATTAGTTGGTGGATATTAAAGGTCTAATGATAGCTCGCCTACTCTTCGCGAAGGACATCACTGGCACCGTGAACGAATTACAAATTGCTGCCCTAACTACTGCTGGGAAGGTAATGGCAAACCACACAGTATAATCCTTGTGAAGAAACTGCTTTGGCAGCACCAACGCTCTGTAATGGAGTTTGGTGTATCAAAATCAGAATCAGAGTTGTTGGTGTTTTACAAGCAAAAGGATCCAAAGAGAAACCATTGAACTCCTTCCTGCATTACACATTTCATTGCATGTGAAAGCTAAAACGGTCTTTCAAAGGAAATGCTGAGCGAGCTGTTTTATCTGCTTTTAGTCTTGCTGTGAAATTTAAAGGTTCCACAGTGCCTTTCAAAATGTCGGTCATTGTGTGCCAGTACCCTATGGATTCCAAAATCCTTACCCTGCTGCAACCAGCAGAGACGAGTGCCACAAAATGAAAACACACAAATGTCTTGAAGAGCCAGGCACGTCTTGCCACAAGAAAATGTAGACCTTTTGACGAGGGCACTAAACTGGCATCCTGGAGGTGGCAGGTTGAAATCCAGCTGAAGCAAACAGTGTTAAGGATTTGGATTCCAAGTTTTAGGAAGGCAAGCTAGTCACTGGATAATTACTCATACAATAGTTCTCCAAATCCCAGAACTATTGGAAAGGGAAATCTGCCTGGCACACCTGGTCTATTCTATTTGTGAAACTGGGTCGTACTTCCTGCTTGGCTCTCATTGCCCTCTAAACAGCTTGGGGTGGGGACTAAAATGTTACCCATGAAAAGGTAGCCCCGTATAAATTCCCCCTATCCAGATCGAGGGAGGGAGCAAAGAGAGGGGATGGGAGAGGAGAGTGTAAATAACCCCAGCATCCTTTGATGAGCACCTACATTCCCTTACGTCGTTCTACTCTCAATTTCCCACTGCACAGGACATACTGCTTGTGTTTTGGTGTACCAGGTGTGGGCATGGTATGTGGGAACAATATTCTAATGAATCCAGGGAGTAGGAGAAAGAGAAAGAAAGCAAATGTTATGGCGGTGACATGTGACTACAAGCAAGCGTGGTTGGTTCGCTGTGACGAGTATGTGGACGCTGCACAGCTGAGAATGTGATGCGGTGAAAGGCAAGATTGGTCTGGCTTTATGCCCGTCACAAAGCTAAACCAGAAACTTGTAGGGCACATGGAGGTGACCGTTTCATGTCTATCCTAATAAGCCTTGCACGAGGATGTGTCAGAATGAAGGCTGAATCTTATGAGGGCGCTGGGGCGCAAGGTTCCATTCGGAGAATGTCTTGGACCGATTTGGCAAAATTTGGAGCCACAGGTAGTCCAACATATGGAAACTGCCGTGTCACTGCTGCTTCTGGTGGACACCCTTGTCATGACAAATATATGATGTGTGGTCATGGTTTAAATGTACATTTGTTCTCAAACGTTAAGCTCTGCACAGTTCGAGCAAAGTAGGAGGGGCAGCTGTTGTTCAAGCCTGGTAGGGTAAGAATTTGCACGTACTGCAAACCAAATGAATGATGCCTGGAAATATTTGCTTCAGTGTATACATGGGATCCCCAAGACACAAAACTTACGAGAATTCACCACAGTATATGGGATTTTAACCTGGGATCCCAGCATCGCAGAGCTCTGTGCTCAGATGGGAACACAAAACAGGCCAAATTATTTACTTAAAGATGTGAAGTTTAATCATGTGCAATAAATAAATAAATGCTAAAAAAAATTATATATATATAAATATATATACTGGCCCTTTAATTACGCTATTTAACAAAACATTTTGTTCAGGGTTGTGGAGAGCCAAGGACAAAGGTAGGATTAAACACAAATTTAAGGATTACAAACAAATGAGCACTGCACAGCAAGTGCTCATTTATCACAAGGATTCCGTTCCTGAAAACCCTTGTGATGTGTGAAACATATCTTCCCATAAGAACCCAAGTATTAAGGGGTCGGGGAGGGAAGAGTTCCTGGCCGTGAACTTTGGGTGGACTTGGTGTGTTTTTAATCATACAAGAACACTTGTAGATCGATAAAACAAAAACCATGAAATCCATATAAATAACAATATCTTACATGTAAACATCAAAAAAATGAATCACTTAATCACCCTCTGCCTGGGTTTGGGGTGACTGTCGGTGGAACGGTTTGTGTTATAACAGCAGGAACATTAATAAAGTCTGTGAAACAGTGGAAACACTCGGGCCACACTTTCCTACACACGCCGTTCATTTGTAGAATGTAGAGGAACTCACCTCTGCCCATGAATCCTCGATGTTTTCTAACAGCTTTCTTAATGTTGAACGCCCACCAAAGTTCCTCAATTACCTCTGCCACCAAAGGTCGATGGAGGTTATGTTTTCACCCCTGTCTGTGTGTGAGCAGGATATCTGAAAAAATTATTGATAGATTCGGACAAAACTTGGTGGATGATTTGGGTATGTGACAAAAAAGAACAAGCCGATTCGATTTCAGTCTAGGTTCAGATCCAGCTCCGGCCTATCAGTGGGATACAAAACGTAAACGGTTCAGCCTGGCGGAGGGATGCACTCTACCGAGTACCGTTCTAGTTCTGAGCTTGTTTTCGCCGTCGGTTTCACTTGTGACGTGCCTCATGGTACGCCTCAGGTAATATTACCTGCCTTATTGTATGCTTCAAATGTAGCAATAACTCCCTGGTCCGATCGGCTGTACAAGTGAGGTCATATTGGACGACAACCTGTATTGGAGTTTTTATTTTTTTCTTTTGATAGCGGTTGCGTTGCGAAAATCCAATATTTCAGCCATAAAATTTGAATTGCTATGTATTGAAACTGTGATATGAAAAATTGCGATAAACGATTGATTTGCTATTAATTGCTATGACACACTACCAAATTAAAAATGGGAAGAGGAAGAGGAGGAAGATGAAAAAGAAATGGAGGAGGAGGAGGAAAGGGGACGAAGAAAAAAAAAGTGCGTGAGAAAATAAAACAAGACAACAACAAAAAAGTAGACCGAATAGGTCATTAACAATATAATATCCATAAACCTGTTGATATATATACCAACTATGTAACCAAATACTCATGACCATACTGGCTGGATTGTGTGTGTAAAAGGGGGGGGGGGTGAGGGGGATTTTTCTTTGTATTATTGCTTTGGGCTTTCAATTCCTCAGTCACCATGAAGTAGTACGTTTATCAGATCCGGATCTTCACCAAAACTGAATCTTCTTCCTTGTACACACCAAACCTGTACACCAAGTTTGTTCCGAAATCCGTCCATAACTTTTTGAGATATCGCGCTATGTATCGTTTTTCGCCCGATCTCTCAATGGTGAAGAATCACTTTAAAAATTCTAGTAGTCGGATCCGGATCCGGATATTCACCAAAATCTAATCACTTCGTCCTTGTCACACACCCAACTTGTCCACAAAATTTAATCCGAATCCGTCCACAACTTTTTGAGATATCCTGCACACACAGACAGACAAACAAACAAACAGGCAGACAGATAGGGGTGAAAACATAACCTCCTTCACCTTTGGTGGCAGAGGTAATGAATGGAGATAATGAACAATGGAAAGTGATGATGGTCATTCACTTTCATTTTCAGTTGTAAACAGTTTTAAATTTTAGCTTCTATATTTTCAGCAAATAATTACAGTGTCGATTCAGCGATTTCATTCGTTCGTTCATTCATTTGGAGCATGTGGCTGCAGGTTTGCATCAGTTCTCGCATGGGCATGGACCCTGCAAGTTTGAGGAGGAATTTGGCCAGGTTACCGGCAATAGCTCACCTTACGCTTTACGAAGGGCACCATGGGATCTTTAATGGCCACCAACTAATGCTTGCAGACGGGATGCGAAAACTTTAATGACCATCAGAATGACGGCACGCACGATGATGCCTCACCCTGTTTGTGAAACACCAGGATGACAGTGTATATCTGGGTCGAGATTCAAACCCAGGATAGACAGGTCAGAGATAAACGTGTGTGCCTCGAGGCTATCCTGGCGACGATGATGATGATGATGATGATGATGATGATGAAAGGAAGAGGCCAAATCGACTGGCTGGTCGTGTGATGGTAATCATTGGAGCAAAGCCGATACAACTTTAGACTTCTTCTCTTGACTAAGGAATGTGCTACATTTTTATTAGCCCAAATAAGTTTACGATTGAAAGCAATAGTATAGTTTTGACTGAAGGGTCCAATATCCAATAATCAACTTGTCAGATGAACGCTCAACTCAATCACCTCTTACTCAAGGTCTTGGTATTAATTGTTATATTAATTATTCTGGCCAAGATGGCCTAAAGGTACGCACACGTGCATCTAAGCAGTCCAGCCTGGGTTTGAATCCCGACCCAGTTATAAACTGTCATCTTGGTGTTTCACAGTCAGGGTGATTCATCAATGTGCGACGTTCCTCGGATGGACGTTAAACGGATGTCCCGTCCGCCTACATTAGTCGTTAGACGTTAAAGATCCCATGGTGTCCTTCTCGAAGAGTAGACGAACTATCATCGGCACCATGGCCAAATTCAAAATTATTGCCTTAACCAATACAGGGCACAGCTGTACCCTCAGCCATTGGTGCTAGCCCGCAGCCTTGTGCTGCATACGAACAAATGATCGATAGTTCTACATGATATTTTTTTATCAAAGCGTACTATGCAGAGCAGTGTGTAGTCTTTGGATGCAAAATAGTTCCCAAAATAGTGACAAATATTTATCAAACTCAAGAGCGTAATGGTTAAGAGTGTCCACTCTAAGTCTGGGTGGTCGGCGGTTTGAGGCCGACCCCGGCAGTCATTCAAAAACACCTTAATACGTGCTTCTTCCTTGCCTGACGCTCAGCATTAAAATCACAGGATATAGCAAAGCCAAATAACCACATGTTGGCAACCATTCTTCAGGCTTGATGGGCCTAATGGCCTCCTCCTGCATTGACGTTCCTTGTAAATATACCAGAATCGTAACAGTTGGTATGTATCCATTACTCTCATACACTCAAACCCAGGCACGAAAACCCTGTTTCAGACACCGTCTAACTTTTCATTCCCAGCACACCAACGAAACCCACAATCCAACGTTCATTCATTGCCTTCCCGTCCCCTACCATTTTCACATACCGAAAAAATGGTCGGTGAAGCAAAAGCTTGAAGACGAAGGGGGACGAAATCTAATAGGGAAGAAAGATTGGGGTATATTATTAAATGAATTGAGGAGTCAATTTACATAATACTTTTTGTCGTCCATAAAATACAACTTGCTAAATAATAACAGCATCATCAACCAATCATTAGTGTAAGAAGCATTAATAAAAACAATAAAATAAATCACCTCACATACAAAGGTCATACTAAAATGATGTCACTCTACCCACATAATAAACAAGAACAAGAGCAACCAGAGATTGCAGACCCTCGCCAGGATTTGCTTTGTGTGGTGTATTTTGTGTGGTGTTTGTGTACTGGTGTGTTACGTAATTAATAAGAGATATAACTGAAACTGACACTTTATAACTGCTGGCAGTGATGACCGGGAACCAAGAATGTTCCGCTTTGATTGGACACCTGAGCCTGACCTATGACGTTTTTTTTGTTTAATGATTATTCAAATTAATTCAGAATGGGATTAAAATAAATTAAATTAAAATCAAATGGAAGACCAAATGGGTACCAGTCCTGCATTGGAGTAATCAGAAGGAACCCAAACAGGAGAAAAGCAAAGATGAAGTCATCAGGAGGACTCTGGATAGGATTTGGGTTTCAGATGCTACTCCTCTACCCTTAAACCCATCCAGGCACAGCCAAGTGAACTTTATTCAAAAAAATAACAAAAATAAAAAACTAAAACAGATTTAAAAATTAAATAATTCTGGCTGCCAAAGCATGCGTCCGATCATAGACCATGTGGAGGTACTCGCTATTACCTTCAGAACTAACCAATCTGAATATTACTGTGTAGTAGATTACCACAGCAAAAGCAGTGTGACACCCGCATTCACAGTTCGTCGTCGGAATCATCGTCAGTTCCGCTTTCATCATCCATAAGTTCCATTTCTGCACGGGTCTGTTCATCGTTGGCGCAGTTTTGACACCCACAGCACTCTGTGCAGGACAGTCCTTTTGACCGGCAAGAACACTGGTTGGTCTCGCATTTCGTCTTCTTGCAATTACATTTCGTCGCCTCTAACAGTTCCTTCGGCGCTGGTGGTTTGTTCAGCCAGTGAACAGTCAGTGCTCCGTTGCGTTCCACCCATCCGTGAAATGTAGGAGAAGGGGCTTCTATAAACCTCTGTCGCGCGGTGGTGGATCGCAGACTGATAGTTCACTCTTTTGCAATGCAGCATCAGAGCGTCGCTTGTAGGCGGAACTTCTGTTCTCCCAGCGACTGGCTGCAGAATAGCTTGTAGCGAGCCTCATCCACACTCTTCATGGTCGGCTGATTGTACATGGCGCAGACGAATTGTTCCAGGTCGTGAATGTATTTCTGATCTAGCGTGAATTCTCGACCAATGCTCCCGAAACAGATGATGAGATGGGGACCCTTCATCATCAAGTCAAATGGCCTTGTTTTGCCCTTACCGTGGAATGCACTGGTGGTATCACTTCCCGTGAAATTGTGCAAACCTATCAACGCATCGCAGACAGAACTTTTCAGGGCATTACTCAGCTTCCTAATGTCAACGACGATAATGTCCTGGACTTCCTGTGACCAGATGGAAATTTCGTGCCCGAATAGACTTCGAGTGAGCCAATGCCAACACAAACACATCGGTGTCGAAACTCTCTATGCGCACCGACTCTTCATTCTGTCCCGTGTGAGTGGCATGTAGCAGGAGCTTCGTGTCAGCTTCCTCATGGTCACATTCAAGTTCAGGTACTGACGACAGTCATGACACCATTCGACGCCTTGATTTTCTCACATTTGCCGGCATGACTGACGTACAACAGCATGTCGCCCAGTTTTGATGGAGAGATGTTTCTCGTCCACGATGAACTCTATCAACGCCTCCTTGTTGGCTCCGCTCAGGAGATAATTGGCCCACTGTTTTGGAAGGGCTTGATCACGTCTGTAGATGGTTCGCACCTGAAGATCGCCCGCCCTGCCCGCTCGTCTGGCGTGCTCCAGGCACTTGATGCTGATACTTGGGTAAGTATCAAACACCACGTCCAGTCTCGAAGATTGGTTATGTCGTGCTTTGGCCACTATGATGTTCAGCACCATCTCTTCCAGTTTGCCGAAAGTGTGAGGCAGTGAACCAGCCTTTATCGCCTGAATAACGGCCATTCCATCCACAATGTTTGCACCTTGGATAGCCGAGCGTCCACACGGCAATCGGGCCACAGTTTCAGTATATGGTTGCGGAGTTTGGCTTTGTCCGTCTTAGCAATCGAACCATCACCGGATGCCAGCGGGAAAGATATGTTCGCAGTGGGTATGCGAGCAGATCGTGGAGTGTTACATTGCGTTTCTCGCCAATCAACAGCAGTCGTGTGAAAAGACGACGTTCATTCGCAATTTCAACCTTAGCGTCTGCTGGTGGGGAGTCGCCGACTTGCTCGCGCCTTCGAGAAAGTTTCCAATTTGGCCTTCGAAATCGGACTGAAGAATGGGATTGCATGACAGCATTCTCTCTGACATACGCGTTCATCAGTCCGCGGAAGTGGCTGGCGGTGCGATGACACCTGAACTAATATTGACGAGTTCAAGGTGAGCGCCGGAGAAAGGGTTAATCATTTGAAGTACTGTGTCCATCACTTGTACCACCACTGCTTCGTTCTTCTTCGAGCTCGACACATCCAATCCTTTCTCGTTCGGGGCTCGTCGTGGATACCCGCCATGGACTCACATTTCCTTGCGATTTCCACACGTGCTGGTTGGGACAGGATCCACTTCTTCACAGCTGTGCTTTTCTGAGTGTAACCAATGATGCCTCACTGGTCTTGCTGTCCCTATTTAAGTCTGCTCTATGATCTGATCACACGCAACACTACTAAATCCATAACGAGTATGCCGTTGGGCAGTCCATTTGCCATCCATGAATACTTGATAGGTGTCTGGGTGGGAGTGCTCTAGCCCGGCCATTTCCAGCCAGCAAACGGGTAAGTACCTTGCATAGTTTAGGTGATCGTACGCAAAGTACCGGGAATTGACGCTCTCGTGATCGCAAGGTGTTTCGGCCAGTTCGAAGTACGAGTTGCCCGTACAAGCTCTAGTGCTAGCTCCACCATTTCCAAGTAGGGCCATGTAATGTCCACACTTTGGTGTTTGTTCAGGTCATCCCTCACCAAGAGTGCTCCGAGTAGAGAA
The DNA here is from genome assembly GCA_035128595.1 of Eptatretus atami. Classification (NCBI taxonomy): domain Eukaryota; kingdom Metazoa; phylum Chordata; class Myxini; order Myxiniformes; family Myxinidae; genus Eptatretus; species Eptatretus atami. The sequence continues at coordinate 156,740,864 of CM068952.1, forward strand.
CATGTAAATTGAGGTCTGAGTCACCCTGCTGTGACCCTGGCTGGCTTCATCCTCTGTAGTTGACTCTGTTTCTGTTGTAGAGCTACTGTCTACAACAGCAGCCTGAGCAATGGAATAATATCAATGTCCTTCATGTACACCACTTCGCTCTCAGACATTTTTGGTGGACGATAGAAAATCATGTCTGGGTACCGTCCTGCAGTCTTTTCTTCAGTCTGTTGCTTGGTAGTTGGCCTTATCCTGCCTTCGCATACTCTGAGTAGGTCATTGAACATCTCGCACAACTTCTTCATATGTATAGATTGCTTTCCATCAACGAGTCTTACCTGGATTACTTTATCACAGAAAATGTCAAATGTTGAGTCATAGTTCACTTTCTGAGTTTGGAGTTTACTTTCACTCTGTCTGTGTTTTGTGTCATTCACATACTCATAATAATATTTATGGTGATAACAAACTGCCAGCGCCACACAGTCTTTATTCTTTATAGTTGTCATTATTCTCACATCACGGTCATCTCTCCTCTGCTCAGCAGTTTCCCTCAGCTTTCCTCCATCCAGTGTTTCTGCCAGGACAACTGATCACGTTGAGATTTTCCTTTGACACGGATGAATTTGTCTTTTTTCTGGCATATCACACAAATTCTTGGCAGTACACCAGCTGATTTGCCAGCACCCTTTCTATAGAGGTTCTGAGGATTTTCTACGTATTTTGTGGTATGAGTGCCCCTCTTCTTGAGTCCGCCCACCACCTCACTGGCTCTAGCAGAAACTGCAGTAGTGCTGGCTTCTGATTTCCTTTTCTGGCTTCAGCGCGTTTTATATGATCCTTGTTACAAAACGAAGCATAGCAGAACCGGTGACAGCCGGCATCCGCAGGAGGATCAGTCATTGGCAGCAGTTTCATAATTTGATCAGCCAGCAAACGGCATTGTTTGATAGTTTCACTATCTGTGGCGTCGCACCAAGCCTTCACACACTCGCATACCTTACGCCAGCTCTTATCCGTGAATTGCGTCACTTTCTCATCATCCTCCCCCCCAAGTGTATGAAACAACGCATATTTGGTTGTGAAGACCAAAAATCACTGAAGTCACACGACCACCATGGCGCCGCCATCTTGATTTGTTGTTTCCTGGTCGTTTCCTCCGTGATTACAAGCATGCCACGCCCACATCACGGCGGTAATTTCAAATGGTAATAACTGTCGGTGTGTCAACTTGTGCATATGGAAACAAGTAGGTATTTCAATGGTGTGTTCTCATGAGGTACAGGGTGAATGTCGGTTTAGATTGGTGATCTGCACAACAAAACTGAACGAACCGACCCACCTCCACATGACCTATCAGGTATCACGTTGAAATTTATAACATATATTCCCCATCACCACTGTATCATAATTGTGAAGTTTCACGTCGATCGATGAAGCAGTTCAAGAGAAATAATTTTTTTAAGATTTTCGCTCAATCCAATATGGCTGCCAGACCATGTAACCTTGGTTTCATATGTGAACCTTTTGTTCCTCATGGACAGGCTGTCATACGTGTAAAGTTTCACGTCGATCAGTTCAGCCATTTCAGAGAAAAAGATTTTTGAAGTTTTTTTCTTTTCTTTTAAAAACAATAAGGCTGCCGAATCATGTGACCGATGACGTCATCAGATTTTTTTTTCTGAGAACCATTTTATCCTTAGATGACCCTCAAAAATTTTCATACTGATCAGATGTAGCATTCGACATAAGCAAATATGATGTAATAACGAAGGCACCGATGATGTCATAAAAAAATCACTTATTCCCCATGAGGAGTACTTGGCATGTGCAAGTTTTAATTTTTTCCTTGGTGCGGTTTCGGGTGATACAGAGGTCCAAAGTTTTTCCAACATGGTTGCCACACCACGTTACCTACGACGTCATAATTAGCAATAAAACATTCTCCATGAGTAGTCGCTCCCATGATGAAAATTTCGTCTCAATCCAACAAGCGGTTGCGAAGAAAAACTCCAAAGCTCTGTGCGGACAAACAAACAAACAAACAAACGGACCCAAATTCAATAGCCTATCCTTCGGCGAGGGTAACAATGCAAAACTGACAAACTTCATTCATGACACATTATCTATTTGTTGTTCGTCTTTCGGCTGCTCCCGTTAGGGGTCGCCACAGCGGATCATCCGTTATGATCCGCATACTGATTTGGCACAGGTTTTACGCCGGATGCCCTTCCTGACGCAACCCTGGTCGCCTCTTTCGACACAGGGATAAGGATTGGGTTTCGCCATGATTCCGGGCTGCTCTACACCCTCTCATAGCACGGCCCAGTGCAGAGCTCCCGTCCTCAAGCGATCCTCCAACCCAAGCCTCCGAGTAGCCGGATTACAGGCGTACGCCACTACGCCTGGTATGACACATTATCTATTTACAGTACATGAAATGGAGCTATGGTCTATTTGTGCATGTATGTATCATCTACTCCTCCAAGAGGATTTGACCTTGGAAAATGAAACTTTCAGGTATAAATGAGGGCACCCAGAAGTTGTGTCTGTGAAAGTTTAGAAAAATAATGCCTTTCCACCCATCTTGGAATTTCCTTCCGAGAACAACAACAAAAATAATAATAATAATAAAATCAATTAAACAAAAAAAATAAAATCAAATTAACCGAGCTATATAACCATGATGTATTATATATGCAAGTTTTTGTTTCATGTACATAACCCGGGTTGCTTTTATTTTCGGGAGCAACCAAAGAAGCGGTCTGTTGCCTATACACCACCCAAATAAAGGTGTGTGTGTGTGTGTCAGAATAACATGTTGCATGTTTGGAGCAACATCACCTGTAGGGTGGGAACTCTGCTAATATATACATATATATA